>JAANYP010000620.1:0-168018 GCA_020465985.1 Centrapalus pauciflorus | reverse complement strand
TATATATATATATATATATATATATATATATATATATATATATATATATATATATATATATATATATATATATATATATATATATATATATATATATATATATATATATATAGGATCGAGTGAGAAGGAATTTAAAGTGAGAAAAAAGAGAAGCAATAAGAGCATGCCACATGTCATCCACAACCTTTATGTCATTAAGGGTACAAATGTCAATATCGATGTATTTAATATTGAAAAAGACTAAATATAATAATTATCCATTCAATAGTTAAGACTTCCCTAATTAGATCCTTAATTATAGGCACTATTTTTAAGTAATATTGCATGAATTTAAATGATGATTATTTGGAAAATATCACCATCTCGTTATCATTAAATTTCCATGTGTGTTTAGTATCAATCAAACATTTTTCATATAATGAATTCACTGATACACATATCATTATCATATTAACAATTCTTTATGGGTACAAACTGAAACTGATACAAGTACAATTATCATTATTACAATTGGTATTGATTCAATACATGTGTGCAACCAAATAAAATCAATACAATATATATGTGTTAGTATTTTTGTGTAGAAGTATCAAAAGAACGATACCATCATTAGGTACTGACACTAGTATCTGTAGACACAATTGCGAAAAATTAGTATTATGGAAATAAAAAAATGATACAATCAGTAGGTAGGTACTGTTACTAATATTTACTGATACATTTGTGTCAATTAGATTATAATATTTATGTTTACAATAAGTTTTAGAAATAATTAAAACAATAAATCATATGGAGAAAAAAGAGAAAGTTGCAATTAGAGAGGAGAGAGAAAAGAAAATCTAAGTAGAATATTTTGTGACTAAAGGGTTGTTTGGTTTTGCATTATGAACGAGTGTATTAGCTTATTACGTTACAATAACACAAATACTTGGTTTAAAGTGTTTGAATTGCATATGTTAATAAGTGATTATTTGCGTTTAGAGTTAATCCTACCATACTTTTTCATAAGTTAAAAAATGTAGTTTATTTGCATAATAAGTGATTATTTGGTCATTTTACAAGTGAAAACGCAAATCCAAACACTTTAAAAACTGATTGTTTGATAATTAAGATAGCAAACAGCAGAAGCTAAACCAAACACTACAAATCCGACGACAGTTTTTGTTACAACTATTATCTGATTATTAGTTATCAAAACGCTATAACATTTTTTCAAACGCAAATCCAAACACCCTCTAATATACCCCTTAATTTATACTTATTTTGACTAATTTTCCATTGATTTGTCAATTAATTTTTAATTTATTTTTGACAAGCAATGACACATGACATCTTCTCATTGCTTCTCTCTTTTTCTCATCCTAAAATCTTCTCACCTGATCCATATCCTCTCTCTCTCTCTCTCTCTATATATATATATATATATATATATATAGAGAGAGAGAGAGAGAGAGAGAGAGAGTGATGTTCAATTGAGAACTTTTATGCACCGAGGTACAAAAGAACCCATATCATCCATTAGATCAAAAAATTGTATGGATTATATTAATGGCAAAAGGGTAAATAGTTGGACAAATTGATGCATCTTGTGCATTATAGAATAAAACAAAGAAGGGCATTTTGGGGAATGTGCACACCTCATTAAATTTAATATTTCAACAAATAATCAAATAATAAATGCTAAATAAATTCAATTGATACATTTCCAAATTTAACAAAAATTACACAAATTCAAAAAAAAGATGAAAGAGATCGATGCATTTCATCGTAATCGTGTTTATTTATGCATCGTGTTCAAAAAAGATGCATTTAACAAAAAAAATACACAAATTCATTATGCATCGTGTTCAACTTGTTCATCATTCATCTATGCATCGTGTTCGTCGTTCATATTTTTTCATTCATGTATGCATCGTGTTCAACTTGTTCATCATTCATCTATGCATCGTCATTGTTCATCATCCATTTATGCATCATCATTTTTCGTTGTTCATCGTTCATCATCCATCTATGCATCGTCATTGTTCATCATTCATCTATGCATCATCTTTATTAATCGTTCATCATCCATCTATGCATCGTGTTCTTCATAATCATCATCGGTTGCATCTCTTGTTCATGTTCATCATCATCATTGTTCATCGTTAATCTTCGTCTTCAAATCATCATCACCATCAAAATCATGAAGAACACGATTAGAGAGAAAATGAGAGAGAGAGAGAGAGAGAGAGAGAGAGAGAGAGAGAAATGAGAAGGAAAATGAGGAATTTAGTTATTATGAGATTTTATTTCAAATGTAACTCCTAAGTATCTTTTAATGATTTTTAAAAATATATTAATTATCATATCTTTAGTTTTCCCTAAATGCCCTTTGTGCACCCTTGTTAGATTATCTTATGCACAAAAGTGTCTCGAAGTGCCCCGATGCACAAAAGTTCTCAATTGAACCTCAATCTATATATATATATATATATATATATATATATATATATATATATATATATATATATATATATATATATATATATATATATATATATATATATATTGCCGACGGAGCAGAGAGAAAAATGCTCACGTTGCGCAATATTAGTTGTTAAAATTCACAAAACTAAGGATGATTTGGCACACTATGATTGGTTAAAATTCAGAAAATTAAGTCTGCTGATTTGACGCAATATAATTTGTTGAAATTCAGAATATAATGGGATAACATTAGCATTAATACAAGGGTGCTTACCAATTTTTCCTATCAATGCTAACAAACCTCCATAAAATAATGGGAAATTTATTTACGTGTACAAATTACAATTAAACATTAACTATTCAAAATTATTATTTTTATAGTTTTATAAAATAGATATGAATAGTTGATTATTTTAAAATATTCATTTATAAATGTACATATTTTAATTTGTTGGCAATTGGTATTGTTTTTCATAAAAACATAAACATTAATCACATTAAATGCACAACGGAAGCTTTTTAAAATCACGAATTCCGTACACGGATCATCAAGTATACATAAGATAAGTAAACGAGAAAGCAATAAAAATCCGTACCTTTGTATTCTATGACAAGAATACACGAATGAGATGCTTTCGGTATCTACCGGTGATTACACGATCGAGCGGCGTTAAGTATGCAATCAAACACACGAGGAACGGGAAAAACACACCAATGAGTGTGTGGTTGACCGTTTGTTACGGCGAAGAACCTACGCACACACACATACCCCTTGTGTGTGTGTGCGCCGTGAATCCAATTCAAGATTAGGTCACAACTCACAGCCACTTTTGTTGGGAAATATTCTACGTAGTTCAAACTGTTAGTTAGACTTCTCAGACTGTTAGTAGAATTTCTATGTAAGTACAAAGTTCATGTTGTTAGTTGAAGAATCTCAAGCTGCTAGTGTAAAAGTTCATGCTGCCAGAGTAATTTCACTCAAGCTGCCCTGCTCAAACTGCTAAGAGATTCAAGCTGCTCAACGGTTTCATAAACAGAAAGTGCTGATATTCAGGAAAAGATATCTACACGATGATTTCAGCATATCTACTATCAGAGAAGTCAGAGTCCTTCAAGGAAACAAATCAGAAAGCATTATAAATACATAGAATAAGTTTTTCTATTGTATTAGAAGTTTCTGCATATTCAAGTTTGTAATTGCTTTTTGTTTAAGTTTTCATAAGCCTCTAAGGTTGTAAAACCCTAAGAACAATTTGTGTTCTTCGTCTAATCAAACAGATTAGAGGTGATTGTAATCATTCTGATTCAGCAATACAAGCAATTTTGTTTACTTCTTATGTTTATTTGTTATGAAGTCTGAAAGCTTTTATCAAAATAATTAAGTGTTATTCCACAAACTTCTTAATTAGACTTTGATTTAATACAAGATTATTGATTTATACTCTGATCAATTCAAATCAGTTAATCTTAGGTAGTTAAGTTCAGATCCTGACAAGTGGTATCAGAGCCACAGGTCGTTCTTTGTTTTTCAAAGTCGAAAGCTTTCTTTTAAACTTTTAATCTATTGCAATGGAATTTGATAATAGCAGCAGTGGATCTGAGCAAGGACTCAAAGTGCCTATGCTCAAGCCCACTGAGTTTGAGATGTGGAAACTCAGGATTCAACAACATATTCAATTTATTGACTATGCTATATGGGAAGCTGTTGAATTTCCTCCTGTAGTTGATCCAGAACTTGATGATGAGGGAAAACCAGTCAAAACTCCTCCAAAAACTGAACTTGAAAGAAAGGCTAGAATGAATGAAGTGAAAGCTCTTACACTTTTACAAATAGCCATTCCTAATGCTTATCAACATCAGTTCAAAAAGTTTTATACTGCTCATTCTCTTTGGAATGCTTTAGAGAAAAGATTTGCTGGTAATGCCAGTACCAAGAGAAATCAAAAGGATCTTTTGAAACAGCAGTATGAGAACTGTTCTGGTGGCAAGAATGAAAACCTTACTCAAATCTTTGACAGGTTCAACAAACTGATAAGTGAACTGGAAAGTGCAAAAGTCAGCCTGGATCAAGATGAGGTCAACAGAAAGTTTCTCAGATCTCTTGGAGAAGAATGGACAGTTTATGCTGCTCAATGGAGAACAAAAGACACTCTTGATGAAATAGAACTGGATGATCTGTACAACAGTCTGAGAGTGTTTGAGACTGAGATTGATACTAAAAAGAAATCTCTTGCTTATAATCACAATACTGCACTTATGTCATCAGAAAAATCTAATTGCAGTGATTCCTTTTCAGGTGGTGATGTCAACTCTACTGAAGCTCACTATGAGGCTTTTGTTGCCAATGATGGACTGTTTGCACTAAATGCTGAAGATCTAGAACAGATTCATCCAGATGATCTTGAAGAGATGGATCTGAAGTGGCAACATGCAATGCTGATAATGAGGGCCAAAAGGTTTCTTAAAAGAACTGGCAGGACCAACTTTCAAGCCAGAGCAGAAGGCAAACCAGCTTTTGATAAGTCAAAAGTTGAGTGTTATAAATGTCACAAACTTGGCCACTTTGCCAGAGAATGCAGATCTCAAAGTCAACAATCATCAAGGCCTCAGCAGACTAATCAGGCTTCATCATCACAAGCACTTGTCTCTCAAGAAGACAATGTGTTTGACTGGAGTGATCAGACAGAGGAAGAGTTTCAAAATCAAGCTCTAATGGCAGAAACATCAAATGTCTCCTCCACTGAACTACCATCTGAGGTAAATTCTAAACTCTGCTCTCAAACATGCAAAAATATGGTTAAAAAGTACAGAGATCATAATGAGAGCATGTGTAAAACTCTAGCTAAGATGGAAGAGAGGAGATATGAATACATGCAAGCCATAGAAGATCTTGAAAAACAGATCAATGACTATAAGGATAATGAGATTCAAATGGGACATGATGGAATATATCATGAGTGGGAGAAAAAGGAGCTAAATAAGAAAATAGAATCCCTAAATAAAAATGTAGAAGAGACTGAAGAAAAGGTGTTAGAGGCTAATAAGAAACTAGAATCTGTCAATATAGATCTAGGTAACTTCAAATTGGCAAATCAAAAGCTGGAACACCTCATGGAAGTTCAATTCAAAGATAGGGTAAAATCTCAGGTTAATCCCAAAGAAGGTATAGGCTACAGAGCTACTCCACCTCCATACAACAACAAATACATTCATCCAATGAGTGAGGTTGCTGATAGGCTTGTCAATGAACCATTAGATGAGTCTATGACTACTGTAAATCCTATCCTTGATAACAGTCCTGAATCTAAAGAAGATCAGATTCAAAAAGGAGACTGTGAGTGCACAGCAGTTGAGAAAGAACACAAAACAATGAGTGCACCTATAGAAATCCAAGCCCCCAGTAAGTAAGGAAAGGAGAAGATGAGTGTGTGCAATGCTGCTTCACAGGTTTCTGTACCTTCTAACTGTAACACTGCATCTTCTTCAAAGAATAATAAAAAGGGTAAAAATGTTCCAGTCTGCACATGCCAAAAGCATGGTGTCCAAAAGTTTCCCAAACAACAGCAGGTAAGGGGAAATCAGAGGAACAAGAACCAGAAATTGTCAAATAAAACTGGTTCTCCAATTCAAATAGTCAAAAGATGTTTTCATTGTGGCAGAAAGAATCACTTGGCCAGAGATTGTTTTTATAAACCATCTGTTGCAAAATAGACTGTGAAACATCCAAAGAAAAACTCTCAAAATTCAAAAAATCCAAAGGCCAAACCTCCTACTGCATCAGTTCCAAAGAAAACAGTAGATCACAGGTTCACAAAAGTTAATAAGAAACAGTCCACACACCAAAAATAAGTTTTAGCTAAACCAAAAGTAAATTTTAAACAAATATGGTGTGTCAAAGGTACAAACTCAGGTGAACCTGTTGATACAAGTGTTGAAACTGCCAAGTCTAAAGTTGAGACTGCTAGTGCAAATTCTCAAGCTGTTAGCACTACAGACTCAATTCAGACTGGTAGGCTCAAAATTGGGACTGGTAATGGATCATCTGAGACTGTTACTGAAAAGGATGGACAAAATACCTGGATACCTCATGTGCTAACTAAGTACTCTCCACAAAATCCATTAGTGGATCTTACTAAGTATAAGAAATCCAAGACAGTGTTTAGTTATGTTAATGCACAAGGACAACCCAAAACCAACTTGGTTTGGGTTTACTCCACTACTAACTAAGCTTTTATTTGTGCAGGGCAACCACAGGTCACCACATAAAACAAGATGGCATTTGGACAGTGGATGCTCTAGGCACATGACAGGCAATTCTGAGTGCTTGTCAAATTTCAAAGGTTTTGATGGAGGATTTGTTGCATTTGGAGGCAACTCCAAAGGAGGTAAGGTTACAGGTAAAGGTACTGTTAATGCAGGCAACATGATTTTCAATGATGTTTTGTATGTTGAACAGCTTAAGTATAATTTATTGAGTGTCTCTTAAATCTGTGACAAACAAAATATTGTTTTGTTTACAGATTCTGAGTGCATTGTCCTTTCAAAAGATTTTAAAATTCCTGAAAATCTTGTTTTACTAAGAACACCAAGAAAGGACAATGTACACTGTTTGGACACAGAAATTTTATCCAAATCAAGTACTTTAAGCTGATTGATATCCAAAGCATCATCCAATGAGTCTGCTCTTTGGCATAGAAAGATGTGTCACATGAACTTCAAGTCCATGAATGTTTTAGCCAAAAAGAATCTGGTAAGAGGTTTACCACAAAAGGAGTTCATATGTGATGATCATTGTGTAGCATGTCTTAAAGGCAATCAACACAAAACTTCTCATAAGGCCAAAGAAGTAAATTCAATCTCATCTGCTCTTCATCTGATTCATATGGATCTATTTGGTCCAACATCTGTTTTTAGTTTGAATAAATGGGCCTACTGTTTAGTTATTGTTGATGATTTCACCATATTTACTTGGGTTTACTTTCTTAGGTCTAAAGATGAAACTGCTGAGCTAGTTAAGTCATTTATTCTTAAGATAGAAAACCAATCCAACTCAAAAGTCAAGGTGATAAGATCAGACAATGGAACTGAGTTTAAAAATCATATTCTAAACAGTTTTTGTGAGTCCAAAGGTATTGCTAGACAATATAGTGCACCAAGAACACCACAGCAAAATGGTGTAGCTGAAAGAAAGAACAGAACATTAATTGATGCTGCTAGAACCATGTTAGGTGATTCAAAACTGCCAATGACCTTTTGGGCAGAAGCAGTCAACACAGCCTGTTATGTTCTAAATAGGGTTCAGATTGTTCAATCTCAAGGGAAAACTCCATATGAGTTATTCCATAATAGAATACCCTTAATAGCCTTTTTCAAGTCATTTGGCTGTCCATGTACCATTCTTCACACTAAGACTCACTTAGGGAAGTTTGAAAGTAAGGCTGAAGAAGATTTCTTTGTAGGATACTCAATTCAAAGCAAAGCCTATAGAGTATATAACAGTGTGTCTAAAACCATTGAAGAAAGTGCCAATGTTGAATTTAATGAAAATACTGCAAATGTCAAAGGCACTGGTCCTGATTGGTTGTTTGATTTAGATTCACTAACAAATTCTCTGAGCTTTGTTGAGTATACTGCAGAAGCTGATGCAAACAGGATTGATGCTGTCAATGCAAATTCTCAAGCTGTTGGCACAAAGTTTCAAACTGTTGCAGATTCAAACAATTGGGATGAGTATACAAGTATACCACTTCTGTCCTGTGACCCTCTAGGGGTTCTGAATGCTCCACATAGTTCAAATCCAGACACTGAAGTGCAACTCCCAAGTCCTGAGAGAACAGCTCCAACACAAAGGGAACCAGTCCCAGATTCAAGTCAAGCTGTTCCAGAAGCTGAACCATCCACTGGTCCTGATGGGGATGATACAAATGTTGGATCTTTGTTTCAGACAGATAGAGAGCCTACACTCAGAGTTCACAAGTATCATCCTCTCAATCAAATAATGGGTGATCCACGTACACCTGTGCAAACAAGGAACATGGTTCAAAATGAGACTGCTGCTGCTGAACAAGCAGTTCCTGAATTCAGTCTAGCTGCTTTTGAACATGCCTGTTTCATGTCTCAGCTAGAACCTAAAAAGGCATCAGAAGCATTGAAAGATTCATCCTGGATTGAGGCAATGCAGGAAGAGCTGCTACAATTCAAGATTCAGAATGTATGGACACTTGTTGATCTTCCTAAAGGAAAGAGAGCCATTGGTACAAGATGGGTGTTCAGAAACAAGAAGGATGAGAGAGGGATAGTCATCAAGAACAAAGCAAGACTAGTAGCACAAGGGTACACTCAAGAGGAAGGCATAGATTATGATGATGTATTTGCCCCAGTAGCAAAAATTGAAGCCATCAGACTGTTTTTAGCTTATGCAAGCTTCAAAGGTTTTAAAGTGTATCAAATGGATGTGAAGTCTGCTTTTCTATATGGCACAATTGAAGAGGAGGTATATGTGTGTCAGCCTCCTGGTTTTGAGGACTACAAGTATCCGGACAGAGTTTACAAGCTAGACAAGGCTCTCTATGGACTCCATCAAGCCCCCAGAGCATGGTATGACACTCTGTCATCATACCTTCTACAGAATGGGTTCAAGAGAGGCACTCTGGACAAAACACTATTCACAAAGTCCATCAAAGCTGAGATTCTGCTTGTACAAATCTATGTGGATGACATCATCTTTGGCTCAACAAATGATTGTCTGTGCAAAGAGTTTGAGGCATTAATGCACAAAAAGTTTCAAATGAGTTCAATGGGAGAACTCACTTTCTTTCTAGGATTGCAGGTCAAGCAGAAGCCCACTGGTCTCTTCATAAGTCAATCAAAGTATGTTAAAGACATACTGGAAAAGTTTGGGTATCAAGACACCAAAGTTGCAAGTACTCCAATGGATCCTCACAAGCAGCTCCATATAGACAAAGATGACATAGATGTGGACATTCATTTATACGGATCTCTTATAGGATCTCTTATGTATCTAACATCTTCTAGACCTGATATTATGTTTGCTGTGTGTGTGTGTGTGCTAGGTTTCAATGCTCTCCAACGGATTCCTATTTGGTTGCCGTTAAGAGAATCTTTAGATATCTCAAAGGCCAACCACACTTAGGCCTCTGGTATCCTAAAGACTCTCCTCTTGAATTAACAGCCTATTCTGACAGTGATTATGGAGGATGCAATATTGACAGAAAATCCACAACTTGTGGATGTCAATACTTGGGAACAAGATTGGTCTCTTGGCAGTGCAAAAAGCAAACAACTGTCTCCACATCATCTACTGAAGCAGAATATGTAGCAGCTGCAAGTTGCTGCTCCCAAGTGATGTGGATTCAAAATCAACTGAGAGACTATGGTATGAATTTCCTATCAACTCCCATATATATTGACAATTCAAGTGCAATTAGCATTGTACAAAATCCAGTGAAATTTCCCAAAACCAAGCATATAGAAATTAGATTTCATTTTATAAGGGATTGCAATGAGAAGAAATTAATCCAAGTTACCAAAATTCACACTGATGATCAGTTAGCTGATCTATTTACAAAACCATTTGATGTAGGAAGATTCACCTTCCGAGTATCAAATATTGGTATGGTTAATATGGATTAATTCGTTTTTCTGTGTACATATGCTTGATTAAGGGGGGAGTCACTGTTTCATTAACAGTCGCCTAATTTTCAACTAACAGCTTGAGTATTTTCTCAAGCTGCTAGTTCATTTTCTCGGACTGTTAGTTGTTTCACTTGATCTGTCAAAGTGTGCAGGGTAATATGGTCATTTCCATAAGTGTGTGCGCGGGTTTAGATATTTTCAAAACCTTTAAAGGTTCCAGTTTCGTTCCATTGTAACTACCAGTTGCAAAATATCTTCTTGAACCCTTCTTGATTCTCTAAAACAATTCCCACGCACATCACTGAAAACCCTAAAATCTCCAATTGATCTTCAATGGAGTTCGTCAAAGAACATAACTGTTTACCCTACTCTCTCAAACACGCTGATCTTGAACCGTTCCATGACATGATGGAATTCCTTCGAAGTTCCCATATCCATCATGCCCTCAATATCAATCCCACCATATACATCTCACATATTGAGCAGTTCTGGAACCGTGCTTCTTTAAAAACCATCAATGGAGTCTCATCTCTGACATCCAAATTCGATGGAACTATCATCACAGTGACTGAGGAATCCATTCGACAACATCTGCATCTTCAAGATGCCTCAGGTATAACAGACCTATCCCTTAATGAGTTACATACTGGTCTTTATAATATTGGATATAGGGGTCTTGCTGATTCTTTTACTTTCTTTAAAGCACACTTTTCTCCTAAATGGAAATATCTTGTGCACATTATTCAGCAGTGTATTAGCCCTAAAAGAACTGGTTGGTCCGAATTTTCATCAAACATTGCCACTGCCTTGGTGTGCTTTTCAACAGGCCAACAGTTCAATTTTTCAAACATGATTTTCCAGGGGATGTTAAGGCATCATTCCCTAAAGAATGGGAAATTTTTGATGTATCCTAGATTTTTAGCAGAAATAATTGCAAAAACTTACGCAAATCTTAATATACATAAGAGGATACATGTTTCCCACAGGCACTCACTATCTTCTATTAAAAGGCTTTTAAAGCCAAGTGCCAATTTTTTGAGTGTAGATGTCTCATTGCCTTCTGCAATGATGGGCATCATTCCAAGAAACAGAGGAGAGGGTCCTGAGCAGGCTCAGCCTAACATTACTGCTTCACCCCCAGGATCCCAACCCACTCCTCATGATACTCAAATGCCTTCTGTTCCTTTTGTTAAGCCCAAATCTCCATTCCAACTATACAAAAGAAAAAGAGGTCCAGGAGCTCCTTCCTCCTCAGCCCTCATACAAGAGCCAAATAACCCTGTGCAGGAGGACACTTCTGCACAGAATATCCAAAGGGCACCCATTGAGGACACTCTCAACCTCAATCAGGAGGTGGACATCTCACCAGAGATAGTCCATATGGGCTCTGTGGCTGACACTACTGTTGCTTCTGCACAAGAGGCACATGACAGTGCCAACATCACTAAGACCACACCCATGGCAACAGCAGGTGTGCAAGCACCAGCTGGAAGTCCCCAGTACCAAGAACAGAGGGGCCCAGAGGTTTCTACTTCTGGTATTCATGCCAGTGATAGATCACAAGAACCACATTCGTTTGCTGATCTTGAGGCTAGTCTGCAACTCATGCTATTAACGGATCCCAAGTTGCAACATGTTGTTGCAATGTTGGAATATCATCAATCCATCATTGCTGCATAGGGGGCACAAATAATTGCACTCAGGCAGGCAGAGGCTGCTCAAAATCAAAGAATGGATTATCTCCATAAAGGGTTTACCCTCTGTGGGAATAGGATCATTCAATTAGAACGTATGATTCAAACCAAAGTGGCAAAGGTTGTAGGTCCTCCTGACCAAACCAATGCTTCCAAAAAGGAGGAGAATCAGGAGATCCCTAAATCAGTCCAAGAGGAGATCCCTAAATCAGTCCAAGCAACTCCAACAGAATCAGTCCAAGCAGCTCCAACAGTTCAAGAATCTAGGCTAACAGTCCCAACAGCTTCTCAAGCTGTTAGCCCAGAAACTCAAGCTGCTTCTACAAAAGCAACTGGAGTTGTTATAAGAGAAGGAATTCAAGCTCCCATCAGTTCAGTCCAAGCCACAACTTCTGCTACAAAAGATAAGGGCAAGGGCATTCTTATAGAGTCTCCAAATGTAACATCCTCAAAGTTATTTTATTGTAATTGGGCTATTTAAGTGGAAAATATATATTTAAGTTAAAATTTGAGCAATTATTATGTATTTGGGTTATTTAGAAGTTTGTTGTTATTTTAAGAAAAATTTGAACTTTGAATTATTATGGAGTATTAAGATTATAAAAATTATTAATGACAATTTTAAGATTAAATCAGTATTTTATGGAACCGGTTAGGTCGAGGGGTGAAATGTGCAAAGATGATTAAGTTGAATAAAAAGGGCAAAAAAGGTTTCATTTGTCACCTTTACTCTCTCTCACTACTCTCTCTCTCTAAGTAATTTCCTCTCTACATCTCTCTAAGTTATTTCACAAACCGACCGTCGGATTATCGAGAATTATACGTCAACGGAAAGATCTCGTGGAGTACAACAGCAATCTACAAACGGATTTTAGATTTCATACGAATTAAGGTAAGAATCGACACTTTTAAGTTTGTTGTTTCGGTTTTGAAGAACTAGAATTTCGAATCTGTCATTTTATGTAAATTGGAGCTTGTTTTACTTGAAAAATTGCAAGAATATGATAGTATATGCATAATAGAATCGAATTTAGGTATCATACATGATATATCAGTGATTTTTGGCCTTAGAATGATGGATTTAAGTTATAAGGATGAACAGACTCGAATATACCAAGAACAGAGTCGAAATGCAAGAACAAACTCGAGTTTGGTACTAGATTCGAGTGTGTGTCATTAGATTCAAATGGGATTTCGAATCTACCCTAGATTCGAAGGGTAGGGTTCGAATCTATCACTTAGATTCGAAGGGTAGGGTTCGAATCTATCACTTTAAATGGAACTCATAAACAACACATAAAATGATAAGGGTTACTCAAAGGACAAAATGTAAACTTGAAATGAGTTCAAACTTAGTTGTAGTTCGAATTTGGACATAGACCCGAAATGGGGAAAAATATTGCAGAACTTACGAAACTTGATTTTATGGATTTAAACGGTTATTGATACAAGGTATTGTTGTAATTAATAAAACAGGTCCTATGTGGTGTTGTTTAACCCACAGTGGGGTACTTGGTGGATCTGGTTGAAAGGCCGCGGAGAAATAATATTGGTTAACATTTATTTACGCACCCACTGTGAGTACCTTTGATTTTAGCATGTTTACATCTGCTTTATGTTTGCTAGGCCTGCTGAGGCATGTTGTTTCACTTTCGTTTGACACTCTACTAACTTGCGTATATATATTGATGCACATTCACATTTGCTGCATGTCCTTTCTTTTGTTGTGCATCCTGTTGATGTTGATGGACCTGAGTGGTCGCATCTGTACTCTGATGTTACTGTGCTATATGAGCCAAGAGTTTGACACCTCTACGGCCAGGATAGACAGTATGACATCCCTGATGGTATGTTTGCCTCAGTTTGGTGGGTTTTTTTTTCTTATTGCCGAGTGTGTCAGCTCGAAGGGGCTGCGGGCTCAGAATTGCGTACCTTGGGTGCGTGTGGAGTATATGGTATGTGTTACCGCGGATACTCTGGGTGGCATCATAAAGATTTGTTGAATGCATAAAATCATATGGTATTCACTAAGCAATCGCTTACCCTTTTAGTTGTTGAATTTTACAGGAAAAAGGAAGTCTACCGCTGGACCTTCTCGTTAGGCCATTTAAGAAGATTTGGAAGATATCTGCTATTTAATCGGTACTTATGTTGTGGATCAAGTGTTATAATATGTTTGGGATGATTGTAATAATTGTATTTGGATATGTAGACTTAGTTATGGTACCTTGTAGCACCGTAGGGTGTTTGACACTTTTGCACTACTTTTATTTTTTGTGTTTTTAATGCTTCCGCACTAAAATTCTAGGTTATCAGATCATTATGTATTTGTATGATGATGTTTAAAATCCTGGGTGTTTTGTAATTGGTGGTTGTTGTGGCAAGGGTGTCACACGAGATGGTATCAGAGCAGTAGTTTGAGATTCAAGTGTCCGTGAGGTGTTGATCTCAAACGTTAAGTGATGATATGTAGTGAATTTAGGAAATGATCTGAACTAAGATAGGCTATGATCTAGTATTCATAAGAGATTGACTATCATACGGGACAATTAGGTGGTGTCTTTAAATAAATGACATGTTACTAAACAAGTTATATATTTTGTATTTCAGAACATGTCTGGAGGAGGAATGACACCAGAAGAGACGAGAGAAATGATGCTAGCCATGATGGCTAAGCAAAATCGGATGATACAAGACCAGTTTCGGACTCGAGATGAGGTCGAAGCTAAACGAAGAGAAGATAAGAAGAAGAATAAGGAAAGAGAGAGAAACAATGACGAACAAGATGACAATATTGGTTCATCTAATAAGCCCAGAAGTTGTCGGTTTAAGGATTTTAAGGGAAATGGAGCAGTCGAGTTTAATGGACTGGGTGATGCTGTTGCTGCTCTGGAATGGATAACAGCCACAGAACGGACATTCCGAATCAGCGATTGTGCTGAGAAGTACATGGTCCGTTTCGCTACTGCCATGTTCACCAAAGACGCAATAATGTGGTAGAACTCGATGGTGAATGCATTTACAATGGAGAAGGTTGCTGTAATGACATGGGCTGAGTTTACCGAAATCTTCACTCAGCAATACTGCCCGGCCGATGAACGCCGAAGACTAGAAGCTAAGTTCATGACACTAATCTAAGGGACTAAGTCTGTGTCTCAATATGCGGTAGAGTTCATGAGACTAAGTTTATTTGCACCTCATCAGGTTGATACAGAAGAAAGAAAAGTGACCCGATTCGAGGTAGGTCTTGATTTGGAAATCCGAAGAGTGATGAGCAACGTACGTTACCCCACGTTTGCCAGTCTGCTGGAAGCTGCCAGAAATGTAGAGCAGATCCTGATTATGTCAGGATATGTAATGGGGTCTGCTGCTGCTGCTTCAATTAACTCAACTCAACCTTCACCGCCGAAACGACAACGTGAAGGAGACTACTCCGGTTCTGTACGATCATCGCAGTACTCGCCGCAACAGTCATTCCGTCGACAGACTAGTTCTTCGGGTCGTTCTCGAGCGTACCCTATCAACACTGAGCCACAGTACTGCAATAAATGCCATTTGGAACATTTCGGCAAGTGTACCAAGGGACGTGCATGTTTTTGCTGTGGAGAATTGGGTCACTACCAAAATGAATGCCCAAGGAAGGGAGATGCTTGCCATAAGTGTGGTGTATGGGGACACTACAGTAGGAATTGCAGAAGGAACGATCCAGCTGCTGCTGCTCCATCTACAACACGATCATCGGGAGGTTCAAGTGGTGGTTCAGTCAACCGCCGGAACCAGTCACAAAGGGGACAGGTTAGTGCATTTCAGATTACCGCGGAAGAAGCTAGGGAAAACCCGGAGATGGATGCGGGTACGTTTATAAGTTAAATTTTTGCTTGCATTAGTAATGTTTAATTCTGATGTCAATAGGTCTTTTGTGTCCACTGTTTTGTACAACGAATAGTCATGACACTGTTTAAGTTACTTGCTATAATTGACATAGAAACTACTAGTAACACTCTAGCCGAATTAGATTACTTATATCGTAACTGCACCTTAGAAATTGAAGATGTAGTCTTTGATTTGGATCATACTCCGATAGCATTTAGTGAATGTAACATGATAGATGTAGAAGATGTCGACATTATGAATAAGAATGACAAATGTCAAAGAAGAACTGATGTTTGTTATAATTGTGGAAAAATGGGTCATTTTAGAAGAGTACTTTAAGATTCTATACGTAACCTCATTAAAGTTTTATGATTCTAAAGATAACATGAACATGAGTATTAGGAAAAGTTGTTACTATTATAAGTAAGATGATGATTGTGAATAAGAATACGTTAATGTATGAATAGGCATTAGATGAATAAGCTAAAATGAATTTTGAAATTCTGAATTGGAAAAAGATGTTTTAAATATCGCGAGAATATTTTGTAATTGGAATCAAGGAACTTGTTTCAATATTGATATATATATATATATATATATATATATATATATATATATATATATATATATATATATATATATATATATATATATATATATACGAACATTATATGAGGAAACTAGTCTAGAAATTTTGGGGAAAGTATACGAGGGTATAATAATACAAGACTGGTGTTCATATGATATGAGATTTGGAATATACAATGTGAAATATAAGTAAAATATGTATGTGAGTTGTAATCAATTAGAAAGGAAATATGATGATACATGAGGATAGTATATTTATTGATATGGTAATTGATCAATAAGAAGGTTAAAGAGACTTTGGATAATAATGAAAATTTGCTGATACAGTAAAGAAAGGTCTAATACTACGATTCTGAATCTAAGGGAGATTGGTCATGAGTTTTGTTTAAATTTTTGGTGTCGATTAATTAAATTGTAACTACTGCATTGGTGCAATCAATGTTAGTGCTTTAGTCTAAGTTGTTGGTTGTGATAAGTGTTGAAATTGCTTAATAACGCATTAGTTAAAGTAAATCATGTGTATCATGATTATACTTTAGGAGTCGAAGAAGTAAGTTTATATTCTGGGGTTTTCCCAATAACTTACTGTTCATATTGTCATGCATATAACGAAATATAAGTGAGATGCGGCACAAACATGAATACGAGTAAAACTTGTCGGCAACCGATAGAAAATCAGAATGAATAGACTATTTTCATATTGGTATATATGACAATATAATGTATTTTGGATTTAGGTAAAAGCTGAAAAGATCAATGGATTAGATAGGAATTTCATATAACACTAGTTATCGTGATAAAGTAAAGAAGGCGATGTTTAAAGTTTCGCACGCAAAGAAAAGTAGAAGTCCTACATGTTGGAAAGACATCGCAGGAAACTCTGATGGTTATGTCCGTAATATCACAAAAAAATGTTACTATGGTGATAGTTATAAACCGATCAGTTATAAGACAAATAATTGAGTGTAGTTGAAAGTATCACTGATAAGGATTGAAACCGGATCTGTAAAAAGGGTACAAGTTGACACCGGGATGTGTTGGCACAACTAGAATAATAGAAAAGTTAGGAATCAGTCGAGTCATTTGGAATTTTTCCTAAGGAAGTATTGAATTAACACATGGTGTTTCATGTGGAAAGTTGTATGAAATCCTCACAACTGGTGATGAAAATTGGCTGATTATATCAAATTAGAATTCGAGAAAGGTTAGTATATGTTGAGAAACATGTATGTGTTTTGAATACTAACATCAGAAGTTAAGGATCAAAAAGATTAAACTAGGGTTAATACGTTGGAAGCATCACAAAGGAGTAAACCATGCTTGGGAGATAAAAGCCAATATGTTGAATAAGTAAACGAATCTGTTCAAATACAAGTAACTTCGAGGACGAAGTTGAGCGTGGTGGAGCCCATGCTGTAACATCCTCAAAGTTATTTTATTGTAATTGGGCTATTTAAGTGGAAAATATATATTTAAGTTAAAATTTGAGCAATTATTATGTATTTGGGTTATTTAGAAGTTTGTTGTTATTTTAAGAAAAATTTGAACTTTGAATTATTATGGAGTATTAAGATTATAAAAATTATTAATGACAATTTTAAGATTAAATCAGTATTTTATGGAACCGGTTAGGTCGAGGGGTGAAATGTGCAAAGATGATTAAGTTGAATAAAAAGGGCAAAAAAAGGTTTCATTTGTCACCTTTACTCTCTCTCACTACTCTCTCTCTCTCTAAGTAATTTCCTCTCTACATCTCTCTAAGTTATTTCACAAACCGACCGTCGGATTATCGAGAATTATACGTCAACGGAAAGATCTCGTGGAGTACAACAGCAATCTACAAACGGATTTTAGATTTCATACGAATTAAGGTAAGAATCGACACTTTTAAGTTTGTTGTTTCGGTTTTGAAGAACTAGAATTTCGAATCTGTCATTTTATGTAAATTGGAGCTTGTTTTACTTGAAAAATTGCAAGAATATGATAGTATATGCATAATAAATCGAATTTAGGTATCATACATGATATATCAGTGATTTTAGGCCTTAGAATGATGGATTTAAGTTATAAGGATGAACAGACTCGAATATACCAAGAACAGAGTCGAAATGCAAGAACAAACTCGAGTTTGGTACTAGATTCGAGTGTGTGTCATTAGATTCAAATGGGATTTCGAATCTACCCTAGATTCGAAGGGTAGGGTTCGAATCTATCACTTAGATTCGAAGGGTGGTTCGAATCTGATGGTGGGTTCGAATCTAACCCCTTAAATTCGAGTTTAATGCCTAAAATTGAGAAATCTACTCTCTAAACTCGTGTAATTTAAATGGAACTCATAAACAACACATAAAATGATAAGGGTTACTCAAAGGACAAGATATAAACTTGAAATGAGTTCAAACTTAGTTGTAGTTCGAATTTGGACATAGACCCGAAATGGGGAAAAATATTGCAGAACTTACGAAACTTGATTTTATGGATTTAAACGGTTATTGATACAAGGTATTGTTGTAATTAATAAAACAGGTCCCTTGTGGTGTTGTTTAACCCACAGTGGGGTACTTGGTGGATCCGGTTGAAAGGTCGCGGAGAAATAATATTGGTTAACATTTATTTACGCACCCACTGTGAGTACCTTTGATTTTAGCATGTTTACATCTGCTTTATGTTTGCTAGGCCTGCTGAGGCATGTTGTTTCACTTTCGTTTGACACTCTACTAACTTGCGTATATATATTGATGCACATTCACATTTGCTGCATGTCCTTTCTTTTGTTGTGCATCCTGTTGATGTTGATGGACCTGAGTGGTCGCATCTGTACTCTGATGTTACTGTGCCATATGAGCCAAGAGTTTGACACCTCTATGGCCAGGATAGACAGTATGACATCCCTGATGGTATGTTTGCCTCAGTTTGGTGGGTTTTTTTTTCTTATTGCCGAGTGTGTCAGCTCGAAGGGGCTGCGGGCTCAGAATTGCGTACCTTGGGTGCGTGTGGAGTATACGGTATGTGTTACCGTGGATACTCTGGGTGGCATCATAAAGATTTGTTGAATGCATAAAATCATATGGTATTCACTAAGCAATCGCTTACCCTTTTAGTTGTTGAATTTTACAGGAAAAAGGAAGTCTACCGCTGGACCTTCTCGTTAGGCCATTTAAGAAGATTTGGAAGATATCTGCTATTTAATCGGTACTTATGTTGTGGATCAAGTGTTATAATATGTTTGGGATGATTGTAATAATTGTATTTGGATATGTAGACTTAGTTATGGTACCTTGTAGCACCGTAGGGTGTTTGACACTTTTGCACTACTTTTATTTTATGTTTTTAATGCTTCCGCACTAAAATTCTAGGTTATCAGATCATTATGTATTTGTATGATGATGTTTAAAATCCTGGGTGTTTTGTAATTGGTGGTTGTTGTGGCAAGGGTGTCACAGCAAAGCACAAATTTTCTACCAAAGAAGCCCAGATTGCCTTTGATGCTGAGATTGCCAGAAAGTTAGCAGAAGAACAAGATAAAGCTTTAGACCAGCAAACTCATGCACCAATGCAAGATGATGAAACCTTAGGAGATTACCTAAGAGGGTTTGTGGTCAAGCAAGGTGAAAGGAAGAGGAAGATGCCAACAGGGCATTCAAAGGCTGAGCATAGAAGATTTCTAATTAATTTTGCCTTTGTAGCTGGCATCCCAAAGAAGATGGCTCAGTCCATGAGCACAGAAAGGCTGCAGGATATTCACGATAAGGAAATGGAAAAACGAAAGGTAGCCAAGGTCTCCCAAGAAGTCCAAAGATCAAAACATTCAGTTCAAGCTGCTGCCAGTGATCATGCTCCTTCTATTCAAGCTGTTACTCCTATTCCTCAACCAGAGCCAATCTCACAATCAAAGCTTGATCAGGTAAAAAGGATGCTTTTTGAGCACCAGCTGCAACAAGTGATGGAGATAGAGAAGTCCCTTGACCAGGATGAGTTCTCAAAACCTCTTATTAGTTATTGGTATGCTAAGCCAATGGATAACATTGACTTAAGATATCACTTTGTAGTAAGAAGAGAAACTGGTCCTGAGGAAGAGTATAAAAGCATAATGCATATGGCTCAAGGGATGACAAGAGATGAGCTTACAAGGATATATCATGTTGGGACTGCCACTCAAGTCAGATCTTCCCTCCCACAAGTAAAACAAGCTATTAAAGATCTACAGAGCATTTTTGATCCGGAGTCAATAAGGAAGGATATAGAAGATGCCAAGGAAATGAAAATTGTACAAGTTGATCTGTTTGTCAAATCAAAGACTTACAGAATCAGGTTTGCAAATGGATCCTGTATATTCTTCAATTTAGAATTCTTTGATCTTCCAAAGGCTATGCTACTTCAAATGAGGTCAGTAAGAATATATTGTGATAGAGAAGATTTGAAGAGAGAATTTTTGAAGGCTGTCAATCAGAAACTTGCACAGTTGTAAGTTTTTGAAAGCCTTGGTTTGTAAATAACAGTTTACTTGTTTTATTTCCTTATTTGTATAGAACTTAAAGTCTTGTGTAAAGAATTTAAGTTAGGGGGAGATTGTTAGGAAATATTCTAAGTAGTTCAAACTGTTAGTTAGACTTCTCAGACTGTTAGTAGAATTTCTATGTAAGTACAAAGTTCATGCTGTTAGTTGAAGAATCTCGAGCTGCTAGTGTAAAAGTTCATGCTGCCAGAGTAATTTCACTCAAGCTCGCTTTAATGAAGAAGGCAGGAGAGGAAGTTAACTAGCTATCTCCCTACAGGAAGTCATACTAAAAACTGCTAAGAGATTCAAGCTGCTCAACGGTTTCATAAACAGAAAGTGCTGATATTCAGGAAAAGATATCTACACGATGATTTCAGCATATCTACTATCAGGGAAGTCAGAGTCCTTCAAGGAAACAAATCAGAAAGCATTATAAATACATAGAGTAGGTTTTTCTATTGTATTAGAAGTTTCTGCATATTCAAGTTTGTAATTGCTTTTTGTTTAAGTTTTCATAAGCCTCTAAGGTTGTAAAACCCTAAGAACAATTTGTGTTCTTCGTCTAATCAAACAGATTAGAGGTGATTGTAATCATTCTGATTCAGCAATACAAGCAATTTTGTTTACTTCTTATGTTTATTTGTTATGAAGTCTGAAAGCTTTTATCAAAATAATTAAGTGTTATTCCGCAAACTTCTTAATTAGACTTTGATTTAATACAAGATTATTGATTTATAGTCTGATCAATTCAAATCAGTGAATCTTAGGTAGTTAAGTTCAGATCCTGACAACTTTTGTGGTCACATATCTCTTATATATATATATATATATATATATATATATATATATATATATATATACAGGTTCAAAAAGGTACCTCTCGAAATCAAGTGCATCCGAAGGTACCAACCTTAAAAAACTTTTTTAAAATTTTTTTCACATAACCATGTTTAATTTAATGTTATACACATGATATATGAATTTCACATAGATTCACACTTTCTGTGTTCTTAAAAATTATGTGAATGCTCAATGCATATTTATGTGAATGGTCATCCATGTGAATGATCATTTCACACCATGTGAGTGGTGTGAATGACAATTCACATGATCTTTTTTTACCATTCACAAGATTTATGATGTTGCTTCTTTTGAAAAAAAAAATATTATAATGTTGTCTTATACATGTCTATTCAAAAAAAATATATGTGAATGATCATTCACATTAGGGTACGCTGGAATCTCATGGGTACGCTAATGAATATGATTCTATATATATATATATATATATATATATATATATATATATATATATATATATATATATATATATATATATATATATATATATATATATATATATATATATATATATATATATATATATATATATATATATATATATATATATATATATATATATATATATATATATATATATATATATATATATATATATATATATATATATATATATATATATATATATATATATATATAGATTTAGGTTCAAAAGAGTCCCTTCAAAAATCCAGTGTACCAAGGGTACCCATCCAAAGCCACAAGATTAAATAAATCAATGGTTGTGATCAAAAAATGCAATTCCATGCGCGCCCCCCCTTTTTTTTTGCTGGAAGGGTATTTTCGTAATTACAACGACCATTCACATTACTTAATTCATCATTCACATTAATTGATCATTCACATTACTTAGTTATTCATTCACGACACTTATTTGATCATTCACAAGAATTATTTGACTATTTACAATTGTTTTACACTTATTTGATCATTCACAATAATTATTTGACTAATTGATCATTCATATTACTTAATTGATCATTCACATTACTTAATTGACCGACCATTCACATTACTTGAATGATCATTCACATTGCTTAATTAACATTTTACGTTACTTAAATGATCATTCACATTACTTAATTGATCATTCACCTTACTTAAATGATCATTCACATTGCTTATTTGACCATTCACATTGGTAAAATAATATCAACACAACATGTGAATCTGAGCATTGTCAACTACTAACAAACAGTAACAATGGTCATTCATGTAACACTCAAATTCTCAAATCTATCAAACGTTAATAACATCAACCAATGTGAATGATCATTCAGCTAATGTGTATGGCCATTCACATTAGGAAATTTACCATTCACATTGGTTGTACCATATCAGCACAGCATGTATGTTGTGCATCGTCAACTACTAACAACCAGTAACAAGATTAATGACAAACTGTAACAATGGTCATTCATGTAACGCTCAAATTCTCAAATCTATCAAACATTAATAACATCAACCTATATGAATGATCATTCAACTAATGTGAATGGCCATTCACATTAGGAAATTTACCATTCACATTGGTTGTACCATATCAGCACAGCATGTATGCTGTGCATCGTCAACTACTAACAAGCAGTAACAAGATTAATGACAAACAGTAACAATGGTCATTCATGTAACGCTCAAATTCTCAAATCTATCAAACATTAATAACATCAACCAATGTGAATGATCATTCAGCTAATGTGAATGGCCATTCACATTAGGAAATTTACCATTCAAATTGGTTGTACCATATCAGCACAACATGTATGATGTGCATCGTCAACTACTAACAATCAGTAACAAGATTAATGACAAACAGTAACAATGGTCATTCATGTAACGCTCAAATTCTCAAATCTATCAAACATTAATAACATCAATCAATGTGAATGATCATTCAGCTAATGTGAATGGCCATTCACATTAGTAAATTTCACCATTCACATTGGTGAAATAATATCAGCACTTTACATTAGTCCTGTTAATTGTCAACTACGTTTTGTGAATGATCAATCTTCTAATGTGAATGGTCATTCACATTAGGTAAATGTTCATTCACATTTGATGAATGACGAGAACAGCAATGTTAGACTTCATCTTCTACATACCATCAATGTTAAATGTATTTAAGTAATGTGAATGGTCAATTAAGTAATGTGAATGATTAATTAAGTAATGTGAATGATAATTTAAGTAATGTGAATGGTCAATTAAGTAATTTGAATGGTTAATTAAGTAATGTGAATGATCAAATAAGTGTACAAGAAGTATAAATAGTTAAATAAGTGTTGTGAATGATCAATTAAGTAATGTGAATGATCAATTGACTAATGTGAATGATCAACCAATGTGAATGATCATTCCCTTAATGAAGCTGAAATCGCGTTGAATGTCCATCGTGCCCCTCCCCTATATTTTTGATCCTGTGGTTGATGAATGGTGCGTTGGGTACTCCGGATTTCACATGGTACGCCGTAGAACCAAATTCTATATATATATATGTGTGTGTGTGTGTGTGTGTGTGTGTGTGTGTGTGTGTGAGAGAGACTTTAGCCGTACATATATATTATATATATTATTAATTTAGTGTTTTAGTTTTAATCAAACTCTAATATAATAATATAATATATACCTTAATAATTATCTTTACTATTTAAACCTTATATAATTATCACTATAGTTCTATATCTATTAAATAATATTTATCTTTTATATTTTATCTAATAATATATAAATGACTAGATAATTATTTATAATTATCTCTATTTGTTTGTTTATAGTTATCCATCCAATTATCAAATAACAGATGATAATAATAATTCAAATAAATAAATATTTTCTTTAATATCTAATAATAAATAAAAGACTAGATAATTATTTAATTATCATCCAATCACAATTAAATTACTATAATATCTAATATTGCACTTTTAGTCCCCGTACTTTGAGATATAATTAATCACACATTAATTTAATCTCAATGAGCATTTCGTGTCATTAAGAATATCCAATATTATTTATTAAATCGTTTAATTGCATCTGCTCAGTTGTGCACATCGGTGTGACCCTCAAGTGTTTTATGAAATCAGTCATGATGCAGTAGTAATGTCATCTTTACACACCACACACTAAGATACTCCCACTTGTGTAAGACGACATACTGTCCAGCAGCATGCGCATAAAGGAGGTCATGGCTAGACACTTTAGGCAACCAAGGTCATAAAAACTCTGACTCCCATTCGGGCATTCTTGTTGAAACAGCCTTCCAAAAAGAAACTTAGGTTATATCCCATGCATCGCGATATTTTGATGTGAAAGCTAGGCATGGATTAGATCAACCGTAGCAAACACGATTATATTTCTCGACTCCCTGATCTCATACTGAATTGTAACAGACAGAGTAGAACACATCAATTCTGTCCGAACATGGCCATGCATTTCTGTCAGTATCGATCGCCGAGGGGCCCAGAAATATCTCTTCTTAGTTAAAAGAAGGTGCAAATCCCATATTGACTATCTATGCCTCCAGCACGACTCCCACTGCAACCAGCCTCGAACCGTTATGATCACCCAGTTACGGATGACGTTAGGTTAGGCCAAATGTACAGCAGCACTCGCACTAAAGTACGTAGACATCTCAGGTACTAAGGATTACCTTTTTGAGATGGCTCATGACTATGATCCACAAAGTGGTCTCAATCGGTGGGTCAATCCAATATTTGTTCGCAACAAATACCTGTGAATTTGGTCCAACCTTTGCTATATTCATCACCCATGAATATCAACCAAAACCCACAGTAGCCTTTAATTCTCGTTGTGGTTCCCACGACAACAAGCAGCTATGGAATAGTTTTAGAATAACTTTAAATTTATTCTTGGATTTCTAAAACATGCAAAATAGAACGACATTAAAGATATCATGTTGATCTCCTTTATCTCAATAAACACAACATGATTTCCATCAATTTAATGCTACTGTTCCTTTATCAAATGTAACGGTAATACGATTTATCGAAAAATTAATTCCAGACATGATCTTAGTGGGAGTGTTATCTAGTTAACTGACTTAACTTCCATTACCGTTTATCTTTGAAAAATTACACTAGTCCTTTATTATAATCTTCTTGTAATATTATTCAGACCCATTCTGAATCTCCTTACAAATTTATATCCATTATCTTTAGAGGAACTGGTAAATCACTCATAAAGACACCAGGATTAAAATTTAGGAGCTCTAGCAATTCAGATTAATTGCTACTAGTGATACGTTTAGATGTTTAGTCTTGAATATGACAGTATGCAGTTTATCTGTATCTTAACAAGATATCTTTTTAATAACATTGTGTTCAGCATTTGTTATATGTATCCATAACCACCAGAACCTGGTTATCGACAATATTTTGTTGTAGTGTTCCGTCAAGTTTTCCGGCGAGTGTTTAAATAAGTCAAAGGCTATTACTTGACTAACCATCACACAAGTTGTATACATTTCACATGTAATTTTATAAAAAATGCGATTACTTCTTGTCTAAACAATTCTGACTTCTCATGTCTAATTATTTCTGACAAGTGAAGTGAATTAACCTCCATGTAACTCCTTTACATATAATTCTGCATTTTATTAGTTTCTATATAATCATGGATGATTATCCAACTCATATAATCTCTTGAACTAACTTTCAAGAATTAACAAGTTCAATGAAACTGCATTTGAACACTTGAACAATTTACACAATAACATAATTAACCCTTTTTATCTGAATATGACTACTAGCTTGTCCAATCTCTATTGACAAGTTACTATTTAAGTTCCTCTTGAATCAATAGTCTATGATCATGGCTTTAAACAATAGGAATTTCAAGCAATAAATTTTCAACTCAAAAAAAATTCTTTATTTGTCCCAAAAATATTTGCAAGAAATTCAACTATTGTATACTACACCATGATAAACTATTAATGACATGAAAATTAGTGTCCAGCAGAGTATTCTCTAAGATGTCTCTATGCTCCCACTGAATCTGTCATCTCTTTTCACTTCATTTTAGTCATTGCAGACATTATGCATGAAACTTTGTTCAATTGGGTATCACATATCCAAGAACAATAGAAGTGACTGATTCAGATACACAAAGTCTTAATGCGGCCAACCTTGACCGTTTCCAAGTACTTGGGACAATTCCTTTCCAAGTGCCCAGTTTCCTAGCACCCAAAGAATTTGTCATCCTTGAATTTGACATCTCTGGTTCTAGGTTTCAGCTACTTGTTAGCTTTAACCTCTGGCTTGAAAACTTACTTTCTCTTCCGTCTCTTTCCCTATCTTCTCTCCTTAATCATTCCCTCAGCAGTCTATAGCATCTGATGCATCCCACTGATCATCTTCTCCATGCATATTGTAACAAATTACAAATTGCTAAAATTTCTTCAATAAGGAATCGAGAATTAGATTCGTGGTCATGTCCTGTGTCACGGGATACCCAAGTCTGCTAAGATGATCCAGATAACCTTTCATCTTCAGCACATGGGGTCTAACAGTTGTTCCTTCTGCCATTCTGCAGGGGCTCAGAGGCCTAGTCGTTTATGTTTCTCAGTCCGAGCCTGAGTCTAGAACATATCCTTTAGCTGGCGATACATCTGGCAAGCTGAGACGTCCATAAGGTTAGTCCGCAGCTCAGATGTCATGGTCACTAGCATTAGACAGGCAACATTGACCGAATCCTCAGAGTGCTTCTTGTGGAGATTTCTCCCCTCAACTGTAGCAGTCTCTGCAGGAGCAGGTTCTGGTGCCCTTTCTAGAATATACGACTTTCACTCTGTACTCAGAACATTTGTCAGATCTTAGTCCCAGTTCAGGAAGTTGCCTCTTTTGAGTTCTCCATATCCCGAATGGACCTCAAAGTAGCAACATGGGCTTTTGGGGAGGATTTTCAAGTGGGGAAGGATATTGACGTTATCATTGTTGTTGTTTACTGTTATTGTCATTGTTATTATTAAACTGCTTCTACCTCTGTCTTTTTCAACCATCTTAAACAATTTTTCAAAAATTAGTACTTGATTAACCATTAATAAATCAATAACCCAAAATTTAGAAAATGATTTATTAATCCTAAGAACCATTTTACTTATTCATGCACCCAACGGAGGCTGAACCTACATGAATAAGCTACTCAGGCAGGCAACTTATTACCAATTACAATCCCTTTGCAACTCTTAGATCTTATGAGATTTTTAATTTCTTAAATTGATCATGTTTAATCTTATCCACACTTTGGGCAACAGTCTTACTGAGGAATCACCACTCATATAACAACTGCAAGTCACTGGCCAAGTCTCACTTAGGATCCGCAGTGCTTACCTCACAGCTTCCAGAGTTTGCGACGTAAGCACCCAACGAAGGCTGAACCTACTTACGATGATCGGGCACCGTGAGTGCCACTATATGGACGGTGTGTTGTGTCAGATTTTTAATTTGGGTTTATAACCAGTATCTTATCAAGAACTAGTGGTCTGTCAGGTTAGTCAGCGGGCATGATCCTTTCGGTTCTAAAGCTCTCGGAATTCCTACAACCATAGCCCTAGGGTGACCGTCCTGGAGAGCACCTATTCAGGTAAACAATCCAGTTAATGTACCAGTTTTAAGAATTTCAACTCTTTGATCATACGACATTTTAAAAATAAATCTCCTTTTATTTGAAAAACTAATTTCATAAAAATGTCATATCTAACAGCTGACAAAATAATTAAAGTTTCCATTTTAAACTTCCTTTTAAATACTTTAATTTTTCATAAAAAATGATTGTATTTTTAATTTCTTTTATTTATCTACTTTGTCACCACAACCACGCAGATAAAAATAACACATAAAGAAATAAAAACATACAACCACATGGTGACATAGCCTTGCCAAAAAACTAAATTGGTTTCCGAGAGCTGTACGGACAAACCAATTAGGTCACAACCTAAGGGGACAAAATCAACACACAAGGCAAGAAGGATGAACTCTTTCGGCTCCCACTAGCCACAACATCCGATGATGTCTCTGAGCGTCCTTGATGGATGACCTCCTTCTTGATGGACATCTTCTCCAAGATTTTTTACATAATTTTAATCTAAATACATTTGCCTATTTCTAACCTATTACAGATTACATTTTAAAACCGGGATTCCAATGGCACGCAGGCCTTCCCAAAAATAACCAATAATAAAAAATAGCAAACATTAAGATTATATAAACAACCATGACTAACAAATGGGTCTCAAGGCTTGGCTATGCCACAAACATTAATAAAGCAGTAAAGCATATTAATAATCCAGAATTTATTTTCATCTTGCCATGAAAATAATTCCAAGACCAATTAATCTACCATTAATTGAAGTAATCATGTCCAATATCGTTCTTAAATTTAATACGGTTCTTAAACTCGAAATTTAGGAACACTTTCCATAATTAGAAACTTTTTCCCGAAAAATTCAAATTCAATTCCATCTTTGCATTATCTTTGGATTCAAAAACTACACTTTTCTTAAAATATTCAATTTACAATTCAAACACCTTTAAAACTTAAACTTACTATTTTAAGAAACTTTTTATTAAACAACCTTTAATAAATATAGTTATTATTTTCAAATAATATTGATAAATAATTTAATCTTCCTTTAAATAATTATCAATTAACTATTATTCTATAGAAACAACTTTCCAGAAATAAATAAACTTTATTTAAAATGTCAATTTTCTAAATAAACAATTTTTCCAATAAAATATGTCTTTTAAAATATTTAAAGAAAATTGACCATCTTTAAATAACACCAAAAACTTTTCTTTATGGTTTTAAACGATTTCTACCAAAAACGTTAATGTCGAGATCAAATCTCAAAACATTAAACCATGACCGAGCATGAAACTCAAAGTCACGATTTCATCAATTTGAAAATAGAATCCTTAAATTAAACTCTCTTTAATTTAATAATGCATTTTATGAAACTAAATATTAAATGCATAAATTAAATCTAGTTTATAAATTAAAATTACCATTATTTTTAATTTCAACATTAAAACTTAACTTTTAATTAAAACCGATTTAATTTAAACGACGAATTACCGGAAAACGGAAACGAACCAACTTAGTTAACCGACTCATACTCGGGTTCAATAACCCATATGAACCGAAAATAAGTAGGGTATCAAACCATTTGACGGCTGAAATTAATCGAAGCCATTATTCAACTCACTTTGATTACTTCGATTTCCATATTCCAATTAATCGTTTTAATTATCAAATCGAATAATATTTAAACCGATTTGCGAATTTTATAAAAAACCTAATAAAATCTCCACTTTAATTTTGTAAAACCAAAAACATATTTACATATATTTTGTCACAAATGTCTAAATATTAATAACCAAACACTTTTGATTTATTGATTCGATTTTAACGCATTTAATTTAGTCGTTCGAGTTTAACCGTGAATTAAACGACATGACGGAAACAAATAATTTATCACCTCGGTTACCACATCACAACCGAGAGGTCATGGGTCTCAACCCATGGCCGAAATCTCTAGGTCTGATTTCGCAAACCGAAACGTTTAATTTTCGACTTTAATCAATTAAACACTTTTAAACAATCAAATATCAACTAAATAAAACGAACTAAGGTTTCAAAATCCCGAGTTCCGAAAAACTCCAACGTTGGCCGAGAATCACCATGGGGTTTCCACCTTTGGTCGATTTTCTCCAAGCCAAATCAAAACCTTAAACGTTTTAATTATTGATTTCGATCGTTTAAACACTTTTAATTATTAAAAATCGAAACTTTAAGAACGTTGAACATAAATACTTGAATAATACTATCATTATGTTACTTGACCTGGCTCTGATACCACTGTTGGGAATTCGTATTGTTTTTCATAAAAACATAAACATTAATCACATTAAATGCACAACGGAAGCTTTTTAAAATCACGAATTCCGTACACGGATCATCAAGTATACATAAGATAAGTAAACAAGAAAACAATAAAAACCCGTACCTTTGTATTCTATGACAAGAATACACGAATGAGATGCTTTTGGTATCCACCGGGGATAACACGATCGAGCGGCGCCAAGTATGCAATCAAACACACGAGGAACGGGAAAAACACACCAATGCGTGTGGTTGACCGTTTGTTACGACGAAGAACCTCCGCACACACACACATACCCCTTGTGTGTGTGCGCCGCGAATCCAATTCAAGATTAGGTCACAACTCACAACCACTTTTGTGGTCACATCTCTCTCTCTCTTTCTATATATATATATATATATATATATATATATATATATATATATATATATATATATAGAATCAGGTTCATCAGCGTACCTGTAAGATTCCAGCGTACCCAGCGTACCCTTATGTGAATGATCATTCACATATATTTTTTTTGAATAGACGTGTATAAGACAACATTATAAGATTTTTTTTCAAAAGAAGCAACATCATAAATCTTGTGAATGGTAAAAAAAGATCATGTGAATGGTCATTCACACCATTCACATTGTGTGAAATGACCATTCACATGGATGACCATTCACATCAATATGCATTGAGCATTCACATAATTTTTAAGGACACAGAAAGTGTGGATGTATGTGAAATTCATATATCATGTGTATAACATTAGATTAAACATGGTTATGAGAAAAAAATTTAAAAAAAAGTTTTTTAAGGTCGGTACCTTCGGGTGCACTTGATTTCGAGAGGTACCTTTTTGAACCTGACTCTATATATATATATATATATATATATATATATATATATATATATATATATATATATATATATATATATATATATATATATATATATATATATATATATATATATATATATATATATATATATATATATATATATATATATATATATATATGACTTCAGCCGTATATATATATATATATATATATTATATATATTATTAATTTAGAGTTTTAGTTTTAATCTAAACTCTAATATAATAATTTAATATATACCTTAATAATTATCTTTACTATTTAAACCTTATATAATTATCACTATAATTATATATCTATTAAATAATATTTATCTTTTATATTTTATCTAATAATATATAAATGACTAGATAATTATTTATAATTATCTCTATTTATTTGTTTATAGTTATCTATCCAATTATCAAATAACAGATGATAATAATAATTCAAATAAATAAATCTTTTATTTAATATCCAATAATAAATAAAAGACTAAATAATTATTTAATTATCCTCCAATGACAATTAAATTATTACAATATCTAATATTGCACTTTTAGTCCCCGTACTTTAAGATATAATTAATCACACATTAATTTAATCTCAATGAGCATTTCGTGTCATAAACAATATCCAATATTATTTATTAAATCGTTTAATTGCATCTGCTCAGTTGTGCAAATCGGTGTGACCCTCAAGTGTTTTATGAAATCAGTCATGATGCAGTAGTAATGTCATCTTTACACACCATACACTAACATAATTAATGTAGATTAAAATTTTAGTTTACAGATAAAACAATATTTTATTATAATAAACAAAATATTATGAAAATCTATTTTTATATCCCGTTTGTTTCCTTTTTTAAAATTTAATAATTTTACATAATGTTTATTTATTTTTAATAAACTTATAAGCATGCGGAATTTTTTTAGATTTAATTGCATAGATGGTCCTTAACTATCCCCAAATTACAGTTATCGTCATTTTTTTCAAAAAAGTTGCAATTTGGGTGTTTTATGTACCAAAGAGTTGCAATTAAACTTCTTTCTAACAGAATCCGTTAAATGTCTCTGTTAAGTCAAGGGCATTTTCGTCTTTTTAAGGATAAAAGACATTTTTTGCAATTTTATATTATTATTTGCATTATTATTATTGTTGTTGTTGTTGTAATTATTATTATTATTATTATTATTATTATTATTATTATTATTATTATTATATTATTATTATTATTATTATTATTATTATAATATTATTATTATTATTATTATTATTATTTATAATTGATAAGAATTTAAAATTTTTCTCCATCTGCTAGTATCACACTGATGATGAATGTTCATGTTCATTGTTCGTTCTTCCAGCCTTTGACCACCACCTCCAGCCAAGCAACCACTCATGTCAAGAACAAATCTGATATTTAAACATGAAATCGAGCAGAAATCAGACCCAAAACTCCAAATCACGAATCAACATTTCCAAAACCCTTCGATTTAAAACAAAGAAAAAGTGAGGAGATGAACTGATCAAACAGAGAGTGAGGGAGAAATATGAACTTCTAAAACCCTTCGATCAAAATGTTATTCATCTGGGTTCAATATGTTCTTGGCGATGATCTGAATGGCGATGAAGACGAAAGGGCTAAAACATAGAAACCCTAATCTGAATCTTGAATCGACAACATCATCAGGCCTAGAAACACTTTGAAAAAAAAACATAGAAACACTTTGATATAAAAAAACTAAACCCTTTAAACCAAAAAACCTTACCTAAAAATCCATAGATTGAAAAAAAAAGGAACAAATGAGGTGGGAGGTGTTGTTGAACAGTGGTGGTCGCTATCAATTGAAAGAGGAAAGGAAAGGTGGCGGTGGCGACGGTGGTGTAGCTTAAGCAGTGGTGCAATGGTGGACTTGGAGGGATTTCAGAGGAGGAGGCGGTGGCGGCGGAGCAATGACGGAGGGATTTTTGAGGAGGCGGCGGCCTACCACTGGTGCTGGTGGTTGGAGGCGATTGTTTTGTTACCTTGCTCACCTCTTGGTTCCGCTACCACTGAACCACCATAGCCACCACTGATCTCTTCTTTCCTCCCCCCATCTGAAACCCTAATCGGACGATTGGCGACGGTGGGGTGGTGATGCGAAGGAGATGTGGAGAAGAAGGTGAATGTGGCTGGAGAAGAAGGAGATGTGGAGATAACGATTTTAGGGTTTTGTTTTGATAATATGGAGAAGTAGGAGATGTGGAGAAGAAGGGTTTTGTTTTGATGATGATGATGATGATCATAATAATAATAATAATGATGATGATGATGATGATGATGATGATGATGATGATGATGATGATGCAAATAATAAGAAAAATTGCAAAAAAAGGTCTTTTATCCTTAAAAAGACGAAAATGTCATTGACTTAACAGAGACCTTTAATGGATTCTGTTAGAAAGGACCTTAATTGCAACTTTTTGGTACATAAAACACCCAAATTGCAACTTTTTGAAAAAAATGACGATAACTGCAATTTGGGGATAGTTAAAGGATCATCTATGCAATTAACTCTTTTTTTATTAAATATATAGATAAATATTGATTGGATAACATTTGCATTTAGATTTAAATTTTATTGATGATTCGGTTTAAAAAACATATAAATTAGGCAGATAAAGATATAAATTTAGTTTTTTAATCGGTATATTATAAAATAGGTAAACATATGACATTTATTATTTAGAAAAAATTATGTGCTAGCTTACTTTTTTTACTACGAGCCATTTTTATCGTTCGCCGTTGGGTCAAAATTGTGTCATCCCTAATTCAAACCTCAGAAAAAACATCTCATTGATATACTTTTTTTTACATTTAAAGCTTCTCATTATTTTGTGTTGTTTATGTATTAATGTTTCAAAATTAACACATGTTTTAATATTTTTTCAGTATACCATGAAGAACAATGAAGATCTCCGTTAATAATGAAGCGATAATGTTTTAAATAAATCTTTAGCCAATGAGATATGTCATTTGTCGTTTAAATTGTTCAATGTGATTTTATTAAGATTTATTAAATTTTTTTATAATAACTGCTTTTGTTTGATAACATTTTATTAATTGGTTTGAATAAATTGTTATTATAAAATTATGTTAGACGATATTGTAAGTAATACTTTGCAAATACGTGTTTGTATATTATTTGATGGAAAAATGATGAGTTTTCATATTATTGTAAATTATTATTATTATTATTTTTTCCTATATGCTTTATTCTTATACACGATTTTTTAAACCAAAATCAGTCTTTTGATCAACTCACATGTATTAAACTAGATATGTATAGACTTCAAATATAATTATGTGTAATAATTAATATTCGTGATTAATATAAGTAATTTTTTCTTCGCAAACAATGTATAGTTTCTGATAAAAATTAATTTTTGTTGTGTCATTAATTAATTATAAATACCAATGGGGTTTCACTCATTTGGTATGAGAGGTGACGTGTAAGTGTGGGGTCACAGGTTCGACTCTCGTTGGAGACAAGTTGAATTTTAGACGGTGGAAGTAACTTCTGAAGTCCCCATTTGGGGCAAAATGGTAGTTTAGGAATATGAGTAGACTAATTTGTCGTCCAAAAAGAAATTAATTATACATATTAATTTTATCACACATCACCCGAACAACGTACGGGTATTCATCTAGTTAACTCTTGCAAACAAGAAGTTTTTATGACGTGTGTATGTATTTGACATTTTATATTAATATTATCATAATATATGTTACGTGTCCCATGTTTGATAAAAAAAATTATTAGTATTTTATTAAATTAGCACTACCAATTACATTTAATATCATTATTTGTAATGTTCAATTTATTATAACTCCAACAAATGTGTGTGTATGAATGAAGTCACTTTTAATATTAAATGCAAAGTTAGAATGTTATGAATTATATAATTAGTTTCTAAATTGTCATCATTAATATTATAATAATAAAAATGGTCTCCTATTAATAATAAATATTAAATTGTCATCGTTAAGGGTTTAATAATTTAATGGAAAAATTATGCAAAAAACCATCAAAGTACAACAAAGTTTCGATTAAGTCCACATTTCATTTTTTATTTTTGATAAGTCCCCAAACTAGTTAAACCTTTTAAATTGGTCCGTTAACCTGTTATAACAGGTTAACATGTTTAAACATATTTTGCAAAAATCATCAAAGTATAAAATTTTATTAAGTCTCCATTTCATTTTTTTTCCTGATAAGTCCCCGAACTACTTAAACCTTTCAACTTTTCGGATAAAATAAAACGAATTTTTTTTAAACTTTCAAAAATGACGATGTTTATTTCGATGACAGAGCATGTCATGTTTGTCTAGACCAAAATAAGTTGGTTTGAAAATAATATTTTTTTTTCTAAACGACGATGGTTGTTTGAAAATAATAATTTTCTTTAAAAGTCCGTTATTCGAGATAACATAAGTTGGTTTGATATAAAAACATAAATGATGATTATTTCGATCCTATGTTTGTCTAGACCACAATTTTTAAATATATTTAACTAGTTCATCTCGACTAAACTTTAAACAATAAAAATGATCGTTTTGATTTATCATTTTATTTGATTTTTTTGCATCCACATATGTGTGACGTGAGTATCAATTGAACAATCACTTAAATTGATAGAACAACAAAAACATGAGTTTTATCAAGATAAGTAATTTATGTGACAAAAAAAATTAGTTGAGGGATTTATAAGATAAAATAATTTAGTTAAGGGATTTACAAGACAAAATAATTTAGTTAAGAGATTTACAAGACAAAATAATTTAGTTGGGGGACTTAATCAAAAAAATCATAGATTTATAAAATCAGCGTCAGCAATTGCAACCCACTCAACAGGTCACTAGTAACTTTTCTTGAAAAAGACACCAAATTCGTGATTTTTATTTAGTTAAGGGACTTATCAGACATAATAAATTGATTGAGGGACTTAATCGAAAAAAACTTGTAGTTTGAAGGTTTTTTACGAAATTTTCCCTAATTTAATCTACGAATTATTATTTTACACTTTTCTCAAATTATGCAACAAAGTATTTTGTTTAAGCATGTAATTTAACTCGAGAATTAAAAAAAAAAAAAACCAAACTTGAGCCATCCGGAGTTAGAGTCAGTCTTCGAGACGGGTCACAACAAACCAAAAACAAAGAAAGGCATTTGCAAACCATCATCGAAGCCGAAGCCAAGAAATAAAAATCCATCATACATTCATACCACCACCAAAGAAATATAAAAGACAGAAACCAATCAAACATTTGAGATTGATTGTCTTATAGTTCCTCGATCACCATTATCTTCATTCGGAACCAATAAATATAAATTTTTTTGAAAGGCTAATCTTATACTATTACATAATTTTACGTTTACCTCCAATATCTCAATCGAGACTTGATCCACTTGAGGTAACACTTATGGGGCGTTGGTTCGCATATTTTTTTTTCTCTGTGATTTGCATTTTGTCATAGGATTTGCATTATGCAGCATTTGCATTTGTCAGGATTTTATCAAAGAATTTGCATTATCTTATAGAAAAAATATGCTAATCTGAAAAATGCAAGGAAACTAAGATTTAGAATCCTAGGGGGAGGCTGAGATTTAAAAAAAAAAACAAAGAAGGGAGGGATGTAAGAAATCCTGAGATTTTAAATCCTTACTGAAATCTGCGAACCAAACACGGGATTTTAAATGCAAATCCCAGGAAATTCGCGAACCAAACGCCCCCTTAGGATACCTCTGGACTTATATTACTACTTTTATAAAGTTTGAATATTTTACATATTTTTTAATCAATCTGTCCTACATATTATAAATTGATGTTTCGATGCTATGAAAGATTATTAAAACTAGGGGTGTTCATATGGATGGTTAACCGAACCGAAATTGCATTTCGGATGGTTAACCGGAGATACCGGTTCGAGGAATTCATGAACGTAAACCTAAACCGAAAATACCGGTTAACCGACCGGTTCTTTCGGTTCGGTTATTCGGTTAACTAATTAACCATTTTTTAATTAATAAATTAAATTTCAAATTAAAAAATTCCAACAAATAATTTCTGAAAATTTCAAATGCCAAAGATAATAATAACGACGAATAAAACTATAAATTATCTATATAATATCTTTAAAAAATTAAAGATTTTATTTAAAAATCTAATAGAAACAAGAAAACTAGTTTATAATCTTTATAAATTAAATTGTTCTAGTATAGTTTTTTGTTGTTTTGGATTTAACAATTAATGTAAACTAATAAATAAGTTAAAACTCTTAATTATTGTTGGGATAAATGTTAATATTTATAAGCCTAAAAGTTAAAATATATAAAATTAATTTTTTTTTCGGTTTTTCGGTTAACCGTCCGTCATCAATATCGTGAACCTAAACCGAAACCGAATGTTTTTTTTTCGGTTCGGTTAACCAAACCGAAAATAATTAAAATCTTGGTTTGGTTAAGTTTTTCGGTTTTTCAGTTCCGGAATTTTTTGAACACCCCTAATTAAAACGTGCAAATTTCTCATAGGAATGTGTGTGTATTTAGGTTCAAGTGAAACACATACTACGCAGCGCACCAAAAGGTACCACTCTTAAAAATATTTTGTTGAAATATTTTTCATAATCATGTTTTAATTACATATTACAAATATGATATATAAATTTCACACAAATTCATACATTCTAAGTGCATGAAATCATACATAACATAAATGCATGTACGTTCACATGAGAACCCCTACATTGATTTTAGGAACAGGTGGGATTAGTTAGGTGATCAATGTAATCATCATGGCTAATCTTCCCTTAATAATAACATGTAACAAAGCGACCTTCAGACAACCCAAATCGATGAATCATCCTACACAAAACACACCATTCGAAATATGACTAAACAAAAAGAAACCAAAGGTAGAAAACAAACTATGCTAAACAATTAAGATAAACATAGCCACAAATTAGTTACAATAAGAAAAGAATGAAAAAAAAATGTATAGGAACTCTATATACATGTATATAATTTGCACATGTATTCATTTTTATTTTGTGTTCACTACAAAAAAAAATTGTCATTTAGTGACTGATAGTTTTAGTGACTGAATAGTATTTAGTAACTAAAGGTCTAAATCCAGTCTATTCTGACTGAATTTAATAGTAGGTGAATCTCCTTAAAAAAAAATTAAAATACAAAATTGTTTTATTAGATGTCTCGTTTAACCTAACATTCAGACTTCACTCATCGTTACACCTCCCTCATTAGACTCGGTCTCTCTGCTCTCAATTTGGCTCCCTTGCCGGCACCGACACCGACACCGGCTCCGGCTCCAGCTCCAGCTCCTATTACATCGCCTACTTGGACTCCAACTGCGCATCTTGCTCTGGATTCGACAATTCTGCCTCTCCTTCTGCTCCACACCTACTCCGCCGATGAAACCCTAAAATTAGTGATTTATGCTTCATAAACGATTCCTCTGCAGAACAATATCATGATTTTCAGGTAAAATCTCTCTCTATTTGTAGGTTTATGTTTTAATAAGTTTTAAATAAACTCATCAGGTCATTGTGTTAATAATCGATTTCTCACAACAATCTCTCTGTTCTCTGTATTTGTGCCTCCTGGTTGGTTCTTAATCGACTTTATCAACACTTCCACAGATCGAATTCCTTTTTGTGATAGACTTTGTCATCCACTGCTGTGACTTAATCAAAGGTATTGATTCCCTATTTCGTTTTTTTCAATCATTATACTTGTTTCGTTTTGTATTATAATAATATTTTGTTGATTTCTTTTCTAAGAGGCTGATATCTATGTTTTTGTTGGGTGAAAGGATGCTTCTGCATATGTAATCTGTCATCAGTGTTGTGTTTCTACTATCGGTGTTGCGTTTTTTCAATCTTGATTATGACAAATATTTCTATTTTAGATTTTGTTTGATATGAGAGCATGATTTAAAATAGTACTGCAGCATCCCATGAAAGAAATCTTTTCATAAGATTGACATTTAAGTAGTAAATGAGATAAACTGCAGATAGTGCACTATAACATGACAAATTAAGTTAAAATTGTTAAACCACTCAACTAAACGGTTTCAATAATCATTACCTTTAGTAGAGGATTTCAATTCCTGAGAATTTAAAGGATTTATGTTTTCATCGATCTGTAGTTTTATATTTGTTCTGATTAAGCTTTGATGATTGAATAGCTGTTGGTTCATGTGCATGTTATGATTAGACCCATTTTATGTTTTTAATGCATTAGTGATTGTTGAAAAAGTTCAAATCTGACTTCAACTGGATGTCAAAATGTGTTTTAGATGGTAAGACTTTTAAGAAGCCTCGTCGTCCTATCACCTATGAAAAGGAGCGACTGGATGCTAAACTGAGTTCTCATCAAGCAGAGACACATCAAGTATGAATTATAATTAATCTCGCATATGATCCCTTTCATCTATTAATTACCTACTTGTGTTGATGCCATATTTTTCTGCATGATTTTGCAATTGTAATATATTTTATTTGAAGCTCTTCAAATATTTACACACGTTTATGTGATGCATTTACATTTTCTGTAATGTGATTAGGCATGGCTGATATGGGTTTGCATATCCTATGATTTTACATCATCAAACGTGTTTATAATGATTTTGCTTGTATTATATATGCTTGTGACTTCATAAACATTGTTCATTCTAAAAGACTGCATATACTGGCTAATGAGTGTATGAAATTGCAAGGTCTATCCTTGGAAAATTAAGTTCTAAATTAACATAGACTATAAATTGACACACCCAGAGAAGACAAATTGGCCATGTATGAATAAATCCTTGTCATCAATAATTCATTTTACTGTTATTCACAAGAAAACAAGAAGGATGAGTTAAAAATATTTAATCCAAGTTTAATTGTTGTTTTATGCAGGAAGCAATTGGGTCTGCGAAATTCTTTTAAATCACCCGCATATATCCTGTCCTTATTCCAAATCTGCTGTAAACTTGCTTCGTCCCTAGTCCGCCTCTTCAAATATCTTCAGCGTTCATCATTGTAAGTTTGTTTTGTGTTTTTTTTTGCTTATGGACTCTTCGCTTGTTGGAAATCATATGTAGAGATGAGTTTACTATTAACATTAAGAAACTGAAGCTCTCTCAGTCTCTATTTATGCTATTAAGGACTAAGGTTATACTTTTGCCTTTTCGTTTGTTGATTGGAACCGAAAATGGAGTTTCACAAATGTTTTTAACTTTTAGGATATGTATTTGTGTCATAATTTCTTGGAATTAATGTAAGCTATTAAGTTATGTTTGATAGTTACTACATGTTACAGGTTTTTTTTAATCATTAACAAAAACATTTAATTAACCATTATTGCTTCTTTTTATTAATTTCATATATTGTCAGATCATACATAAGTCCCCAAAGGTTTTTTTAATTTCATTCTTTATGAATCTGACTTTTACTTAGGCTATTAAGGTTATAGGGTCATATATTTTCCAATTGCCAATGATCAGCCATCAAGTTTCATGTTTCCTTCCATTGTATTTGTTTTCTTGCATTTTTTGTTTGTTAAATTATGTCTAATTAAGTGTTCAAACTATAGTACAAGAGCTTCATGTTGGATCATTTCATAGCTCTGACTACTAAGTTTCACTTATACTTTGTCTTCCTTCTAAAAAGAGCAACCAGTGTTTGCTTATTAGTCTTTGGCTCCTTGCTAAGCTTTATACATTTAATTTGATTCTTCTTCAATAATTTAAGTAAGTTAGCTATCACACATGATCAATTGATAATTTTTAGAAATTGGGATTAATGTTGATGCTTAGGTATTGTTGCTTCATTGAATTCACTACAGGTATATATGTTTTGATAAGGAAACATGGAAAGCAAGAGGGATGGTTCATGGAGTGAGTTTTGAATCAGGTTAGTAAATTTTCAAGATTATATCTTCTAGCTTTCTCATTGTGTATTTGTTTTCAGTTGCAAACTTTATTTGCTCCTAGTCTTAGAGTACTTGAGAGATCGCTATTTGCTCCTAGTCTTAGAGTACTTGAGAGATGGTAGCGATTTATATTTCTAGCTATTGATAGAGATAATGGTTGTTATCAGCAGAAATGTATATTTTACGTTACTTTAGTTCTTGAAGGCATATTATCTTCAAAATGACCTGAGTTCTATAAAATATATCATGATTAAATCTACTCAAATTTTCATTTTTAGATGACTGGTACAATTATCACAATGGGTGCTTGATGGGATGGTTGCACCAACCATGTATGCTGAATTTATAGATACAAACTCACTTAGATCACTCTATTTTATTACTTATTTCATGCTTGATGCATATTTTTAGTTTTATCATGAAAATAAGTATTTTTAGTTGGTTGAAGTATTTGCAAGTTATCGTTAGTGTATGTAGATGCAGCAAATGTTTTAATATTAAATTGGTGGGTTTTTTTTTGGTTTCAGGCTGCTGATCGCAGGAATTTCACACTGTTGGATGATTTCATCTATGAGAAATGTCATTATCTATTTTTAGTTTTTGTATAGGATAGATTGAAGTTTAAACAAATCTTGTTATTATACTAAGCTTGTTATTTTTGGATTATATCAAAATGTACAAGTTACGATTCAAGTAATCAACTTACTTTTTTGTTATATTATGTAGTTTTTAATTGCTTTTAGTATCTAATGTAATTAAATCAATAGAAAATATATAAATTATAAATTATAATATTAAGGATTTAGTGACTGAAGTTTTAAGTCACTAAAATTTTTTTAGACCTATTCTGACTAAAGCTCTCAGTAGGCAAAACATATATGATAGAGGGTCTGGCAGTTTGGATAACATCCTATACCTACTAAAAACTTCAGTCACTAAAACTCTTGCCTCTCTACTGACTGAATATTGTGTCTGTGAAGACTTTTAGCGATGGCTGCGTTAGTGACTAATTTTATTTCAGAAGGAAAAAGTCTAAACGGATTTAGTGACCAATTTTTGTGTTTTTACTGACACTTTTCTTTAGTCACTAAAAGGATTCTCTCTTGTAGTGGTTATTTTTTATAATAAAACAAATAAATCAACTAAAGAGAATGTAAGATGTTCTCAAACTCACATTGTTTGTCATTGACAATGGTGCTAAAAACTTGATGTGTGTGAGCACACCTTTATTTTAGTATATACGAAAAAAACTAAATTGGAACTAGTAGACAAATAGACAAGTATTACAAGTCCTTTGCTAGCATAGCTTAGATAAGTCCGGATTGTCAAACTTTGGGACAATTGGTGAATGATGATAGAAAACTATCAGTTAATAGTTAGTGACGATTACAAATGGATAGTTATAAATGTTCAATTTAGAACAAGAACGAAACGTCACACTTCAATAATCAAAATACACTTAGAATATGAAGTTTAGGAAAGACATTCTAAAAAGCATAATTATGTGAGAATGATCCCCCTAAAACATTAGATGACTTTACAATTGATTCGATTGTATTAACTATCATACAAATTCAAATGTAAAACCATATACATTTAGGTAAGAACATGATTTAGCAACTTGGGGTTTTATTTTGAGGAAAAAAATGCATAAAATCGGATTTATAAATCTGAGAAAATGTTGTTGCATGTTTGTTAAATCTGTGGGAAATCATTTCTGGAACATCACTGAAGCATTAGAAACAAGAATCGTTGGTTGAATCATCCAAAAAGGTAATGAATCTGAATTTTTATGAAGTTTTTGTGTTCTTGAAGTTTTCCCTCATTTTTGGTCCAATCTGGACGAATTTGAGTGTTAATGATATAGAAAATGATGTAGAAACATTCAAGATATGTTAATAAAACATTATTTCAAGTTGCATGTGGCTAGAAATCGAATTTGGGGTAATTTTGAGTATAAAACCCGAACTTGTGCGAGATGGAGATCTGGCTGGTTGACTGGCAGTTCCCATAGAACACTTAATAAATCTTCAAAAATTCATAAGTGTTTGGAATGCGATTCGGTTGGGACTCGATTCCGGATGAGACCCGAACTTGAATAAGAACCGATCCGGTGGAACCGAACTCGGATGGGGAAAGTAATATCGAAGGGGTCCGAATCCCGCCGAGTAGCCGAAATTCGGACCTCAACACGGCGAGTTGGCAGTAGTACATGTGTAATTCGGATGGGTTTTTAATGACCCGGAAATCTACGGTTAATTAATTACACATGTTGGGATTATTTTGGTATTTATTAAGCGCCATGTAACGAAGGGTATTGAGAATAATAGCACCCTAATGAGGTTTTAAAGGTGAGTTGCGGATGTCGTTTCGAATGTTTAACACTCGAATTATTGCGTAAATCATGATTGAAAAGTGCTACCAAACATATGTATGATATGTTTTTATTTATGGAAATGTAACCGGTCCCTTGTGGTGTTTATGTTTAACCCATAATGGCGAAAACTTTGCTGGACGTCCAGTTCAGATCCGCGACAGGAAAAGAAAGAAGATAACTTGAGTTGATTTACGCACCCCAGTTGAGTTACCTTTGATTTTAACCATGTCGGCATCGGCATCATGTTGCTTTTTCCTGCTGAGGCAATGGCGGTTTACACTTTCGTTTACACTCACTCAACTTGCCGTATATGTGGAGGCACATTCATACTTGTTGCATGTCCGTTCCTTTGTTGGGCATCTTATTATGGACCTGCGGGTCCGCATCTGCACTCTGAGGTTCTTAGCTATATGACCAAGAGTTGGACAACGCTGTGGTCAGGATAGACAGTAGGTCAGCCCCGATGTTATTGTCTGCCTCAGAGTGGTTGATTGTTTCTTATGCCGAGCGTCAGATCCGAAGGAGTTGCGGCTCGGTTTGCGTACTTTGGTAACGTGTGGAGTATACAGTATGTGGTTACTGGTGTTTACTCTTTGGGGCCTCAATATGGATTTGGCCAATGTGTAAAATCATTGGTATTCACTAAGCAATCGCTTACCCCTCAGTTTGTTGAATTTTTAGAGGAAATGGGAAATCGCGCGACACTTCTAGCTAGGTCGTGTGTTGAAATAAATTGAAAGATAGTCGTACTGTTTATTTTGGTAACGGATTATGGATGGTTGGTTGTAAAAATTTGGGGTGATGTCATGCTTTTGGTATGTAAGCACCTTAGCCATGCACCCTTGTAGGCCCCGGAGGGTGCATGATTGACATTTGTATTCATTTTACTATGTGTTAGGTAATGCTTCCTCCGCACGTGTTCAAGAATTCAGATCATTATGTAATAATTTATGTGGTGCTAATTCCTGGGTGTATTGTAATGGTGTTATTGTGGCAAGGGTGCCACAGCAATGGTATCAGAGCAGTGGGTTTGTGAGATTCAAGTGTCCGTGAGGTCTTGGTCTCAAACATTAAGGTGGATGATATGTAGTGAGGTAAGTAATGATCGGACTAAGATAGGATTGATCAAGTGCTTATTAGGAAAGTGACTTTCATACGGGACAACATGCGTTGTAGTTAACTATGTGATGGGATCAACCTAAATGATTTACATGTTTAAATTTTCAGAATATGTCTGGAGGAGGAAGGGCACTACGAGAAACGAGGGAAATGATGCTATCACTGATGGCCAGAACAAAACAGAAGATTCAAAGATCAATTTTGGGCTCGAGATGGAGGCCAAAGCTAAAAGAAGAAGCAAGAGAAAGAAAAGAAGGGAACATCTCCCACCTGAAAGGAATTATGTTGGGGATACATAAACCTTAGAATAAAGCGAATCTAAAGACAGGGACCAGGGAACAGATTGATTATGAAACCGGATTGATGAGAATTACAGATAAATAATGTAAATTGATCTTTCAAGGACTTGCAACCACCAAGCGTTTTCTGGATCTCTGAGAATTAGAGGAAGCAGAATATAAGAGTACAATTAGGGCACAGGTTTTTACAGAGGAATTGTAAAGAATGAGTACAGGTATATTTTCGGCTAAGGCATAATGTGATTGGACAAGCGCAAGAATATGGTGGAACTATAGCAACAAGAATTGGGGATCAGAGCTTGATTACTTCCTTAGAGTTGGGAAAACAATTCAAGTTGTTGTTTAGTAGGCAATTGATATTATACCTCATGTTGAACATGAAGAAAGAGCTATTGGAAAGATTGCAAAGTCTGTAGGAGATGAACTAAATGGACCGTATTTGAGGTCAAGAACAAATAAACGTGATAGATGTAAAAGATGTCGACATTGTAACCAATTTGGACATAAGGGTCACAAATGTCCAAGGAAGGCCGATGCTTGTTATAATTGTGGAAAAGTGGGTCATTTTAACAAAACTAGCAGATTTCGAATAAAGAATTAGCATGTACTAACATTAGCTGATGAAACTATAAATGAAAAGTTCAACAAAGGAGATGAGATCTCTGAGACTATTGTTATAATTTTTGAACCTTAAATTACGAAATTAGAAGAGTACTTTAAAGATTCTATATGTAATATTTCATCGGAGTTTTATGAATTCTGAAGTTAACATAAACTTGAGTAATATGAAATGTTATTACTAATATAGGTATAATCATGTTTGTGAATGAGAATACTCGAGTATATAAATAGGCATTAGATGAGTAGCCAAGATGGATTTTGAAGCTTTGAATTGGAAAAGATGCTATAGATATCTTGGAATTTATGAATGAGTTTAGAAGTTGTAACAAAGTTTAAGTTTGACCATAATGGGTTAAAGAATTGGAATTTGTATTAATACCATATATGACATGTTCGAGGAATTGATGTTAATTAGTTATGGTTATCATAAAGTATGTAGCATTAGCTTTTACTAAGAGAAACTGTATGATACATTGTGTTGATATTTTGACTTAAAAGGGTTGTGGTTAACAACAACAGGATTCGAACTGTTCGTGAGAATTTTGATGTAGTTGGAATCAAAGAGATTGTTTCAATATTGGTATATATGAATATTATATGAGGAAAACAAATCTAGAAATTATGGAGAAAGCATACGAGGGTATGATAATACATGGAAGATACATGTTAATTTTAAAAAGAGAAATTGAAATATACAATGCGAAGTGTAAAGTACGAAATGTATGTGAAGTATAATTAATCGAAATGGGGGTATAATACTTAATGAAATTTGCTTATACAGCAAAGAAAAGTCTAATACTACGATCCAGAATCTAAGGACGACCCGGAGGTGGTCATGAGTTCTGTTTAATTCTGGTGCCGATCGATTATTGTATCTACTGCTTTTGCTCAACAAATATTAATGCTTTGGTCTAAGTTGTCCGTTGCGATTAATGTTGAAACTGCTAAGTAACAAAATAGTCAAAATAGATCGTGTGTATCCTGATTGTACTTTAATGATTGAAGAGGTAGTCTTCAATCTTGACTTGATCCCAATAGAGTTCGGTGGTTTTTGATATAATAGTTCGAATGATCTGGTTGATCGAGAATGGGATTCATGTAGTTACAATAAAGGAAATGATAAAGACAATTACACCGGAAGGATGAGACGATCTGTATATATGGGAAAGGAGAAGTAGGGATCAATGTCTATTGATGATTGTTAGGTCCCGAAAGCTGATTGCTTAGGGTTGTGAGTCTTGTTTGGTATATGCTATTGATACCAAGACAGAAGAGAAAACTGTCGCTGATGCGCCTGTTGTCCCAAATTTTTCCATATGTGTTCCTGGAAGACTTGTCTGGTGTGCCACCTGAAAGACAAAGGGAAACTCTGTGTTGACTTGATCCCTGGAGCTTCTCCAATAGCTTGTTATTCGTACTGTCTTGCACCTACCGAAAATGTAAGAGATGATGAAACAACTTCAGGAGTTGTTGGATAAGGGCTTCGTTAGATTGAGTTCTTCGCCATGGGGAAACCCGATATTGTTTATGAAACAAAAGATGTCACAATGAGAATGTGCATAGATTAACGTGATTTGAACAAATTGACTACAACAAATAAGTATCCGCTGCCAGGAATTGATGATTATTGATCGGTTGCATGGGACTGGTTATTATTCAAAGATTGATTTACGTTCGGGGTATCACTAGTTGAAAATCCAAAAGGAGAAAATACTGAAACGATTTTCAGGGATTTGTATATCAATGTTGGAGGAATCGGTAATTGTAATTATCGATGATATTTTGGTACAAGTCTAAAGCTGAAAATGTCAAATCGTGAGTTTTGATTACAATAGATTATATTTTGTAGTATGTGATTTCTGGAGATGAGATTTTGGAGGATTCCGCTAAAAGTGGAGCGATTGAGAGTTTGGAAGCTGTCTCGCAGTATTACAGATTTAAGAAGTTTTCTACGATTGGTAAATTGTAGACATGCTGATTAAATGGGTATGTTTATACCCACTCGAGAAATTATTCACTGGAAGAACTTTCACAAATTTACAAGGGTGAGACACAGATATGGCTACGAGTAAAGGTTACCGACAACCGATAGAAGATCAAAATGAATGTACTATTTTCACATCGGAATATATGATGAGATCATGTATTTTGGATTTAAGTGTCAATTGAAAAGATCAATTGCTTTGATGGAGTTATCGTATAACACTAGTTATCATGTTAAAATCAATAAAAGCACCGTTTAAAGTTTTGTACGGGAGGAAATGTAGAATCCCTACGTGTTGGAAAGAAATTGAAAGGACTCTAATTGCTGAGTCTGTGATATGAAAGAAGAGTTATAATGATGAGACACCAAAACCAATCAACTTTGGGATAAATGATGGAGCATATTTGTTAGTCTCACCGATGGCGAGTGTTACTTATTTTGAAAAAGGTACAAGCTAGGACCGAGGTGTCTTGGCTCATTTAAAATAACAGAAAAATTAGGAATTTGTTATCTCATTTGGAATTACATAAGGAAATATCAAAATAACACTTGGTGTTTCATGTGGAAAGCTTTATGAAATCTTCACAACTGGTAATGAAGATTGGGCTGATTATACCGAATTAGAATTCGAGAAAGGGTAGTATATGTTGAAAAGCCGGAATATATTATGGATTCGAAAGTAAAGAAGTTAAGAAACGAAGAAATTGAAATGGTGTTTATACATTGGGAGCATCACCATGAAGCGAATCACACTTATGAAATTAAGGTAAATATATTAATAGAGTATCATCATCTGTTTGAATTCAAATAACTTCGAGGACGAAGTTTGAGCGTGATGGAGCGCATGCTGTAACATCCTTAAATCTAAATTATTGTAATTTGGATTAATTAGTTGGATATTTTGTAATTTATATAATTAAGTTGAATTTATGAAAAATGATTATGTATCTGGATATTTAAAAGTTGGTTGCTATTTTAAGAAATTAAGAAATTGAGAATTTCAACTTTTAGTTATTAAGTGTGATTGTTAAAATGTTAATGATGAAAATTATGATGAAACTCAGTATTTAATGCAATCAGATAAGTTGAGGGGCTAAATGTGCCAAAGTTGGAAAATATGGAATAAAAGGACAATGGGTCTTTCATTTTCATTCATTTCACATTTCAAACTCAATAGCTCTCTATCTCTCTCTAAATCTATGCTGAAAATCAATTAATTGGAGAGAAATTTGTGGATAAAATCTAGAAATCTTCAAGAATCAGTAAGGAATTAATGTAAGAACATGATTTAGCAACTTGGGGTTTTATTTTGAGGAAAAAAAATGCATAAAATTGGATTTATAAATCTGAGAAAATGTTGTTGCATGTTTGTTAAATCAGTGGGAAATCATTTCTGGAACATCACTGAAGCAGTAGAAACAAGAATCGTTGGTTGAATCATCCAAAAAGGTAATGAATATGAATTTTTCTGAAGTTTTCCCTCATTTTTGGTCCAATTTGGACGAATTTGAGTGTTAATGATATAGAAAATGATGTAGAAACATACAAGATATGTTAATAAAACATTATTTCAAGTTGCATGTGGCTAGAAATCGAATTTGGTAATTTTTAGCATAAAACCCGTAAGTTGCAAGTGCAGATCTGCTGGTGAACTCGGCGAGTTCTAGGGTGAACTCAGCGAGTTCCCAAGAACACTTGAAGAAATCATCAAAAATTTATAAGTGTTGGATCCGAATTCGATTGGGACCCGAATTCGGATGTGACCCGAACTTAGATTGGACCCAACTCGATTAAGAACCGAATCCGGACGGAACCGAACTCGGATGGGTCCGAAATCCGGCCGAGGATCCAAAATTCGGACCTTAACTCGGCGAGTTGGCTACAGTACATGTGTAATTCAGATGGGTTTTTAAGGACCCAAAATTAAGGTTAATTAATTACACTTTGGGATATTTTTGGTATTATATTAAGGCATGTAGTGAAGGGTTATTTGAGAATAATAGCACCCTAAATGATGGTTTAAACGTGAGTTTCAGATGTTGGTTTCGAATGTTGTAACACTTTAATATTGCAAATCTTGATGGAAAATTGTTATTAAACATATGTATGATGTGTTTTATTTATGGAAATGTAACAGGTCCCTTGTGGTGTTGTTTAACCCACAGTGGGGTACTTTGTGAGTTCGGTTGAAATTCCGAGGAGAAATAAGATAACTTGAAGTTTATTTGCGCACCCACAGTGAGTACCTTTGATTTTTACATGTCTGCATCTGCTTTATGTTTGCTTTGCCTGCTGAGGCATGTTATTTCACTTTCTTTTGACACTCTACTAACTTGCGTATACGTTGATGCACATTCGTACTTGTTGCATGTCCGATCCTTTGTTGTGCATCTTATTGATGGACCTGCGGGTCGCATCTGCACTCTGATGTTACTGTGCTATATGACCAAGAGTTTGACACCTCTGTGGTCAGGATAGACAGTAGGTCATCCCCGATGTTATGTCTGCCTCAGATGGTTGGTTTTTCTTATGCCGAGCGTCATCTCGAAGGAGCTGCGGCTCGGGTTTGCGTACTTTGTGTACGTGTGAAGTATACGGTATGTGTTACCGGTGTTACTCTTGGGGGCATCATAAGGATTTGTGGAATGTGTAAAATCATTGGTATTCACTAAGCATTCGCTTACCCCTCAGTTGTTGAATTTTTACAGGAAATGAGAAATCCGCTGCGGGACCTTCTAGCTAGGTCGTCTGTTGAACTAATTGAAGATATCTACTGTTTATTTTGGTAACAGATATATCAGATTGTTGTTGTAATAAATTTGGGGTGATGTAATGCTTTTGAGTATGTAGACTTAGACATGAAACCTTGTAGCACCGTAGGGTGTTTGACAAATTTGTATTATTTTAATTTATGTACTTTAATGCTTCCGCACTTGTTTAAGCATTCAGATCATTATGTAATAATTTATGTGGTGATTAATCCTGGGTGTATTGTAATGGTGGTTATTGTGGCAAGGGTGCCACACATATGGTTTCTAGCTATGAAGGAATTTATCATCTCACAAATCAAAGCACTGCATAAACCAAGACTTACATCAACAACTTAAACGATTTTATAATCTTAGTTAAACACATGCAAGTTATACCCTTTTTAACCTTACAAGCTTAAAAAACTCATAAAACAAACACATTACTAATAAACACTAATTTACAAATATTCCTACACATTAAAAAACAACTATGATACTTAATCAAACAAAAAAAAAGTCTTCCAATGTCACCGTTTACAACCCACATGAATAAAAAACAACTGCTCCATAAAAATAGAGAAATACAACTTGTCGTCACAGAAATTGAAAGATTACATAAAACCAATTGATTTAGAGATGTGAAAACTCTCATGTCGATGATTTCCTATTTTGTGGTGATGTTCCTTTCAAGAATACTTCCCAATATAGCCCAAAACAAACTCTCCTCTCCTCCAAGTAAGTATTTTTATGGTTTGTAAAATGGCGAAGTTGTCGAATAACGTGTAAATGTTGATAAATGAACATTTTAATGTCTCGGTAGAGCACTCCGTGCTCTACTTTAAACATGTCATTCTTATACATTGTTGTCCGCTAGTTAGTCAGGCAGCATGATAAGGAATCTTTGAAGCATGTCATGCTCTGAATAAGCATGATGTGCTTATGGCATGCTCTTTGCTGGAGCTTATCAGGAACCTTGGAGTGATTTTATGAGCACGCCATGCTTTGGGTAAGTGTGCATTGCTTATCGCTTTTATGGATTCTCTCAGGAACCTTAGCATACTTTTTGAAGCACATCATTCTTTAGTAAGCACGTCATACTCATGGCATGATCTTGCAATTTGAAGCAAAATGTCACTTTTATCCCATAAAAACTTGAAAATCAAGATTAAAGACTATGTATGACATTTAAGAGTGATGTCCGACTATTAACTCGATTTTATTGTTACAGATCCAAGATATCACCAGTAAAATATGCATATATTTGGCAATATCAATATGTTATACTTTTGCTTACTTTGAATAAAAGGCGTGTCATTATTACTTGAATGTTTGTTAAGCTTTGTCGTAAATATACCTAGGTAATAACTCATTTTTAATCTTTAGGAGTTTTAGAAATTCTACTAACTTTTTTAACCAAAATAACCATTTGTGGCACGCTTGTTAAAGTCAAGAATAAAAACTATGTATGACATTTCAGAGTGATGTTCGACTATTAACTCAAAATTTTAATGTTAAAGCTCCAAGATATCTGATAAGGCTATAATATTATGTGTTTTCGGTATCGTTTAAGACTTATTTATGCACCTGTGTTTCGTAACTACCATAATTTTACTCCCAAATTGTGTTTCAGGGTCAATAAGTCAAATGGAAGCATCTTGAGAAAAATTCAACGCGAAAGGAGCCAGTGGGGACGCAGACCTGCGCCACCCTATGCCCTCAAAACAGAACTATTAGGAGTTAGAGAGCACTTCCAGCGTAGACCGGCATAGCCCAAGCCGTACCCCCCAGTGCAGGGCCAGACGCATGCCTACGCCAGGGTCTACACCCGTGCGGCGGGCCCTACAACCACTTTTTGACGCCCAAAACCCTAAACCATTCGTTCTCTATAAATAGAAAACGTCTGCGGCCATTTTTACAAGTCCTGAAATATTGAAAACATTGGTGATGCCCTGCCGGAGTTGCTCCATGGATCGAGTACGAAGAAGGTGGAGTGCAACCGTTCGTACCATAGAAGCCTATGATGATGTCTCCAATCATTCTTGGTGAAGAACGCGCGATGAGAGGCTAAAGCACCGTAACCATTTGCGAAGGATCTACGGTTAAGTTTTTAGTTACTTGAATCTATCTTTATGTATTGACGTATTTTGTGATACTTGAATATGTGGTGTAATGCAAATGATATACATTTGGTTGTTTAATGAGTAAATGGTTTAATTGGTAAAAGCAAGATAGTTCATATTAAAATTAATACTTGTGCCGAGTTCATTAGTTTAGGGATTTAGACAAGTAATGAATGTTGCATGCGCTATGCCGATATTTATTCGTTAAAGTATTTATGATTAATATGACCATGTAATTGGTTATGTCTATGTGACCATTCCATGATATTCAAGTGGGTAATAACCTAAGCCGTAGTGATTTCGTAAATGGTTATCTTTAATTTCGATTTGTTAATCAATTATTATCTGCTCGCCATTGTGACAGTAGTAATTTAGTTGTAATCGCCAATCCAAGCAATAAATCAATTCACATTAATCGCTTTAGCTAAAGTAACTAGAAATTTAACCCTAATTCACATACGCACTCTCTGCGGTTCGACCCTTATTTCCCTACGCTAGTAAGTAGTTTTAAGGTTATTTCTATGGGCCACAATGACGGCTCCTCAGATTTTGGCGTCGTTGCTAGGGTGTGGTAACGCTAGTTAGGGCTAGAAAGGTTGTTTGGCCTTAGTTTAATTTTAAGTACTTTAGTTTAATTTAGTTTAATTATTTTTAGTCTTTATTTCTTATTATTAAAAATCACATAAAAAATTGAAAAACTCAAAAAGGTAATTGTAGTCCTCTAGTTTACCACAAAAAAATATAAGTAGTTTAATCAAGTAATTTAATTGAAGTGTTTTAGTAGTTTATGCTTACACGTCGATCGGCCAAAGGATTATCTCTACAATTCGAACCCGAAATCGAAAAAGTAGTTAAATCTCCCCGAAAGACCGTTAGGGTGCAGAAACAACAAAGCTTAATCACAGAGAGTTCAAGCGAACAGCGGAGGACGGAAACGAGCAAGAAGAAGAGATTCCCACTTTTGAGGGTCCGATTTCGTCGAGAAATCGCGAACAAGAAGAACCGGAGCGTGTAGTTGTTAGGATGGGTGAAAAAATCCAATTCGATGCCCTGAAAATGAGAACGAACCCGAAGTTCGTCCTCAATTATTTCAATTTCTTCCTATTTTCCGAGGGATGGATGCCAAGTCAAGAACCTTACGAGCATTTAGCTGAGTTTACGGCTATTTATAAAGCAAATAATGTTCGAGGTATAACCACCGACGGTTTAAAGCTTCAACTATTCCTTTTTCTCTCTAAAAGAGAAAGCTAAAAATTGGTTTGTGTCGCTACCTACCAATAGCATCACGACATGGGATCAAATGAAAAGATAACTTCTCAATGAATACTATCCTATTAGTAAAATCACTGAGAAAAGAAAGGAAATTATCGGGTTTAAACAAAAACCCGGTGAACATATCTACGAAGCATTTGATCGTATGAATGAGTTGTTAACTTCTCCACATTACGAAGTTCCAAAATGGATGCTTATCAAAATATTATTTGATGGTGTGAGTCAAGAGAGTCGCAACATGATTATTGCTGCCATTGGAGGCACGTTTTTAGCAAAAGAAGACGATGATGCTTGGGAGTTATTGAATCAACCGGTAAGGGTCTCAAGGTTCAAGCTGGTTCTGAGAATAGCATTGGAGTTCAAGTGATGGGCAGATAATGCCTGGAAACGCGAGGTAAAGAGCGAAATCTCAGAATTAGGTAAGAAAATGGATCACCAGATGAAGGATCTTAATTCAAACCTAAATGTATCAGTTAACTGCATCACATGCGGCGATCCATCTCATCATTCCAAAGTATGTCCTCAAGTGCAATCCACTGAGGAGTTTGCTAACGAAGTCTATGGTTTCAGAGCTCACCGGGAGAGGGATTACCCATTTTTGAAAACTTACAATCCGGGATGGAGAAATCATCACAACATTCGATGGAAGAATGATCAGCCTTTTGATCATCAATCTAAACCAAGGTATGGACCACCACAACGAGAATATCAATATGGTGCTACCTCTGCTGCTAAAGATGAGCGATACTATAAGTCAAACCAACATGATCAACCTCATTCCCAAGTGGAAACGAACATGAGTTCTTCACAATTCTCGGAGTTCGCAGAATTTATGAAGCGTTTAAAGACCATGGAGCTTCTAAGCCGCCAAATAGGTCAGATAGCCGAGTCTTTCAAAAGACGAGAAGAGGGAAAGGTTCCGAGCAATATCGTCCCCAACCCTTCGCATGCTCATGGCAAAGAGAAGAAGCACGAAGTAAATGAGGTGAATGAGGTATCTAAAGCGACTACCCTGAGAAGTGGTAGAGAAGTAGACAACAAGATTGAGATGCCCAAATAGCAAGAGGCAGAAGAGGATACCGACACTGAGGTCGTGTATGAGGAAAAGGAGGATCCGAAAAACGAGTTTCCCAAGAAAGTCACTTTCAAGGAGCCGATTAAGGCAGATATTCCAACTCCCAAAGTTGGGGAGGCGGATAAGGATCAGGACACCACAGCTCCTCATCCTTACCATGTTGCCTTAGAAAATCCTAAATCTTTCACTTATGGCAAGAGAGGCCCACAACCAGAGGATTTGTGGGATTTGTTTAATCAAGTTAAGATCAATATTCCTTTGATTAAGGCTATTCAACAAGTGCCCTCTTATGCCAAATTTTTAAAAAATCTCTGCACACAAAAGAGGAAGTTTAAGGTCTCGCTTCCTAAGCAGATCAATTTAACTGAACAATTAAGTGCAGCAATCTCTAGCTCCTTGCCTCCTAAGCTAAAAGATCCTAGATCACCATTGATTCCAGTGACAATTGGCAATTGGAAATGTGCAGATAAAAAAAGCATTACTTGATCTTAGGGCTAGTGTTAATATTCTACCTGGAAACTTGTTTGACAAACATGATCTAGGCCAGTTACAAACGACTGATATAATTTTACAGCTGGCAGATCGGTCAACCAAATGCCCAAGGGGAAATTTATTGGATGTTATAGTAAAGATTGAAAACTTTTACTATCCGGTCGATTTCCTAGTCGTGGACACCAAAAGTTCCATTGGAGACAATCAGCCAGCCATTATCTTAGGCATACCGTTCTTGGCAACAATAAATGCTCAAATTAATTGTAGAACGAGAGCCGTAGATATCGCTTTCGGTAATCGTAAACTGAGATTAAATGTGTTTAATGCTTCGAATGCCGCTGCAATTGACTCAGAGTGTTATTTGATCGATGTGGTGGACGAACTTGCTCAGCAGCGTAGTTCGTTAATCAACACCAAAGACACTACTGAGTTGTTCTTTTCCGAGCATGACATAGCCAAGATGAACTCTCACGATTGTAATGAATTAGAGGCAGTCATGGAATCCACACTAAAATCGAAACAACCACTGTGGACTCATAAGACTAAAAAGTTACCTACTAACTTGCCTCAATCAGCAAACCCTTCGATAGAACAACCACCTGTTCTAGAGTTGAAGAAGCTTCCTGTTCATTTAAAGTAGGCTTTCTTAGGTCACAATGACACCCTTCCTGTCATAATCTCATCAGATCTGAACAAAGCGCAAGAAAAAGCCTTACTGCAATTGTTAGTTAAATACAAAGAGGCAGTAGGATGGACTGTAGCAGATTTAAAAGGAATTAGTCCTACTTTATGTATGCAACGAATCAATACTGATACAGAAGCTAAACCAACAAGGGATGCACAAAGGAGCTAAATCCTAATTTAAGGGAGGTAGTTAAGAAAGAAGTGCTAAAATGGTTGAACGCTAGGATAATCTACCCCAAGTCTGATAGCAAATGGGTGAGTCTAACCCAAACCGTGCCCAAGAAATCAGGGATCGCAGTTATTGACACTGAAGATGGAGGAAAGGTAAATACCCGCTCTGTGACTGGATGGGGAGTATGCATCGATTATAGGAAACTAAATACCGCAACTTCCAATTATCATTTTCCACTACCATTTATTAATCAAATTGTGGAAAAAATTAGTAGGTCAAAGTTCTATTGTTTCCTCAATGGTAATTCTGGCTATAATCAAATCCCAATCCATCTAGAGGATTAAGATAAAACTACATTTACATGTCCATATGGCACCTTTGCGTACCGAAGGATGCCATTTGGCCTATGTAATGCACCCGTCACATTCCAGTGTTGTATGATGGCTATCTTTTTCAGATATGATGGGTGGTTCTCTTGAAATATTTATGGAAGATTTTTCAATATTCGATAAGTCATTTGAAGATTGTCTAGGACATCTAGAGAAAGTCCTAAAGAGATGCACTAAGACCAATTTAGTTTTAAGTTTGGAAAAGAGGCACTTCATGGTGAAAGAAGGGGTAGTCCTAGGGCATATAGTGTCCAAAAAAGGAATGGAAGTGGACAAAGCAAAAGTCCAATTAATATCTTCACTTCCACCCCCACCAATGTTAAAGGAGTGAGATCATTCTTAGGCCACGCTGGTTTTTATCGGCGGTTTATTAAGGACTTCAGTGAAATCTCAAGGCCATTATGTAATCTCCTGGCGAAGGATGCAGAGTTTAACTTCGATGGAGCATGTATGCAAGCATTTGAAAAACTTAAAGCGAAGTTAACTGAAGCACCAATTCTGCAATCTCCATATTGGTCTTAACCTTTTGAGATCATGTGCGATGCAAGTGATTACGCAGTAGGTGTTGTGCTCGACCAGAGATTAGGAAAGAAGCCAGTGGTTATTTACTATGCAAGTAAAACCTTTAATGAGGCATAAATAAAATATACGACTATGGAAAAAGAACTGCTAGCCGTAGTATTTGCCCTGGATAAATTTAGATCATATATTTGGGGGCAAAAGTAAGTGTGTACTCTGACCACAACGCTTTAAGGCATTTATTAGCAAAGAGGGATGCCAAGCCTCGACTTATTCGGTGGATCCTTTTATTACAGGAATTTAATTTAGAAATTAGGGACAAGAAAGACACAGAAAATGTTGTTGCCGACCACCTATCTAGACTCCCAGTTATCCCAACAAATTCAACTGATTACATCAGGGAACCCTGATGAACAATTATTATCGTTCTCCAAAATACCCTGGTTTGCGAATCTAGTAACTACTTCGTATCAGAAAAGTTGCCAGAGTACTGGAATTCCTAACAAAGAAAATATTTCTATGCTTAAGCAAAACAATACATATGGGATGAGCCAGACTTATTTAAGATAGGTGCGGATCAAATTATGAGACGTTGTGCCCCTGATTCAGAACACGAAGATATCCTTAATCATTTCCATGCATATGCATGCGGTGGTCATTTCAGTGCTAAGAAAACTGGCCACCGAATACTGCAATGTGGGTTTTTCTGGCCGAAAATTTTTAAAGATGTATATGAGTTTGTAAAATGATGCACAAGATGCCAGCAAACGAACTACGTAGCAAAAATGGATGAAATGCTCATGACCCTAATATTAATTGTCGAAATATTTGATGTCTGGGGGATTGACTTTACGGGACCTTTTCCTAAGTCATTTGGGTATGAGTATATCTTGATCGCAGTGGACTATGTTTCAAAATGGGTGGAAGCAGAAGCTACAAGAACCAACGATAACCGGGTAGTTTGCAAATTTGTGAAAGAAATATTTTTGCGCGCCACGGTATCCCTAGGGATATAATTAGTGACGGAGGGTCACATTTCAAAAATCAACATTTTGAAAAACTCCTTAAGCGCTATAGTGTTAATCAACGAATATCCACACCTTACCATCCGCAAACTAGCGGACAAGTCGAGATTTCAAATAGAAAAATCAAGAGAATCCTAGAAAAAACAGTAAGACCAGATCGTAAGGATTGGTCACAGAATCTGTAGGATGCTCTATGGGCGTACAAGACTGCATTTAAAACACCAATTGGTATGTCCCCATATCGACTTGTTTACGGTAAGTTGTGTCATCTTCCTGTTCAAATTGGAACAGCGAGCTCTGTAGGCAATTAAAAACATTAATTTTAATTTGAATGACGCCGGTGTTGATTGAAATTCTAATTAAACGAAATGGAAGAGATTCGTAGAGAAGCCTATGAGAGTGTTAAAATTTATAAAGAGAAAACCAAGGCTTTTCACGACAGAATGCTATAAAATAAAATATTTACCAAAGGAAACAAGGTTTCGTTATTTAACGTAAGACTTAGACTGTTTCCGGGTAAATTAAAAAGCAAATGGACAGGTCCATATATTGTAACCGAACTCTACCCACATGGTGCGATAGAAATTCAGGACCTAAAAGGTGGTGCACCATTCAAAGTTAATGGACATAGACTCAAATTATATGTTCAATGGACCATTATTAGGGTAGAAGATCTAAAAATTAGTTAGGCTAGCATAGGAGTAGTACGTCTGGCTGAATACGTAAAACTTAGCGCTTCCTGGGAGGCAACCCAGAGAACTTTGTGGGTGTGTTTCTGGAAACCCTCACGAGACAACACTCATCCACTCGGGATACCGAGGGGTTTAACGACTTGTTGCACGTGCTAAGTGCAATCGTGATTCCCTACGAAAAGGTGGATTCTTTTATTTATTTTACTAGTTATTTTTAAATTTATGTGTTAGTTTTATGTAACCAGCTAACTTGGGGAGGATTTCTCCTCTCAACCTTAGTTGTTTTTAGGTTTAAGTTAAGTGTAGGAAGCATCACATCAGAAATTAAAATTTTTCAACACGCACAGTGAACTATTTTAACCCAATTTAATAGTGTAAGTTGGGGAGAGTGAGCGTAAAAATTCTAAAAATTGAGAAATGGGTTTATAGACTCATGTGCGCCCCAGATTAAATATTTTAGAGACTCGGAGCGCAGGGGGGCGCAGGCCTACGCCTGCCCTACGTCCCGACTCGCTAAAAAGCCTATAAATACAGAGCCCTATGTTTCAGACGTCATAAACCCTAATTTCGACGATTTGAGCGACGATTTCCGATTTCAAAGGCCTAAAACCTCTCAAATAACGCCCTTTTCACATCAAATCTTTAATCCGATGCAAGAATATCTCAATAATCGCTAAGGTATACTATTCCTAATGTCTCTAGTTGCATTCTATGCTAGTTTTTAAGGTTTTATCATGCATGCATGAGATGAACTTTTTGGGGGTTACATTATTTTTCAATGAAAAAGGGTTATATATAATTTTATACATTCATATAATTAATGTAAATATAGTGTTGCAAAAAGTTTCTTGAAAAATCTAAGTTTTCCAAATATGCATTTTTAGAGATTTTGAAAAGTTGTCTATAGGGGTTATTTTATCATTAAGTTCATGCGTTAATAGGGTTAGCTTTGGCTCACATTGTTGGTGAAAATTAGGAATTAAATTATTTAATATGAAAAAGGGTTTTTTATTATTCATGCATTAATCATATAGGAAACCCTATTTTTATAACCTATTCTCCGGATATTATGTTGTAGATGTCGAGCGAATACAATGCTAGCGGAATTCGTAGTGCGAACACCCGTTTTTCCCGTACCCCTAGAATGAGAACCCATAACTCTGAAAATATCCGCGTTGAGGACTCACTCAATGCGGAATTCCCAGTAATTCCACCCAATACTAATAATGGTAAACCGCCCCGATTCCACAATGAGCGAACCCTAAAAGAACCTGATTTTGAGGGGTTTGAGATTCTAGAGTGTTTTGAGAGACTGGGGTGGCAAAAGTGATACAATGAGAATTTCCCTATATCCATACAAGTTTGATCCAACAGTGGTTCGCCACTGTGCGGAGACCAGACGGGTATGAGGAGTATGATTTCGAGTTAACGAGCATGGTGGGAAATAGAAGAGTGACAGTTTCTAGGAAAAAGCTTTGTGAGGAGTTTATGATAGATAATGATATTCCACGTCCTAGAGAGTTTTGGTCATCACTTGATATTCAGGGGGTAGTGCACACAAAATTAACGGTTGGGCTAAACGATGGGTGGGAATGATAGCCACGGTTTTTGGGATGTCCATAGACGATGCACAGACCTATGTTAATTTCTATAGGGGAGACATGTTCCCATTAGCCAAAGTTCTATGGAAGTTCGTTAATTTTAACCTCCTTCCACGACATCAGGACACGACTACCGTTAGACCCCAGGAGATCATTTTAGTCCATGCACTTATGACGGGACACCCGACTATATCCCTAGGGTACATCATTATTCAAAATTTATGGGAGTATAATACCATGGGTCAGGGAACAAACTATCCGCACTGTAGGATGTTGACCGAATTATTTATTATAGAGAAGGTAGTGTCGGAAGAGTTACCGATTAAATATCTCAACCCGAATGAGATATGGTTCAAATTCGTTCCCCCGAAACCTCTAAATTAACCCTGATCCCATTTGTTGCCCCTGGGTACCCGGAGGAGAGACAAAACAGCAAAGGGAAAACTAGGATGGAGATAGATGAGGATGACGAGAGACCATGGAAGAGAGTGCCGACTGTAGATTTATTAATGACTCAAATTGATGTTCTGAAAGATGTCATGACTGGCTCGGTTAACATGAACAAAATCCTGCTTAAAGACATCGAGACACTCCGAGCGGGCCAAAAGAAGACTGATCAAATGTTAGAAGTGCATTCAGACTAGTTGACAAATCTACAGTTGACAATAGCTGAGCTTGAAGAAATCGTGGTTCCTCCGAAGGAAGTTTAGTTTTTGCAAAAATACGATTGGTTTGAGTGTGAAACATTAAAGTTTGTTGTTTGGTTTTAATTTCTGATGTGGTTGTAATCTCGTACTTTATTTTCATTTGTGTATTTCAAGTGTGGTGTGAATTTTTTTTATATACTTAAAAGTTTGGGTTTATGTTAGTTATTTAAGTTTGTTTTTGAGCAATGAACGTGTACCGATAAATCTCTCTTATTCTTAATGACTCTAGCTTATGTGTGTGACGAGGACGTCACAATGATCTAAGTTGGGAAGGGTAGGTTCTAGTAATGTTTTAATCAATTAATTTAACCTCCACAAAAATTTTTAGACCAAATTCTTCACCACAAACCAAAGGGATATGCTACCCTACGCACCAAAAACTAGTAAAAAAATCAAATTTTTCAGAGTTGGGCGCAGGCCTACGTCCCATCATGATAATAAGGCAGAATGAGTCTTCTTCTTCATTTTTCACAAACCCTAGCAACCCTTATCCCTACGGCTGGTGTGCGGCTCTCCCTTTTGGTTCCATTTTTGTGCCAAAAATTGCAAATCTAAGCTTATTAACACTCATTCTACCATCCATAGCAAAGATCTAGGCTTAAAAATCATCTCTTTGTGGGTATTTTTCATTCATTTGGGAGGTTTTTGGGTAAAGAAGTGGGTGGAGGAAAAAGCAAGATTTCTATCATCTTTTTGCTTTCAATCATCATTGATAGTGTTTTTATGGTTAAAATGCAAGTTATTTCATAGTTTTTGAGTAAAATGAGAGTATGGAGTTTCATGGTCATCCATGGAGTTTTCATGGTGATTTTGACTTAGATGTCAAAGTATGTTAAATTGCATAGATTTGATGCTAATCTTGAAAAATGTATGATGATATTTATGTTTAGATGCTATATTGGTTAATTTGCCATGATTAAATTCTAGAAAATAAATTGGATTTATAAAAGTTGGTTGCCTAAATGTACATATATGCTATAATTTATAAAGTTTGAGTAATTAGCTTGAAAATATGTATTATGTGTCAAATGGGTTTTTATTGATATATTAATTAGATACATAATTAGTGCTTAATATGATGGTAAATTATAGACTATATATAGGGAGCATAAATGAGCGTAAAAAGTGTGTGTGTGTGTGTGTCTATATATATATATATATATATATATATATATATATATATATATATATATATATATATATATATATATATATATATATATATATATAGAGAGAGAGAGAGAGAGAGAGAGAGACTTTACATCTTTTGTGAACACTTTATTCGTTGTGAACATTGTGAACAACCATAAAATAGCTTTGAATCTTATGAATCTTGTTGAAAATACTACCGAACCCTTCTATTAACCTATCAATCTTATTAAATCCTATGGATTTTATTGAATCCTATGAATTTGTCGAATTTTATGAATATTGTTGAATCCTATGCATCTTTATGTAAAAACTACTATGAACCTTTTGAATGTTCTGAATCTTGTTATAGACACTTCTATGAACCTTTTGAATCATATGAATCATGTTACAAACATTTGTTGATATATATGAATGCTTATATGCATTTTTTTATTTGTTCACAATGTTCACAACGAATTACTTGTTCACAATGGATCGTATATATATAAATTTATCTCATACATTGATTGATTGATAACTTGTAGATGTCGAGAAGAACCCGCCGACGAACCCAACCAACCAATGTGCCGGTGGACTAGATCCCCAATCTCCTACTGTCCCAACACCTGCAGGAGATGGGCACACCTTTATTTCTTTATAAGAAATATTCTAGGCGTATTTTAGTAGAGAAAATGGTGAGGAAACAGGACTTTGAGGATTATGGAGTGTACCTATTTGATTTCTTAGGATGAGAGGGGGTGTTAGAGTTAGGCGGCCCACAGATTTATTAGGCCAATGTAGTTGAGTGGATGTCTACCCTTAGGAGGGAGACAAGTCGTACATATGACGACCTTAAGTTGATAGGCACTGTCCATGGGAGGGACGTGGTGATGGATGCTAGAATCCTTCGCCAGTTATTTAATTTGGATACTGGAGTGGGAAACGAGGGGTCTACCCAACGTGGATATGAGTATAAGTCGAAGACCCAATTGGCCTTTACTGACTTGACCAAGAGTGGAGAGTGGATTGAAAGGTGTGTAAGGTGTTCAATCAAACCACTGAGGTAGCGGAGAACTACGTTACCTATAATAGGTAGGATTTGTCTCCAAGGTGCAAAGTGCTTCATAAGATCCTCGTAAACAATATTTTGCCACGAGATAGTGACCTGTCTAAGGTCAGGCACCGAGACATTACTGTCCTTTACGCCATTCTCAAGGGAAAGCCCTGACTGTCCTTTGCATGGACAATCATTAATGACATATGAGCTATGTATGATACTAGAGAGCAAACGATCATCCCCAGCGGATGGTTAATTTCTACTTTCCTTGATAGGATGGGTGCACTTTCACCTCAGTCTCTTTCTTCTCCAGTCTCGGCGACGTACATCACGGTCGCCATGTTACGCACTCTAGTTTTTAAAGAGGTTGATGAGGGGTTCGAGATATACGACAAGGAAACCAATCAGTCATATATTGAGAGCTACACTGAGGAGGAGAGGAGAAAGAGAGCAAAAGGCCGCGAACGAAGCGGTGTTCGGCAGGAAGAGCCGAACAGAGGGGCGGCTACCTCACAAAGTCGACGTAATGACGATGTTGACATCAACCGCATTATGCGGCGGTTAAACGATCTTATGGTGAGTCAAGGAGACTTTCATGAGGATGTGACTTAGAGGTTAGATGACATGAACGGGAGATTGACCTATGTTTATGACAGGGTTGATTATATTGGTGATCGGGTAGATAGGATATACGAGGGGCAGAGAGCCACGACATATCAAAATGCCTACTACCAGCAGCATAACTAGGCGTACTGGGAGGGAGTCTGACATCACGAGGATTCCCAAGCTGGTATGACGTACCAGTCTTATGTTGATTACACAATGCCTCAGTATCAGACGAACGACCCTGCCGTAGATACTATCAGCACTATCCAACGCATGGCAGACAGGATTTACCTGACCAGATCCCCTCTCCCCTATATCCACCGCCACCACCGAACCCCGCTGATCAGGGCCCGTATGGAGATTTCTACAGCTACATCTTCGGTTAGCCGCCTCCGTACCAATGATCGGGTACTACATGTCCTTGTTCTTTGTTCTTTATTTTCTTTACTTTCATTTATTTTAGTTTTGTAGTTGCAATTTATTTCTTTTTTTTAGTAGTGTTTATTTTTATTTTAGCCGAGTCCATTTCAAGATTTTTAATGATTATATAGTTCTTTAGACTTTTCCCATTTAAGTCTGGTTTGTCGATCAAGTCGCGAAAAATGATGATAAATAGAAATATATATGTACTCGGTAATTGGCTAGTATAGGTATAATTAAGATAAGAGTCGTAATAATAATTAACATATTTCTTATGTAAATCGAATTCAAGTAGGTTAAAATATATTTGGGCTTAAATATAAGTAATGTGTCAAAAGATTTTGGAAAACTCATGCAATAAGGAGGAGAGCTTAAACATGTTTTTAGCCTAAAATTAATTCAATTATAGTCTAGATGGTTTAGGAAATTAAGTCCTTTGGGTGACCACTCATGACTAATCCCCTAAAACCATCTGATTTGGGAGTGATTGACCTAAATCTCACTACATGGACCAGCTAGATAACTTGAGTTAGAAAAAATATAGATTTAAGCATGATATTGAAAAGAAAGATTTTGTCGTAAACATGCATAGAGGGAAAAGATGGTCAAAATACCCACGTGTTTTAAGTCTTGTAACCTTGAGCTAAAATGGTAATTTCCAAGAGTGTGATACATTATATAAATTCTAAGGAAAATATATTTTAACTGAAAATGTCTTTGGCTTACATATTAAAAATTTTATGCATTATTGCGAAAGCTAGCTTAACATAGAATTGCTAGACACACTACTAATATATCATGTACATAGTTAGTTCTGATTCTAAGGCTTGTTCGGGGACGACCAAGAGTTAAGTTGGGGAGGTTTGATAATGTTATAATATTATGTGTTTTCGGTATCGTTTAAGGCTTATTTATGCACCTGTGCTTCGTAACTACTATACTTTTAGTCCCAAATTGTGTTTCAGGGTCAAGAAGTCAAATGGAAGCAGCTTGAAAAAATTCATCACGAAACGAGCCGGTGGGGGCGCAGACCAGAGCACTTCCAGCGTAAACCAGTGTAGCCAAGGTCGTACCCCCAGCGCAGGCCTACGCCCGTGCGGCGTGAAAACCTTACAGCCGCTTTTTGACGCCCAAAACCCTAAACCATTCATTCTCTATAAACAGAGAACGTCTGCGGCCATTTTTACAAGTCTCGAATATTGTAAACATTGGCGAAGCCCTGCCAGAGTTGGTTCACGGATCGAGTACGAAAAAGTTGGAGTGCAACCGTTCGTGCCATAGAAGCCTGTATTGATGTCTCCAATCATTCTCGGTGAAGAACGCGCCATGAGAGACTAAACCACCATAACCATTTGCGAAGGATTTATGGCTAAGTTTTATTTACTTGAATCTATCTTTATGTATTGATGTATTTTGTGATACTTGAATATGTGGTGTAATGCAAATGATATACATTTGGTTGTTTTATGAGTAAATGGTTTAATTGGTAAAGCAAGATAGTTCATAGTGATATTATAATTTGTGCCTAGTCCATTAGTTTAGGGATTACGACAAGTAATGAATGTTGCATGCGTTATGCCGAGATTTATTGGTTAAAGTATTTATGATTAATATGACTAAGTAATTGGTTATGTCTATGTGACCGTTGCATGATTTTCAAGTGGGTAATAACTTAAGCCGTAGTGATTTCGTAAATGGTTATCTTTAGTTTCGATTTGTTAATCAATTGTTATGTGCTCACCATTGTGATAGTAGTAATTTAGTTGTAATCACCAATCCAAGCAATAAATCAATTCACAAATTAATCGCTTTACCTAAAGTAACTAGCAATTTAACCCTAATTCACATACGCACTCCATGTGGATTCGACCCTTACTACCCTATGCTAGTAGGTAGTTTTAAGGTTATTTCTACGGGCCACAACGACAACTCGTCAATATCACCCGTAAAATATGCATATATTTGGTGATATCAATATGTTATACTTTTGCTTACTTTGAATAAAAGACGTGTTATTATTACTCGAATGTTTGTAAAGCTTCGTCATATATATTTGGTTGTTTTTCTAAGAAGAGTTAGAAATGATCACTATGCATTCTTGATAAGCTAAATCAATTGGTTTATTAAGTCTTTTGTTTAAATCAATCACTCATTTGTATATAGTAAACGGTGAAATTAACTTGTGTTTGTTTAATGATTTCATGAAACACCCAAATCAACTAAACGTAGATGCTTCATCATAATTAACATTAATTCATACATACAATACTAGTGAAAATACGGGTAAGTTAAAAAATCCTTAATACACCACACCACACACACACACACACACACACAACAGATATTAATATATATATATATATATATATATATATATATATATATATATATATATATATATATATATATATAGGGTTGGGATCATTGCAGAACCTTAATTTAGTGCAGAACCATAGAACCAATCTAAACCATTAGATTATAATATAACACTAGGGATAAGATGGTAATTATATAATTAACATTGAATTAATAGCAGCCTACCAAGTTTGACTGTCCACTTTGACTTTTTTTTTTTTACTCTTTTAATATATAATGGACATGCAGTGTTGCATCGACGTTAAATATACGATATCAAAATGTTCATTGACATCGAATGGTCGTATGGGTAAAAAAAATTTACGAAAAATAAACACGTAAATTTTTTTTCAAAAAAATATATTCATAACCGTTCTCGTTAAATCCACCAACTTTGACTACTAATTTTGACTATTATTTATCTCTGTTAATAATGAACGTATATGCAGTGTTGCAGCGACGTTAAATATACGGTATCAAAGTGTTCATTCGATATCGAATGATCTCATGATCTCACCATGATATATTGCATCGTGGTCTGGGTAAAAATTTTTTTACGAAAAATAAAAAAATATATATCATAACCGTTCTCGTTAAATCCATCAACTTTGACTACTAATTGTGACTATTATTTTGGCTCTGTTAGTAATGAACGTATATGCAATGTTGCATTGACGTTAAATATACGATATCAAAGTGTTCATTCGATATCGAATGATCTCATGATCTCACCATGATATATTGCATCGTGGTCTGGGTAAAATTTTTTTTACGAAAAATAAAAAATATATATCATAACCGTTCTCGTTAAATCCACCAACTTTGACTACTAATTGTGACTATTATTTTAGCTCTGTTAATAATGAGCGTATATGCAGTGTTGCATTGACGTTAAATATACGATATCAAAGTGTTCATTCGATATCGAATGATCTCATTATCTCACCATGATATATTGCATCGTGGTCTGGGTAATTTTTTTTACGAAAAATAAATACGTAAAATTTTTTCGAAAAAAATATATCATGACCGGTCTCGTTTTAAAGAGTATAAAATTCTCGTTTTTATGGTATAATTTTTTGATTTAAAAATTAATAATATTAATGTTATTTTAATTTAAAGAAAAAGAATATTTATTTTGCTAATGTCAATCTTTTTGCTATTTCCAATCTTTTCCTTTTTTACCCCTCCAAGAATTAAAATATCACTATTACCAATCTTTTTTTCACTAATTCCAAACTTAACTTTTTTAATCAAGACCATTAGATTATTCTAATCTATGGACGATATTGGTTCTACAGTTCTACACAAAATTTAGGTTCTGCAATGATCCCATCTTGGCAAACATGTCAGTTTAGAATATCTAGTATTAGTTACATGTAACTAATGAAGGCGATATAATTCCAATACATGCATCTTTAGAAGGGGATGTTGTCTGTTCCCGAAACCCAATACTTCATAAATATATAGCAAAAAGCAGGGAGCAACTTTGTAAGCTCTGAAAGCAATCTATCGAAAAGGGCCAGCACTACCCTTGCCTTTGGCAATTCCTGAAACGGTTAAACAACAATAAGGTCAAACAACGAAGTTTGCCGAATGAGTTTCTAGATTAGACAAAATATTACATAATGTAAATGAAAGATATACATCAACAAATATGCATAGATGCTCTATCCAAGTTACTCAACATCCAACTAGTTGGGTGAATCGGTCCTATATATATTCAAGATCAACAAGATGATTTAAGTATCGACAAGGTGGAATGAAATAGCATGTGTGATGGAAATGATGCTACAAGAATCAACATATATGGTATATAACAAATATATTGACAATGATTAATATATATGCAGCAATATTTAATGTTAATGCAAGAATCCACATTAGTCGTCGTTTTAGTGTTTTGGTCCCTCAAGCCGAATCATTATATAAGGTGGAAGAAAGGATCGTAGCAGTGAAGGAGGACGACCTTGTACCACAACGACTTAAAGAGACTAAGTTCCCTCGAGTAGCTAGGCTAGCTCCTTCGATTTAATTAATACTATATACATTTGTGGAACGACCTTTTGTCGTTTTGGAAACTTTTGGTGTCGTTTTGGACATCGGGAATCACGAATTACTATTGCAAATCTAAATTAACTACAAACTCATATATATATATATATATATATATATATATATATATATATATAGAATATGGTTCGAGAGAGTACCACCCTTATGCAGCGCACCAGAAGGTACCACCTTTAAAAAAACTTTTTTTAAAATTTTTTTTCATAAACATGTTTTAATTAACGTTATGAAGATCATATGTAAATTTCACATAAATTCACATCTCCTAGCTCCTAAAAAATGATGTGAACACACACTTACATAATTTTGAAGACATGTGAACGCGCATTTATGTGATACGTGTTTTCATGCACTTAGAGTGATCGGATTAGTGTGAAATTCACATATGATCTGTGTAATGTTAATTAGAACATGTTCATGAAAAAAAATTTCAAAAAAATTACTTTTAAGGGTGGTACCTTCTGGTGCGCTGCATTAGAGGTGGTACTCACTTGAACCTAAATCTATATATATATATATATATATATATATATATATTTTTTTTTTTATATACATATATATATAATAAATCTATTGCAAATCTAAATTAACTACAAACTCATATATATATATATATATATATATATATATATATATATATTCTGGTTCAAAAAGGTACCTCTCGAAATCAAGTGCACCCGAAGGTACCAACCTTAAAAAATCTTTTTTTAATTTTTTTTCTGATAACCATGTTTAATTTAATGTTATACACACGATATATGAATTTCACATACATTCACACTTTCTGTGTCCTTAAAAATTATGTGAATGCTCAATGCATATTTATGTGAATGGTCATTTCACACCATGTGAATGGTGTGAATGACCATCCACATGATCTTTTTTTACCATTCACAAAATTTATGATGTTACTTCTTTTGAAAAAAAATCTTATAATGTTGTCTTATATATGTCTATTCAAAAAAATATATATGTGAATGATCATTCACATTAGGGTACGCTGGAATCTTATAGGTACGCTGATGAACCTGATTATATATATATATATATATATATATATATATATATATATATATATATATATATATATATATATATATATATATATATATATATATCAATTATAACAAATTCTTAAATTTATAAAGCTTTAAATTGTAACAAATCCTCTAGCTATCCATAACTAGAAAAAATTCCCAAACTTATAAAATCTATCTATATATTATAATAAAAGAGAACATTCCAATGTAACATTGCAATGTCACGTATCATTCTATCAATGTATTCCTTTTTCATTTCCTCGCATTTCTTTTCCTAATTTAGAACCATTCAATAATAAATTTAATTTATTAAAAATATATATACATAATCTTTATCTTTCCATCCTAATTTATTTTCTTAAATTTATCACTTCAATTAATCATATTAAAAGTATTTAAACTAATAGGTTACCAATAATTAAAAGTCTAAAACATATACATTGTCTTTAAATTTGAAATATGCATATTATAATTATATTTATTTTGTATAATTAATATCTTAAAACAAATATTTATTTATTAAATATAACATAAAACTTTTAATTAATCATATTAAGTATAAAATGTTGACAAATTACTCCTATATACATTTGTGAAAGTAAAACGCATCGTTTTGATGTTTTATTACTATTCACTCCTGGGTTTTGCTAAGATGCTCCCACTGCTACAATTGGTTAATATATAAATCTACTAACATGCACCTTGACTTTTCAAATTGGAAAATGCATGCGGCTATGTTGGGTGGCAACAGTAGCAACATTCAAAGAGAAAAAACAGAAAAAATAATAATAATAAAAGGAGCGATAGATGAAGGACTGTAGTTATCACCAAAATTACAAAACATTTTAAAATTCAAAATCAAATAATAATAAATATTTATGCTTAACTTCAAATCAAAACCCAGATTAAAATTAAGTAATTAAGAAAGAATTCAACTAAAAAGCATTATAGATTTACATCCAAACAGAATGAAGATCCATAAATAAACTAACCTAAATTGAAATAATATAAAAACTAATAAAGACGTAAATAGAAAAGAATGATAAGGTTAGAGGCTGGTGAGTGGTGACGTTGGTGGAGGACGCTTGTGTTGCGGGGTGGATGTGTGCTCGGTGTGTAAGAGGACAAACACAAGTAGTTTATTCATCAAAATTGATGTAGTGAAACTGATAGATAAAAAAAAAGGATGAAAAGAAAATGATAATGGTTTCTTGATAAACGGTGAGCATGAAAAAATAAAAAAGGCATCAACTTTAAAAGGTTAATTTTAAGAGAAGATTTCTAAGGTGGTTTAGTTTTTATTAGGAGTAATGATAGAGTTAAGACGTATCATAAATTTTGTTCAAATAGAGAAGTATTGTAAATTAGGGAGTATTTCGTATAAATCATCGTAAACTTTATAATATTATATATAGTTAATTTAAATTTTTGATTTTATATGTGTGTGTCTATATATATATATATATACACTTTATAATATCATATATATTCAACTTAAATTTTAATATCATATACGGAGTATATTAGTATTAAACTTCATAATATCATATATATTCAAAATATTTTATTTAAATTCTTTTACAAACTGTGTGGGATTCAAAGAATATTAGGTTATTACAAAATTGTATGGATTTTAAAATGGATAACTTATTACAGAATAAATAATAAGAAGTCATACATATGCATGTGACGAAACCATCAACACTATTAATTTATAGTTCATACAATTACTAATATTTGACATACTTAAACAAGCGGTTAAAACCTTAATAATGAATTATAGTTCATTTTTTTAACATATTCATCCACTAAATTTTAAATATATAAATAGTAAATCATAAATTTTGGATGAAGTGAATCAACTATTCATTACGTTTATTAATTAGTTTTTGAATGTAACTAATTAATCACAAGTTTAAAGATAAATGAATCAATGTATAAAATCAGTGAATTATAGTGTTTCTCATACTTCTGAATATATATTTAGTTTCTTATGATAACCTAATTTATGTATGTGTTGTATGTATAATGATATTTAATGTTTAAAACAAATATATATGAAATTATCCCATAACTTTATTATAGCCTTTTTTATTGCTTTTAATTTGCATGTATAGAAAAGCTATGTCTCTTATATGCAAAATACGTGGTTTTACTTTTATCCGCTGAGTATTAATTAATCATATTATTTTTATAAAAATATCATATTCATTTATATTTCGATAAAATATTTCATTTTTATTTGATTTTTGGACTTATGATGAAAAACATAAATATATTTATAATTTTATCAGATTGGTATATAAATCTTATTTTTTAATCATTTTAACTCTTATATTAGTTTTTTCATACTGAAATTGTTGAAATCCTTACCGATAATTGGTTGATCAAGTTAAAATGATTAGATGACATTTTAATGTAAAGTTTACTTCAAAAAATCATGATGTTTTTATATTATCTTAATAAGGGAAAACATTTTATCATCATAAACTTGCTGTAAGAGGTGTTCATTGGCCTAAACCTACCGGAATAAAGCAAATAATTAGAAAATCAAATTAACAACCGAGTTTGATGGCGCCAACATGATCCATTATTTTCAAATTTAATAAAAAAACAAATTCAATTGAAAATTTAAATAAATTAATGGAACTGAAAACCAAGCCGTATAATACAAATACGGTCTCTCGGTTTCACGATCTATCAAATCAGAGTTCCACACATCCCTAACCGCCGCAACGTGCGGGCAAACTCACTCGTTTGTTACATTGTAGGTAATATTGTCATTTCTATTTATTTTAAATAAAAAATGTTATTGTTGGACATTATTATATTTAGTTATTTTTATGTTTTTATATTTATACATAAATTTATTTATTTTATATGAAACTCTTTAAATAATAAATAATGAATTCAACATTTTTTATATTTTATTTGTAAATAAAAGTATTCAATTGTACATCAACTTCTTTAATATGTAATTACATATTTAAATATTGAAATTTTTCGCTTCCACCTCAATTTGAAGAACTAAATGACCGTGATTCATTTTGTTTTGTTTTTTGGTTTTGTCTCACAAGATTCATATTAAATATCAACTTTTGTAATTCATATTTTTTGTGTAAAAAAGAGGCTTAATATAAATAAAAGCAACATGTTTTTTTTTTTGCGGTATAGCCTATCCGTGTTATTTTTTATCAATAAATCCTCATAATATTTATTTGTTTGTGATTTCCAAAATTTTTCTTTTTTTGCCGATAAAGTCATTAAGTTTGAGGGCTTTTCATGGAAAACATGTTGGTTTTTTTTGTGGAACATACAGGATTGATATTTTTTTTTTCAAAAACCAGAAAGAAAATAATAACCTAAGGGACTTTATTAGGAAAAAAGAACATGGAGAGGCGAAACCACAAAAAAATGAAAACATGTTGTTTTGTTCATATAAAATTCTAAAAATATACTTTAGATATAATCAGTTGTGTCAAACCAAATTCGTAAAAAACACATGTAACCCACTAATGCTTAAACACACAAATGCACTGACGTTGTTGTTATCATTGAAGTATTGAACATGTTTCTATTTTTTAACATCGTAGTTTATTTTAAGCGATAAAAACTGCATATTTATGACGAAACCCGCAGCAACGCGCGGGGAACCGTAACCCTAGTTCATCTACATAACACGTACAAAGCTTGAAAATAAGTCTCAAGCCACTAATTAAACAACTTCTATAACCTCCCTAATTAGACTTTGTACCCTAAATAGTGTCTTTGGTTATTCTAGGACTATTATACTTGAATTTGGAATCCAACTTTTGAATCCTTAAAACCCATCCACTAGGAATGAGAATCTAGTATTAGACCTTAGATTAAGGCCTTGAGGCTCAAAATTCAAAATTTGGATAGAAGGTTTTGACTCTTCGAGTCACTCAAGGTGACTCGACAAGTCGACCTCAGCTGCCCACTAATTTAGTCCCGAACTAGGGTGACTCGACGAGTCATCAGACAACACATTTAAAGCTATGGCGTTGCATTAAAGGCATCCCAAATTCCACACCCACCACATACGACACATGGAAAACGATTCTAATACATAAACCAACATATATGGGTTGTTTTTGAGCATCCGAAACACATTATAACAACCACATTTAACTGTTCGATTCATTACAACTCATTTAAGCGCTAGATTGTGTTTTGGCCGAAAATCAATAAAACTAACCAAACGAACTACATAATTAATGGCTTAAACATTTCAACAAACAATATATATCAATCTCCAAGTGAGTTTGGAGCCATTACTAAACGAACCCATACAAAACCATTTGGGTTTCTACCTTCACATCGAGTAATTTAAGACCGATGAAAGAGTGGAGAGAATGTAGATGTCATACCCTTTGTTCTTTCCTAAATGAATAAAGTTTTTAGCTTGAATCTTTTCAATCAAACCTCAACACCATTACTAGCCTTAAAGTTTATTCTTTTCTCTTCTTTTTTTATTGTAAGAACACACAATATGTGTGTATGTGGTGTGTGCTATACATACAAGAGGGAGAGGGAGGGAGACTTTCTCCCCTCATCAACCTACACCCCTCCATCTATCTCCTTCTTTCACTTTGCATCCCTCGCCCACATATATATCTTTCCTTTACATACTATATTACTTATTTTCCAATTTCAATACTATATACCATTTTACACAATTTTAAATTAATATTACCAACATAAACATTCATCACGTTGCAAGTCATTAAAAAAAAAAACTTCATTTTGATAAATTTTAGTCAGTTGAGGGTGTTTTGTGCCACTACAAAAAATGTACCTATTGTCCACATTTATTTTACAATATTATGGTGATATAAGTATGTGCGAACAAATGTGTCGTGACAAATTATTTCTATATCTTAACACATAAAAATGTGAACAAATTGGTTAAACTTCATATTTAAAAGCATAGACAAATTGTCTCAATTTCACATTTTTAAGTGTGAAAATTTTGACTAAAATTTATGGAGTTCAAATCTCCACGCTTTTAAGTGTGATCTTTTTTACAATTTTCAAATTACTATTTTTACACATATAAATCCGTGAAGATTATTCTTTAACTTTTACATTTATAATTGCGAAGTTCTACAATTAGTAATTTACACATTTATAAGTGTGACCAAGATAATATATTTTTACGCGCTTTCACATTCCGTGGAGATTTAGTGGTATTTTTGTAGTGTGCAATGGAAAATGATTAAAGATTTTAATCATAAAAATGTCAAACCTGAATATTTTTTACACATATATCCCTTTAATTATCAAATAATAAATTATCAAGTAATAATTTGTCACAAAAGAGTTTGTAGCCTAATGATATCGAGATTTTAAAATAGATTTTGGGTTAGAAAAAAAAAAAGTAATAAGTTGTCATGTTTTATGTCAATCAAAATTACCCTCGTTATACAAACTTTTTGAAACCCAAAATCAACAATTTGCGTCACGCTTATTAATATAAGGGAGAATAAACGAGTACTTTAACTAACAATTAGAAAAATCAGAGAAATATTTCTCCACGTGCCACGTGTATTAAATTAATCTTAAATTTCTTTTTACAGAATATTTTAAGCAACCACTCGAATAATAATTTAGTAAACGTCGTAATGGATGGGGTTGAATTTAATATGAAGTTAGTTGGATAAATGTTTCTAGAATATATATATATATATATATATATATATATATATATATATATATATATATATATATATATATATATATATATATATATATATATATAAGGATCTTTTGTGAACACTTTATTCGTTGTGCACGTTGTGAACAACCATAAAATAGCTTCTGAATCTTATTAATCTTGTTGAAAATAGTACTGGACTCTTCTATTAACCTATTAATACTATTGGATCCTTTGGATCTTATTGAATCCTATGAATTTGTCGAATCTTATGAATCTTGTTGCATCCTATGCATCTTGTGCATCTTGTTATAAAAACTACGTACTATGAACCTTTTGAATGTTCTGAATCTTAAATAGACACTTCTATGAACCTTTTGAATCATATGAATCATATTACAAACACTTGTTGATATATATGAATGATTATATGTATTTTTTTTATTTGTTCACAACGTGCACAACGAATAACTTGTTCACAATGGATCCCATCCCTATATATATATATATATATATATATATATATATATATATATATATATATATATATATATATATATATATATATATATATATATATATATATATATCAAATGAGTACCATTAGTTCTGCGGAGTAACGGAGGTACCTCGCCTAAAAACCATTTTTTTTTGAATTTTTTTTCATTATTATATTTAAATCAATAATATAAGACTACTTGCAAAAAATCACACATATACACACATTAAAACTATGTGAAACATGTGTGTTCACATGGACTGCACAGTTGTGAATTTGTTTCACACTAAGCATGTTCACATAATTTTTTTCACGTTCACATGACTTTTAAGATGCTAGAACGTGTGAATGTATGTAATTTTTTACAAATAGTCTTATATTATTTGTATCTAAATGAATATGAAAAAAAAAACCAGAGCATGTTCACATCCAAAACTCGTGTGTTCACAGGAACTCACGGTACTCTGTATTTTTTAGGTACTCACACGACCCATATATGTGTGTGTGTGTGTGTGTGTGTGTAAATATATGTGTGTAAAATTTTGTTAAACCAAAGCCACAACAAATAACCATTTAAGGGTGTTCATGGTATTAAAATACCAGCAACAGCAGTCCATTGTGATTAAATACTAACACACACTCCACATTTATATATTACATAAGTGACGGGAAGTAAAGCAGCAGCGCCATTTTAATGTATATATATGTATAATCTAACAGCAGCAGCAATTGTATGTATACGTTCAAGTGTGTTATAGGTATACATGATAAGTGCAACGTGAGTGTGTTACCTGATCAATAAAATCAACAGCGAAAGAGGTCATAATTTACCTATTTAGATTCCAAAGTTACTAAGTTATTATACTTGTGATGGCTTCGAATTTGAGCTATTCAGTCAATTTGATGAGTCTCTTTTGGTTCCTTGCTTGATTCCATTCCCTAGAGGATCTCATTATCACACATAGACCTAGCAATATGGGACACGACACGACAGACACGACACGTATACGACACGAAATTTTCGTGTACAGATTTAGTAAATTCGTGTTTCGTGTCAAAACAGATTGACCTGTTTTTGAAATTCGTGTTTCGTGTGTTACACGTATCAAACACGACAGACACGACACGATATGACACATATACGACACGAAATTTTCGTGTACAGATTTAGTAAATTCGTGTTTCGTGTCAAAACAGGTTGACCTGTTTTTGAAATTCGTGTTTCGTGTCTTACATGTATCAAACACGAATTTACCTGTATAAACACGTATAAGACACGTGTAAAATACGTGTGACATGGATTACACGTCTAAGACACGCCTGACATGTCTAAGACACGGAACTCAAATAAAATTAGGGTTTTAAAACATTTTGACTGAGTTGGATTTATATGTTTTGGGAATTGGAATTATATATTTTGTGAGAACTTGGATTTATATGTTTTGGATGTTGGAAAACTTGGAATTAGATGTTTTGGAAGACAGAATTTTTGATTTATAAGTTCATATTTTTGTTAAAGATTCGTGTCTAATTCGTTTACAGGTTGTGTATTCGTGTTTTCGTGTGACACGGCTAAATTGTGTGTCGTGTCACAGGTAACACGTATTTTTTTCCGTGTCGTGTACATGTTTCATAACCAGACACGTTTTTTTTATTTCGTGTCGTGTACAGGTTTGACAAATTTGTGTCGTGTAAAATTCGTGTCCGGCCTGTTACACGACACGAATACACGAATTGCAAGGTCTAATCACACACCTCATATATCTCTTTTATTGAATCTTTTGGAAAATTGCTACTGTGTCAAGTACTTGATATCCATTTCAAATAGTAAATATAATATCTTATGCGAATGGTAAAGCAAGCTGCAGAAACAAAAAATAATTGAGAGATTAAATAACATCTCACTGTCCCACTCTAGGAACTCATATTAGCAATTACAGTTCTTGAAGTATAAAAATACGTTAATGTTAGGCACAAAAAGGCCTCAGTCAAACCTGTTCTATATCTGAGGGGGAGATTTTATAATCAAACCTGTTGATACATTTGAAGGTTGAATTTAAGGCCTGTTATATGCCTTATTGAAACCTGAAAATGATTTGCAATATCAGTCTAAAGCTGTTCTATATGTTGCATGTGTTGCAACCAAGACAGTTTGTCCAAGCTGCTCAGTCTGCTGATCAGGCTGGACATAAACTGTCTACGCTGCTCTACACTGTTGAGCAGCTTGGGCATTTTTAAAGTGTTTTGTTCTTTGTGAACAGAACCTGTTCTTAGTGAACAGGCTAAACACTTTATGGAATTTGTTTCCAAGTCATCATGTATTGTTTTTGACTACAAGATCAGTTTACAAGTCGAAGACAAAGTGGAAAGCAGAACCGCTCAGCCTGCCCAAGCTGTTCTGTCACATGAAGACAAAAGGTTATTTGAAAAAGGGTGACAGACCTTTTTCTTATATCAAAATAGGCCTTTACAAGGAAGAAAGACGCAAAGTTGACATTCCTAAATTAGTTAAAGGCAATGCAACAGTAGACAAAGTAAAAAGACAAAAAGTTCTGCACGTCTGCTTTTCAGAAAAGTGCAGAAAAGTTATATTGTCTTTTCAAACAAGACTTCTCCTTTTTCATTCCGTCCAATGAAGATGTTTCTCTTAGATCCTCTAAGTGAGTATAAAAGGAAGCTTCCAAGGTCAGAAAGAAGCGTGAAGATAGCTAAGTGCTTAAACCAAGAGTGAACGTGCAAGTGTGATTTTCATGCATGCAAGTCTTCTGTAAACCAGCATCTGTGTGTCTAAGCTGATTTACCTAAGCTGTTCCTTGAGTCTTGTAAAACACAGTGAGTGCATCTTAGTGAGTGTGTTCATTGTAATCTAGTTTGAGTCTGTCTTAGACTAGTAAGCATACTGTTGTATTCTGTCATCTCAGCTTGAACTATTCCGCATTCAAGCTTGTTTGTAATTAACAATTGTTGATAATACATACAAACATTGAGAAAAAGAGAGTGTAGTTTTTTAAAGTGCTGTATTCACCCCCCTCTACAGCTTATAACTATATACCTTGGGAACCTTTCGGGACCTACAACTGGTATCAGAGCAGTTTAGAGTGTGTGTCATTCTAGATCTCTCATACTCCCAAGTTTCCATGGACAACAGCGCTGCAAATTCTTCTTACTATGACAATGGCTCTATGGGCAAACCTCCCAAATTTAATCATCAAAACTTCTCTGGTTGGAAGTGCAGAATGATGCTCTACTTAGAGAATCTGGATGTACAACTGCCAGAGATAGTGATGGAGGGTCCCTATGTGCCAACCTCTGTCACCACTATAACTCCAGCGGTTGAAGGAGCTGCTCCTGAAATCAGGACCTTTGAGAAAGCCAAAGCTCAATGGTCTGATGAAGACAAGAGACTGGTGGCTCTGGATGCAAAGGCCAGAAACAACCTGGTCATTTCTCTCCCTGATGATGTGTTCAAGCAGGTTGAGAAAATGAAGACTGCAAAGGAGATGTGGGATACTCTGTGTACCGTCTATGATGGACCCACAATCACACTGGACAACCGGATTAACAATCTTGTTAGACAGTATGAACTTTTCTTTGCCAAACCAAAGGAGTCTCTCACTGAAACCTACACCAGGTTCACTGCTCTGGTGAATGATCTCAAAGCTGTTGGGATCACCAAGGACAGTCTTACTTTGGTGAACAAGTTTCTGGACATTTTACCTGAAGAGTGGAACTATTTCTCAACCATCCTAAGGAACTCAGGTACTATCAGAAGTATGGATCTGGTCAATCTGTATGGATCCTTACTGAATGATGAACAATCAAGGCAACAAAAGAGGAATGCCTTGGAAATGTCCAGAAGAGGTACAGCCTTTGTGGCTAATGTGAGACAGTCTGTTAATCAGGCGAGTGATGTGTTCATTCAACCTGATCAACAGGATGATGAAAAGGAGGAGGTGTCAGACGAAGAAGATGCTGCAGATCTTGCTGAACAAGATGATGAGCAAATGATAGCCATGCTTGTCAAAAGGTTCAAAAAGAAAAGGTTTGGAAGAAATATGCTGCAAGGAGGTTCAAGTGCTGGCAAAAAGAAGGCATTTGACAAATCCAAAGCTGAGTGCTTCAAGTGTGGCAAAACTGGTCACATAGCTGCTGACTGTGTGTCAAAAGCTGTTGGTCAGTCATCCAAACCTAACAAGACTAACAAGGATGATGGTTATAGGGTTAAGTACCTTATGGCCATGGCTAAGCTGAGGAAATTGGAAAACTCTGTGTCTTCCAATCGCCAAAAGGGACTCATGGCAGAGACATGTGACTGGGAGGAATCTGATTCATCATCTGATGAAGAAGATAATCAGTGTCTGATGGCCAACTCTGATGTCCCATCTACAAGCAGTTTCAAACAGGACATGGCTGAAGCTGAAGCCTTCAGCAGCTTGGAGAACTGGAATCCTACAATGATGTATAAGGTACAAAATTTTATGGCTTACAGTTCTGAAGAAAAAGTTAAAATGTTTGAATATATGCTTGTTGATCTCAAAGCTGCTGTTGAGAAGCATGATGCTTTACTATCTGAAATCTCTAAGCTTAAAGCTGATCTTAAAACTAAATCCAGTAAACTGGACAGTTTCCATAAGTTGGAAACTGAGCTTTATGAATTAAAACACATCAACTCTATTTTACTGGAAGAAAAGAGAGAAACATATATAAAGCATGCCAAGCTTCAAAAGATAGTTGACTCTTGGTGCCAATCTGCACAAAAAGTCAGCCATTGTATAAGTCAACAGATTCCTGCACAAATCCAAGCCTATCTTGGAGGGGATCTTGACACAGCAGCTTCCATTGTTGAGATAAGCAATTTAAAAGAAGATTTATCCACTCTTGGTGAGCTTCCAAATACATTCATTCAAAATGTGAATGGTAAGCTAATCTCAACAAATAGGTTTGTCAGGCCTCAAAATACTGACAGCTTATGTGAACCAAGCTCAAAAGCTGATGTTGGAGTTTGTTCTCCAAAACAGCCTGCTAAGTGCTCTGCTAGCTCACATAAGCAAAAGAAAGGAAAACATGCTCAAACTGAAGCTGTGGATGCTAAACCTGTTGACAAAACAGGATCTGAGTCCAAAGCTGTTGGTAAAAAGCATGTTAATCCTTTTGATGCTAAACATTTTGAGAATAAGTTTTCAAAAAGTAAGCAGCCTGTTTTCAACAAGGGTAAGTCTCAGGTTGAAAACAAAACTGATGTGATTTCAAATAAGTTTTCAAATCAGAGTGGTAAATTGGTTTTAAATGAAAATAAGTTTTTCAAAACCAAACACAGTGAGTATGCTGATAGGCAGCATAAATCACAACTCAGTAGGGGCAAAGGCAAAGCCATTGCTCAAACTGAGACAACTGGGAATAAGTTTCCAAACCTGTGGAAGCTCAAAGGCCAATCAAGCTTCCTGTCTTTGACATCTGTCCTCCCAAAAAGAGGAAAGAAGAGACAGTCAAAGCTGTGGCCATTAAACTTACCACACAAGCTGTTGATTCTACAAAGAATGCTAAACCTGCTGAAAGAATCAACAAAAACAGATCAGAATGTGTTTCTGAAGGACCTTCTTCCAAAAGTACTAAAAAGAGAAAATGTTACAAGTGTGGGAAGAAGACACATCTGGCCAAGGACTGTCCTGAACCTGAGGACATGAGGCCTGTTGACTCTGCTGTTTCCCTCACAGCTGTTACAAGCAGTGGTGGAAATGTCATAGTCACTGAGGATGGTATTCAAGCTGATACCATTCAAATAGGGAATATTAGTGTGAACATTCCAAATCCATCAACAAATGTTGATGAAGTAGGAGAACTCATCTGTGTGATGAGTTCCCCTAAAAATAACTAATAATTCTCTTTTCACTCTGCAGGAAAAACAACCTTCCCAGGTTTGGTACTTGGACAGTGGCTGCTCAGGGCACATGACAGGTTGTAAGGAATTGCTGAGTGATCTCAGGCCTGAAAAAGGACCAAAAGTCACCTTTGGTGACAATGTGCAGGGATCCACTGAGGGATATGGAACTCTTAAAGCTGGTGCTGCAGTGTTCAAAAGGGTAGCCTATGTGGTTGGGCTAAAACATAACCTTGTTAGCATAAGCCAACTGTGTGATGCTGGCTACAAGGTTAACTTTGATGAGCACCTGGGTTACATATTGGATTCCCAAGGCAAAGTTGTGCTGTGTGCTCAACGAAAGAAAGGTGTATATGTTGTGGATATGCATTCTGCTGATTCCACAACTGAAACCTGTTTTCTCACAAGAACCAACGCTGATCTAAACTGGTTATGGCACAGAAGACTGTCACATCTGAACTTCAAGAACATCAACAAACTCTGTAAGAAAGAGTTGGTGACAGGTTTGCCTTCTATGACTTTTGCCAAAGATAGATTATGCACAGCTTGTGAGAAAGGCAAGCAGAGAAAAACATATTTTAAATCCAAACACAATTTCTCTATTGATACTCCACTCTTCTTAATCCATATGGACTTGTTTGGACCTGTTAATGTCCCAAGTCTAGGAGGAAGAAGATACACTCTTGTAATGGTTGATGAGTTCTCCAGGTACACATGGGTGATCTTTCTGAAGAACAAAGGAGAGGCTGCGAGAGAAATTATTGGATTTGTTAAAAAGATGGAAATGCTGAACTCTGCCCAAGTAAAGCAGCTTAAAAGTGATCATGGTACTGAATTCAGAAACAGTACTCTTGAAGACTTCTGTGAAGAGAAAGGTATCAGTCAAAACTTTTCAGCAGTAAGAACTCCTCAACAAAATGGAGTTGCTGAAAGGAGAAACCGAACTCTCATTGAAGCTGCCAGAACCATGCTGTGTGCATCAGGTTTGCCTTCATCATTTTGGGCTGAAGCTGTTAACACTGCCTGCTTCACTCAAAACAGATCCTTAGTGGTGAAAAGGTTCAACAAAACTCCCTATGAGCTGCTCAAAGGGAGAAAGCCAAATGTCAGTTACTTCCATGTGTTTGGATGTCCTTGTTTCATTCTGAATCAAAGGGACCAGCTGTCAAAATTTGAACCCAAAGCTGATGAAGGTGTGTTTGTTGGCTACTCTTCTATCTCCAAAGCCTACAGAGTATACAACAACAAAAGAAAGGTGATAGATGAATCTATCAATGTCACCTTTGAAGAGTCCAAGAATGCCTCCTCCAAAGCTGTTCCTGAATCAGTTTCAGGAGACCTCAACTTTGATGATCTGATGCAATCAATTAATGAAGAGGACTCAAAAGCTTCCACTACACCCAGTGTGGAACCTGCTAATCATGATGGACATGATGATGATTATGTCAATACACCCTGTGTGAATAAATGTACTGACTTAATTACAACTGCATGTCCAGAACCTATCAATGCTGATTTTCCCAGTTCCTCTGCTGATTTGTTCAACAGTGGTCAGACATGTTCAACAAGTGAACAGGCTCAAGACAACAGTGTGTCTGAAAATCTTGAGAGCTGTTCAACAGGACCTGCTGAAGATGCTAACAACTCAGGTAAATCATCATTGAAAAATGATCCTAAGTGGATCAGGTGTCACCCCAATGATCAAATAATTGGTGACATCAATAAAGGGATACAAACTCGGTGGGACAGCTTAGGGAACTTTTGTATGTTCTCTAGCTTTGTTTCACTGATGGAGCCAAAGAAGGTGGATGAAGCACTAAAAGATGCCAATTGGATCACTGCCATGCAAGAAGAACTCAATCAGTTTGAAAGAAACAAAGTATGGAAGCTGGTCACTGCTCCTAAAGGAAAAACTATAATTGGCACAAAATGGGTTTTCAGGAACAAGATGGACGAGCAAGGTCATGTCATTAGAAATAAGGCAAGACTGGTTGCTCAGGGCTACAGACAGGAGGAAGGCATTGACTATGATGAAACATTTGCTCCTGTGGCCAGGCTAGAAGCAATTCGTTTGTATCTAGCCTACGCTGCTCATAAAAGCATAAAGGTATTTCAAATGGATGTGAAGAGTGCATTTTTGAATGGGAAGCTGCAAGAAGAAGTATATGTCAAGCAGCCTCCAGGTTTTGAAAATGAACAACACCCAGGTTTTGTCTATAAGTTGGACAAAGCTCTCTATGGTCTCAAAAAAGCCCCTAGAGCCTGGTATGACACTCTTACTGAATTCCTTATGAGCAATGGGTACTCCAGAGGTAAAGTGGATACCACATTGTTCATAAAGAAGGTGAAGTCTGATATTATGCTTGTTCAAATCTATGTGGATGACATAATATTTGGTTCTACTAATGAGCAACTATGCAAGAATATTTCATTACTCATGAAATCTAAGTATGAAATGAGTATGATGGGAGAACTAACTTTCTTTTTAGGATTACAGGTTAAACAAACCTCAACTGTAATTTTCATAAATCAAAGAAAGTACACTTTAGATCTGTTGAAAAAGTTCAAATTTGATCAAAGTTCTCCTATTAAAACCCCAATGGCAACCAATGTAAAATTGGATGCTGATGCCAGTGGCAAAGCTGTTTCAGTTACAGCCTACAGAGGCATGATTGGGAGCTTGCTATACTTGACTGCTAGTAGACCTGATATTATGTTTGCCACCTGCTTATGTGCTAGGTTCCAAGCTGATCCAAAGGAATCACATCTAGCAGCTGTTAAAAGAATCTTCAGATACCTGAAGGGTACTCCAGGTTTGGGTCTTTGGTATCCCAAAGACTCAAGTCTTGAACTAACAGGCTATTCAGATTCTGATTTTGCAGGCTGCAGGTTAGATAGGAAAAGCACAACAGGCGGATGTCAACTCCTTGGTGGAAAGTTGATCAGTTGGAGTAGCAAGAAGCAGAACTCAGTGTCCACTTCTACTGCTGAAGCTGAATACATTGCTGCTGGAAGCTGCTGTGGGCAAATTCTGTGGATGCAGCATCAGCTTGAAGACTATGGGCTTGTGTATAGGAAAACTCCTATTCTGTGTGATAACACAAGTGCCATAGCCATCTCCAACAATCCAGTATTTCACTCAAGAACAAAGCATATTGAAGTCAGACATCACTTCATCAGGGATCACATTCAAAAAGGTAATGTGGAGGTAAGTTTTATTTCCACAAATGAACAGCTTGCAGACATTTTCACCAAACCTCTTGATGAAACAAGGTTTAATTACCTTGTCAGCAAGCTGGGCATGTTAAACAAGAGTGACTAAGTGTCTCTCAAAGGTCTAATAATGTGTATGTTTCACACTGCTCAAGTTTCTCTGAACAGCTTAGACAGAACAGGTTATACATGTTCTGTACTTAGTTATTTGTCTGAAAAACTTGAACAGCTTGAGCATACAACAGGCTGAACAAAAACAGTTTAACCTGTTTATTCGTCCAGCCTGCTCTGATGGTTCAGTCTTCAACCTGTTCACTTCTTCATACTGAAACCTGTTCATCTATTGGACACAACCTGTTCTCACAAAAGAGAGCAGGCTGAAGGCACAGTTTGAAGGGAAGAACAGCTTGAAGACTGAGAACCTTGTTGACCCTGATCATCACAGGTTTGACCATTAGCGTAGACCAGCAGTTTAATTACCTTTCTTCATAATTAAGTTTCTTAAATTATGTTTTATTTAACTTAATTACTGCGGATAATGTTTGTTACGTGTGTTAGTGATTAAAAAGGTCAAGTGGTCTGACAAATGTTTCTGACATGGACAACCGTTCCGTTTTCCGTTAACAAACATTTCAAATCAAACCGCCCAAACCTTTTCTCTCTCATACACACGAACATTCAAATCCTATAAATACCAACATACTGTTTCATCTTCGTCTTCCTCATCATTTCCAGAAATCCTCAAGAACCCTAAAATCGACTAAGTGTCTTTTGCTTCCCCAAACCTTCAAAATTCCCAAATGGCTCACAGACCAAATCCCTTTCTACCAGTCTTCGTTGGTGAGGATGTTGTTAAACATCCTTCTGTCACCACGATGCTGACCCTCAAGCCCACCAACTACATTGCAAACCTCACTATCCCCAAAAACTATGTGGGGAAGGGTTACGACCGAATGGTGGAATTTCTGCAAGTTCATCCGTTGAACTATGCACTGACTGCATCTCCTGGTGTCCTGTACCAGGAGATGGTATACGAGTTCTGGTATACCTGCTCCTACAATCCAAACACTCAGGTTATCAAGGGTACTATTCTCAATGGGACTCAAACCATTGAGATTACAGTCGATCTTCTGAGGGAGGTTCTTCATCTTCCAGTTGCTGAGAACTATGATCTCCCTCACCCTGAAAATGAGCAAATGGGCAATCTGCTACGCTTCTGTGGTGTGGCAGAACCCAAGGTTGGAGCTACTCTGTACAGGAAGGAGCTGTCACCCACTTACAGCTTCTTATTTGCCTCTGTGGTAATGTCATTCAGCAGCAAGGTTGGTTCCTTTGACCAACTAAGTAGAGATGAAGTGCCTGTAGTCCTTCAGCTGGTGGATGGGACTACACTTGACATGGCCAAATGGATCTTCTTGAACATGAGAAACCTGGTGCAGCAAGAGACAAGACCAGCTGCTGTCCGATATCCCAGGTTCCTGAGTCTCATCTTCTGCCATGTCTGTGGTGAGCATCTATATCATACTCAACCTCTACTTAAAACTGCTGCCTTCCCTGTCATAGGGAATAGAGTTTTTCATACTCCTGTACTGGCAAATGAGCCTCCTCTATCAACACCAATGAGGAGGCTGTTGGGTTTAGTGGAAGGACCCTCTGCTGTGAGGGTGGATCCAGTCACTGCTGCTCCCACTGGAAAATCCAAAGCCAGGTCCAAGCTTGTGAAAAGGACCATGGCAGCTGAAGCTGGGCCTGCTAAAAAGAAGGCCAAAACAGCTCAGGCTGAGTCTGCTCCCTTAGCCTCTGTGGCTGAGGAAGAGCAGATTCCTCACCCTGGCTCATCTGTTGAGCCTGAAGCCTTTGTGGCTGGTGCCTCTGTGGCACAAGAGACTATGGAACAGTCCAGCCCCACTGTTCCTGACCCAGTCTCACATCCAGTCCAAACAGATCCTCTCTCCTCTCCACAATCACCCACATCATCCATCCATTACCAAAGAAAATCAATAGCCAAAAAGAAAACAGCCCAGAAAACCACCTCCTCTGTTCCCTCTCAACAGGGTTCAGTTGTAAAAGAAGCAACCCCAGCTGCCTCTCCTATTTTGGGAGAAGGTTCAGCTCATTTGGAGCCTGCTTCACTCCAGCCTGAGTCACCTTTGAGTCAGCCTAGACCCTCTGGTTCCTCCCAACAGGAACCAGTTGTACAAATGGAGATACCCACATCAACTATCCCAGCCTCCCAACAGGCTGAGGATATTGAAAGACAGGAGCCCTCTCCACTCCACACTGAGTCCACACTGTCCCCCACTCATATCTCCTTACACCCTGAGTCTGCACGAGGTGCCCACGCTGCTGATATAGACCAATCAGCAGCTCAGCCTCAAACTTCTGTTCCCCATGATTCAGCTGTTCAACACCAAACAGCTGCTGAGGGACCAATATCCCAAGCTGATGAACCTCAGGGATCATACCATCCCTCTGGTGAGGCTGCTCCCTCAATGCAAATTCCATCAGCAGGTTTCACCACTGCTGATGTTGAAATGCATATCCCATCTCCCCATGATGAGGTGCCTTTAGACCAAGGCACTGCAGAGGGAACCACCACTGGTCTTCATGAGGGTGCTGCAACACAAGCAGCATCTGAGAGGCCCCAAACATCATCCCCTTCTCCTAATGATGCAGCTACAGCCGCTGCTGAAGGACCCCTTGATCCCTCTAACCTGGGCCATCTTACTTTTGCCCAGGCTATGGAACTACTGTCCAAAGTTTCTCTCCCTTCTCCATCACATCCTCAAACACCAGCCTCTTCATCAAATTCTCCATCCACTCACTCCAAACAGTCTACCCATACACCTCCATCTCCCAAAGACCTGCCTTTGAAGGATCAACTTTCATTGCTGACCAACAAAGTTGGTTCTTTGGAAAATACCATGCACTCCCTACCATCCATCATCTCAGACTCTGTGTCTGAGCAGCTCAAAGGCTTCTTTGATATGTTCAAAGAATCCTTCCCAGTCACTCCCCAAACTGACCACTCTCCACAGCTGCTTGCACTCACTGCACAGCTGCAAAACGTATCCAACTCTCTCTCCTCTATCCTCTCCTTACAGCAGGACTCTGTGTCCTCTATGACAGCCATTTCTCAACAGCTGTCCTCTCTTCTCACTTCTTGCAATACTACCCTTCCTTCAACATTGGCCAGCCTGAACACTCTTATGGGCTCTCTATCCAACTCTGTGTCATCAAACCTTGCTGATGTGCAAGATTCTCTTGAACTTCATCTTGCACAGCTCCAAAGTTTGTTGTTCACAGCTTCTGATAGAGACAACATTGTTAAGCTGACCACTTTTGCTGATTCCCAAGCTTCTTCTCTTCAAAACTGTCTTTCCCAACTTGGTGAGGTAAAGGATAACTTGACTTACTTAGTGAACAGCCTTGTTGGTCCTAAACCTTCCAAACCTGCTGGCAAGCCTGCTGACTTTGTGTCTTCAGGCAGACCAGGGGTTGAAGTCGCTGCCTCATCTCCTTCAAAGGGGGAGAAATCATCTGCCTCGAAGACTAAGTCTAAGGGGGAGAAGATTCCTTCTCCTAAGGAGATACCAGTGTCTGCAACCCAAACTGATCAACCAGCAGCTGAAGGTGTTTCTCAAGCTGCTATGCCTACTCAGGCTGGCTCTCCAAACCCTGCTCAGTCTAAGGGGGAGGAAGTCATTCCTGAGGATAGGCCTAGCAGCAAAAGGAGGCACCTTATCCTAGCAGAAGAAGAAGAAGAAGAAGAAGAAGAAACTTCTGAAGCTGCTGTCACTAAAGCAGCAGCTAAAGGCAAAGAAAAGGCAGCTGAGGATCCTATTGAGCAGAAACAGGCAGATACACAGTTTCACAAAGCCAGAGCCAAAGAGATGGGCCTCCCTATGCACAAGTACTTTGAGTTTAGGGAAGAACAGCTTAAGGCTCTGGAAGAGTTAAGAAAAGAAGAACAATCTGCCAAAGCTGCTAAGTCCTTTGCCCTCCAAGAAGCAAAGAAAGTTAAAATGTCTACCTTGGAGGTGCAAAAGAAAATAATGGAAGCTGCCAGGAAATCAGCAGAAGAGAAGGAAGGAGAAAAAGGTACTCAGGTCTCTGTGACCAAATCAACAGTACCATCTGCCAGAGCCAAATTCCACTTTGACAACTTGGCCAGAAAGAAATTTCATGATGTTGCTACTAGAAGGCTGGCCAAGGAAGCAATTGTCAAAGCTGTTCCCATTGCAAGAAAAGGCACACAGTGGAAACTTCAGATCACCAGGATGGGTGCAACAGGCCCTGAAATGGAATCATATGATCACACTGATGTTGCTCAAATGGGTTACAGGGAATGGTTGGAACTGGCAGTTGCCCTGAGCCAGTCTAAGTCAGAAACGGCTAAGACTATCAGGGCATACATCAAGAAGCTGATGGAAAGAGTAAAGGAGCTGGGCCTGATTCCAAAAGAAATAAGTGAAGGTGTCTCTGTGACACATCCAAAGATAAAGGCCAGGAGAACAAAGAGGGATACAGAGCTGGAAGAACTCCTTATGATGATTGAACAAGGAGATTATGCTGTGGAAATTAAAAGAGTTGACCACAGCCTGCCTGAAGGAGTTGAATTTGAAGATGGCAAAGTGATTGAAGAGCCTGAGTTAGGGGCATTTTTTGTAGATCCCCTATCTCAGAAGAAATGTTTTCAAAGAGCTTCAGACCTACACAAAGTTGGTCTTAAGCAGCTTGCAGCCTTCAGAATTGCCACCTCCTTCAATCAGTCCAGCCTATGGAGAGCAGCTATCTGGGAAGAGCTGAAAGGTTTTTATGACAGAGGTGAACTTCAAAGTTCTAACTTTATGTTTCTTACAGCTGAAATTGAAGAACACGAAGAAACAAGGGAAGAACTTGTAAAGAGATTCAAAGAAGGGATACCACCTCCTGTCGAATGAAGTCCACCTGCCATCTGGGTAGGTGAAGAATGGAAGCTGTCCATCAGTTGGACAGGCTTGCCATTATCTGCTCCCAAATCAAACAGTCCAAACATTTTGTACATTAGTTGTACATTCTGTACATTAGTTGTACATTATTACATAAGTTGTAATTTCTGTTTTTACATTAGTTGTAAAATACATTAGTATATTAGTTGTACTTTTGTAAGAACATATGTTGTTCTAGTATAGTCAAGAATCAGTGTATATATAAACTGATCTTTTACTTTACTGTAATGTTGTAATTTTATTTCAGCAAATGTACTGTAAAAAATATATAGTGATTTTTGACAAAACCAGCTTGGACTGGTTATTGCAAATAGGGGGAGATTGTTAGGCACAAAAAGGCCTCAGTCAAACCTGTTCTACATCTGAGGGGGAGATTTTATAATCAAACCTGTTGATACATTTGAAGGTTGAATTTAAGGCCTGTTATATGCCTTATTGAAACCTGAAAATGATTTGCAATATCAGTCTAAAGCTGTTCTATACGTTGCATGTGTTGCAACCAAGACAGTTTGTCCAAGCTGATCAGTCTGCTGATCAGGCTGGACATAAACTGTCTACGCTGCTCTACACTGTTGAGCAGCTTGGGCATTTTTAAAGTGTTTTGTTCTTTGTGAACAGAACCTGTTCTTTGTGAACAGGCTAAACACTTTATGGAATTTGTTTCCAAGTCATCATGTATTGTTTTTGACTACAAGATCAGTTTACAAGTCGAAGACAAAGTGGAAAGCAGAACCGCTCAGCCTGCCCAAGCTGTTCTGTCACATGAAGACAAAAGGTTATTTGAAAAAGGGTGACAGACCTTTTTCTTATATCAAAATAGGCCTTTACAAGGAAGAAAGACGCAAAGTTGACATTCCTAAATTAGTTAAAGGCAATGCAACAGTAGACAAAGTAAAAAGACAAAAGTTCTGCACGTCTGCTTTTCAGAAAAGTGCAGAAAAGTTATATTGTCTTTTCAAACAAGACTTCTCCTTTTTCATTCCGTCCAATGAAGATGTTTCTCTTAGATCCTCTAAGTGAGTATAAAAGGAAGCTTCCAAGGTCAGAAAGAAGAGTGAAGATAGCTAAGTGCTTAAACCAAGAGTGAACGTGCAAGTGTGATTTTCATGCATGCAAGTCTTCTGTAAACCAGCATCTGTGTGTCTAAGCTGATTTACCTAAGCTGTTCCTTGAGTCTTGTAAAACACAGTGAGTGCATCTTAGTGAGTGTGTTCATTGTAATCTAGTTTGAGTCTGTCTTAGACTAGTAAGCATACTGTTGTATTCTGTCATCTCAGCTTGAACTATTCCGCATTCAAGCTTGTTTGTAATTAACAATTGTTGATAATACATACAAACATTGAGAAAAAGAGAGTGTAGTTTTTAAAGTGCTGTATTCACCCCCCCTCTACAGCTTATAACTATATACTTTGGGAACCTTTCGGGACCTACAGTTAATAGCATGAAACTATAGATCAACCCCAGTTTTGTACCATAATTAACAAGATTTGTATATTTATGACATGTTGACAACAACAATCCTTTTTTCCTTCTTTCTTCAAACTATCATGTATTGCTCAACAAATATGTTATCAAATAAAACCACTTCTTGCCACCGTCGCTTTACGCGGGTACTATACTAGTGTGTGTCTATATATATATATATATATATATATATATATATATGGTTCAAGAGAGTACGATCCATTATGCAGCGCATCAGAAGGTACCACTTTTAAAAAAAAAACTTTTGTTAAATTCTTTTTTCATAAACATGTTTTAATTAATATTATGAAGATCATATGTAAATTTCACATACATTCACATCTCCTAGCTCCTATAATACGATGTGAACACACACTTATATAATTTTGAATGTATGTGAGCGTGCATTTATGTGATGCGTGTTTTCATTCACTTAGAGTGTTCGGATTTGTGTGAAATTTACATATGATATGTGTAATGTTAACTAAAACATGTTCATTAAATTTTTTTTAAAAAAAATTACTTTTAAGGGCGGTACCTTCTGTTGCGCTGCATAATGGGTGGTACTTATATATATATATATATATATATATATATATATATATATATATATATATGTATGTATATATTCATGTTCAACGGAGTGATGTCTTGTTTGACAATTATAACCCATCATTTCTACTAGTAATGACTAATTATGATGTTTTTTTTAAAAAAAGGTAGTTGTTTGGGACCAAAAGGGCATTTTCGGTATCAAAAATCATGATAAAAAGAAAGTAATTAAATTAAATTTTGGAAACAAATTAATAGTCAATCTCATATAATCACTTCTCCATTTAATTCTTAATGCACATGTTCACTGTAACGAAATGATGGAAGACATGAACGTCATGATCAAGTTATGAATGAATATCATCAAAAAGGAACTTGAATCTTGTCATTCTCGATGTGCAACTTTAAAATCGTTTCTCAATTCTTAATGTACATGTTCACGGTTTTTGAACTATTTTATGGAGATACTACACTCGTTCTATAATCATTTCTTATACATTTGCACATGTTCATACAATGCTTGTTCAAATAACGTTGTTCAAACAACATTCAATGGAGATACTGAACTATTTTATGGGGATACTATGTTTGCACATCTTAACGTTGATACATGTGCATACGAAATTATGCATATCGAAATTGAACATGTGCATATCGAAATTTATAGATGAAGATGGATGATTTGATTTGCAATTAAGATGGATGATTTGGGTTAAAATAAAAAAAATGAACATGTTAATGGATAGGTAAAGGATAGATGATTCTGAGAGACTTTTGTATTTATGTTATGGAATATGCTAATAATTAGGAATCACTTTTAATTAAAATAATGTTTAGTCAATAAAAACTTAGTATGACAAATGGGTCTAGTTCCATGGAGTCCCATATTAGATTGGAGTCCTAGAGTCCAATATTAAATGTACATGTTCATTACAATAAATGTTTTATTTTATGCAAAAGTATAATATACACATGTTCAAAAGTGCATTACAATTGACGAGTTCACATCATTTGAAGTTATAATGATAAAAAAAATCTATATCATGCAAAATTATAATATTTAAACAATATGCACATGTGATCTGATGATGCACTTTGAACATGTGCATATTGTATTTTTGCATGAAATATAACATTTTTATCGTAATGAACTTCAGATTGTGTGAATTGTTCAACAATAGCTCACTTTTGAACATTTATATATTACATTTTTGCATTAAATAAAATATTTTATTGTAATGAACATGTACATTTAATATGGACTCCAGAACTCCAATCTAATATGAGACTCCATGGAATTTTAATCTATGACAAATATACACTTTTGTCTTTTGAACCAAACAATGTGGGATTCCAGGATTCCACTTTAAGTGGGGACTCCATGGAACCCAACCCTATATATATATATATATATATATATGTGTGTGTGTGTGTGTGTGTGTGTGTGTGTGTGTGTATAGGGGTGGGTTCAACGGAAAACATATATGCATTAGAAAATCCGAGAACCACTTTATAGTCATTGGATCAGGTGATGCATCATGCAGAAAGTCGATGCATCACGTGGGAATTGTGATGCATTTGTGGTGGTGCATTGAGGTTTTCCAAGGTTTTCCGATGCATGTTAGTTTTCTATATATATATATATATATACATATATTGACACACACACACACACACACATACACACACATACATATGTTCAAATGGAAAGTTAAATGTATCTTGCTAAGTGTGAGTGTAACATCCCTATTTTTAATCATTTGTAATTTACCATTTAAGACTCAATTTAATGCAATAATGGAGTTATTATTTCGATTTCGGTCACAAAATTTAAAAATAAGAAAAGATGAGGACAAATCTTCATCGTAGTTTTCGGAGCGAGCATAACAATGAGAAACCGATCCGGACAATTAAAATCAGTTTAAATAAGAAAAATACGAAGTTGAGGGGTATAATGTGCAAAAGTGACAATCTAGCAAATAAAAGGGGAATTAATACTCATTATTTCAAAACTCACTCTCTCTCTACTCTCTCGTTTCTCTCTCCTAAGAAACCCACGGTTTCTTTTCCAATTGAGGATCAAGATCATAAAAAGCATTAAATTGAAGGCTAAAAAGTTGGATTCAAGGGGCATTTAAGGGACTATAACTACTGTAAGCTTCAAATCAAGGTAAAAATCATTCAATAATATGAATTTGAGGTGTTTGTGTTCGGTATTCATGATAACCGAATCACAGATTGTGATTGTAGATGTCATTGCATGTTATATATTATGATGGATTAGTTTAAATCGAGTGTTAGTGATGCAATGTACAAAATTTCAGATTCAAATTCCACTTCTAAGTATGATTTAAGAAGTTTAGTGTGTGTGTTCATCGACTTTAATGAAAAATTGGACAAATGTGGAATATTTTGGTACATTAGTGTTATGTTTTAAGTTAAAAGAGTGTATTTAAGTTCATATTTGCAATTTTAGATACAGAAACATGCAAAAATGGTCAGAAAGTATTTTCTGGAAAAAAAAGTTGGAAAATAATTAAGGACTCGGTTCGGACCATCCGAATTCGGGTCCATCCCAATCCGGATCCATCCGAGTTCGGACCAGTACCCCAATTCAGACCTCTGCCTATTTCAGAGCAATACCCAATTCGGACTTCAACCCTATTTCGGACCAATAGTATTTCGGACCATCCGAATTCGGATGTGGTCCGAATTCATATGTGGTCCGAATTCAGATCCAATTACACTTAATTTTCAGAATTTAAGTTTTAATCAATTACTGACATAAATTCACTATTACACTGACTTGACAGATCATTGTGGTGTTATCAAACACACATTGATTCAACGGCAATGATCACTGTACAAACCACTGTGAGTAATATATTATCAATCTAACATTTATTGTCTTTGCATTCACGTTTTACATATTCAATGGCATGTTCACATTGTTCATATACATCAATTGGCACTCATGAATGATTTATTGTTATGATGCACACTCGTACTTGACATGTAACACACATGTAGCCAGTGTTCGTTTGAAAGTGCATCTATTTACATCATGCTTGCACTGCATGATCATTACTTCACAATCTGATGCGACTTGGATTGGGGCTGACAGCAGGCCACTGTCGGGGACTGATCATCCCACTCGTCATCCTAGTCAGGTTCGGCACATCCGCGATCAGCATTTGAACTGCCAACCCCATGCTTGCACTGCATGGTTTTTCACATACTATGGGCTTACACTGCCAGATTTCACACTATGCTTGTAACGAAATACTTGTTGAATGTTTAATCTGTTATCCACTAAGCAAATTAGCTTACTTTTGACTCACATTGTTTTCAGGCAAAGGCAAAGGTGTAGCTGGACTTTCTACTTAAGCAATTTCAATTCAATATCCCAGAGACTTTAGAAGCTATTGGTACTTGAATGTTTGTAGCTTTGGGCTGGGATTTGATACTTTCAAAACAATTATGTTGATGTAATAGTTAGACTTTATCACTGTAGACATATACTTTTATTGCTTTAGTGTGGAACTGCTTAAATCTGATTTAAGTATTAAATTTTATTATCATGATATTCATTGGGTTGTGTGTTGATCCTGGTGATTCCAATTCTACTATCAACATATGAGGACGTCACAGTTTGGTATCAGAACATTAGTTTGAGGTTTCAAGTGTCCGTGAGGACTTGGACTCAAACTTAGGTTATGATATTAGAATGGACTCCTAGGAAATGATCCGAACTAAGATAGGATTGACATGCAAAGGGTAACTGTAAACACGTAGGACTTACAAATAAATGTTCTAAATATAAATTGTTATATTTCAGAACATGTCAGGAGACGATATGACTCCTCAACAGATGTTCCAGATGATGCAAGCTCTTATAGAACAGAATAATGAACTACAATCCAAAAGAATGGTTGAGCAGGCTCAGTCATTTGCCGACCAATTAAGGGCCAGAGACGAGGTTGAAGCCAAGAGAAAGGCTGAGAAAAGAAAGAATAAAGAACAACAACAACAAGATGATCAAGAGGAAAGACAAGGAGACACATGGTCTTCTAACAAATCAAGGGGTTGTAGGTTTAAGGACTTTAAAAGTAACGGAGCAGTTACTTTTGATGGAACTGGAGATGATGTCACAGCATTGGAATGGATCACCACCACCGAACGAACTTTCAGAATCAGCGATTGCGCTGAAAAGGACATGTTCCGCTTTGCAACCGCAATGTTTGCAAGGGACGCGGTGATGTGGTGGGATGCAATGACACAGGTGTTGATGATGGAGGTAGTGTCATACATGTCCTGGAGTGAATTCGAAGAAGTGTTTTCTCAACAGTACTGTCCGGCCGACGAGAAGCGACGTCTCGAGGCAAAGTTTCTGAATCTGACTCAAGGAACGAAGACGGTTACACAATACATCGTCGAGTTCACCCGACTAAGCTTTTTCGCACCTCATCAAGTTGATACGGAGGAAAGAAAGATAGCATGTTTTGAGGCCGGATTAGATTATGAAATTCGCTGAACCATGAGTGGGGTTCGGTATACAATGTTTGTTGTTTTGCTGGAGGCTGCTCGAAATGTGGAGCAGATTGTGTTGTTATCAGGATATGTCATCGGTTCAACTGCCGCAGCACCGACTAAACCGTCGCCGCCAAAAAGGCAGCGGGAGTCTGGATCATCGCGATCTTCTCCTCAATCCAATCAACCATCTTTTTCGCCAAAGAAGGGAAAGGCCTTTTCGGCCAAATCTGAAATGAGAGACTGCAGGCGATGCAGAAAAGCGCACTCTGGAGAGTGCAAGACTCAAGACATGTACTGCTTCTGTTGTGGGCAAAAGGGCCATCACTAGAAGCATTGTCCTCGAAAAGACGACGCATGCTACAACTGCCATAGACTTGGCCATTTTGCAAGGGGCTGCCCAAAACCCCCAAGAGGTCAAAGTGTTCAGCAATTAACGACAAGATCTTCTGCAGCTTCCACTACTCGCAGGGATCAATCTCAAAGAGCTCCAACAAGAGCATTCCAAATCACAGCTGAAGAAGCAAAAGATGACCTGGAGGTAGTCACTGGTACGTTCTTTTTAATCTCAAATCCTGCATGCATCTTGTTTGATTCCGGAGCCAACCGTTCATTTGTCTCCACCTCATTTGCTCGTCAATTTAATATGCCTACTTCAAAACTGCAATTTGTACTTGACATTGAGACTGATAGCAAATTGTTAGTTAAGGCAGACAAGGTATATAAGAATTGCACGTTACTCGTAGAAGATGTAGTATTCAACATAGATCTAATTCCCATGGAGTTCGGGGAATTCGATGTTATAGTAGGTATGGACTGGTTGGTTCATAACGAGGCCCAGATTGTATGCAAGAAAAAGAATGATTAAGATCACCACTCCTGAGGGCCGAGACATTTGCGTATATGGTGACAGACAAAAAGACGACTTATGCCTCATCTCAATCACAAAAGCTCGAAAGCACGTTGTTAAGGGTTGTGCAGCTTATTTAGTCTACGCTGTCGATGCAAAGGCTGAAGTTCAATCTCTCTCTGCCATTCCCGTTGTTTCTGAGTTTCCAGATGTCTTTCCAGAAGATGTCTCGGAATTGCCACCTGATCGTCAAGTGGAATTCTGTATCGATCTCATTCCCGGAGCTGCTCCAATAGCAAAGGCTCCTTATCGCTTAGCTCCTGCAGAAATGCAGGAAATGATGAAACATTTACAGGTGCTACTTGACCAAGGTTTTATCCGCCCAAGTTCATCTCCTTGGGGCGCTCCTGTTCTGTTTGTCAAGAAGAAAGATGGCACATTGCGTATGTGCATCGACTACAAAAAACTCAACAAAGTCACAATTAAGAACAAATACTCGTTGCCGCGGATTGATGATCTCTTCGACCAGTTATAAGGCGCAAGTTACTTTTCGAAGATTGATCTTCGTTCGGGTTATCATCAATTCAAGGTACATCCAGATGATATTCCTAAAACGACTTTCAGAACTCGTTACGGACACTATGAGTTTCTAGTGATACCGTTTGGTCTTACAAATGCGCCGGCTGCTTTCATGGATCTCATGAATCGAGTCTGCCGGCCAATGCTCGACAAATCTGTCATCGTGTTCATTGATGACATTCTCATTTATTCGAAGACCAAAGAGGATCATGCTACACATCAGCGAGAATTGCTAGAGTTGTCGCGTAAAGAGCGACTTTATGCCTAAATTTCGAAATATGAATTCTGGTTGAGGCAGGTACGTCTCAACATTCGAAACAAATTTCATGATTCTTATACTCAATTATAAACTCTTTGTTAACTTGTACCTTCTCAACATTCAATTCAGATCCAATTCTTGGGCACGTGATATCTGGTGTTGGGATTGTTGTTGATCCTGCAAAGATCGAAGCTATCCAGAACTGGGAATCACCTCGCAACGCCTCAGAGATTCGTTGCTTTCTGGGATTGGCTGGTTATTACTGCCGATTCATCAAGGACTTCTCCAAAATAGTCGTTCCTCTTACCAAGTTGACTCGCAAGAATGTAACTTTCTGTTGGAAAGAAGAACAGCAAGCTGCCTTTGATAATATGAAGAAGCTATTAAGTGAAGCACCAGTTTTAGCCCTGAATGAAGGGAATGAGGACTTTGTTGTTTACACGAATGCATCAGGCATGGGTTTGGGAGCTGTATTAATGCAAAGAGGAAATGTCATAGCATACGCTTCTAGACAATTCAAACCACATGAGAAAGATTACTCCACTCACGATTTGGAGTTAACTGCTGTGACTTTCGCTCTCAAACTATGGAGGCACTACTTGTATGGGACCAAGTGTCAGCTCTACACCGATCATAAAAGTTTAAAGTATATATTCAGTCAGAAGGACTTGAATATGAGGCAGAGAAGGTCAATGGAGCTGATTTAAGATTACGACTGCGAGATCCTATACCATCCAGGGAAAGCCAATGTGGTTGCTGATGCTCTAAGCAGAAAAGCTTACTGCAAGGCGGATTGTTATGCATTGACTTCTACAATTCTGACGTCAACCGTTATTGATGATGTAAGAGCTGCTCAACTGCAGGCTCTAAAAGAGGAGAATGTAAAGGATGAAAATATCATTCAACTGCCATTAATGCAAGATGATGGAACAAGACTCAAAGGTGTGTACGGCAGAATTTGGGTTCCTAAGTTCGGGAACATGCGAGAAGTAATTCTTGAAGAAGCTCACCAATCCAAGTTCACAATTCATCCTGGTAGCACAAAAATGTACAACGACTTTAAAGCGGATTTCTGGTGGCCAGGGTTGAAAAGAGATGTTGGTCAATACGTAGAGAAGTGCAGAACATGCAGATTGGTCAAAGCAGAGCACCAACAACTCTATGGTAGTATGCAACCTCTTCCTATTCCAGAATGGAAGTGGGGCCATATTACTATGGATTTCATAACAAAGCTGCCCAAACTCGTCGTCAACATGATGCCATTTGGGTCATCGTTGACCGTCTGACAAAATCTGCTCACTTCATTCCCATTCGAGAAACCTATTCACTGGACCGTCTTGCCTAGATCTACTTGAACAAAATTATCATCAGGCTTGGTGTGCCTAAGACTATTGTCTCTAATCGAGATAGTATATTAACTTCTAACTTCTGGGCTGCTCTACAAAACGATCTTGGTACTCGTATCGCAATGAGTACTTCTTACAGACCTCAATCTGACGGGCAAAGTGAAAGAACTATTCTAATTCTGGAAGACATGCTCAGAGCTTATGTCATGGATTTGGGTGGTAACTGGTACTATCACCTCCCATTGGTTGAATTCTCTTACAACAACAGTTACCATTCCACAATCAAAATGGCACCATTTGAGTTCCTGTACGGAAGGAGATGTAGGACTCCAACTTGTTGGAGGGAAACATGAGAAACTCCAATAGATAGTCCAGCCTTATTGCAAGAAACAAACGAAACGATTTAGCTCATTCGACAGTACATGAAAACGGCGCAAGATCGACAAAAGAACTATCACGATCGCCATCACAAACCATAGAATTTCATAAGGATGATTGGGTCTACTTAAAGGTTTCTCCGATGAAAGGTGTTACAAGATTTGTTAAGCAAGGAAAGCTATCTCCTCAGTTTATAGGACCCTTCCGGATAGTAGAAAGAGTTGAGAATCAGTCCTATCACTTGGACTTACAAGAGGAGCTAGCAGGAGTTCACCCGGTCTTTCATATTGGATACTAAAGGAAGAGTCTGGTGCCCGAAAGGGAACCATGGACTGATCATTCAGAGATAAAAGTTGATGAACGACTAAGGTTCGTTGATGAGTAGGAGTGTATTCTGGAAACAAAAGTCAAGAAACTCCGCAACAAGGAAATCAAGATGGTGATGGTCAAGTGGAAGCATCATAAGGGAGCTAACCACACTTGGGAATCGGAAGAAGACATGAAGACTAAGTACCCAAGTTTTTTTAGTGCAGCATGACTTCGCGGACGAAGTATAAGCGTGGTGGAGCCCATGCTGTAACACCCCTATCTTTAATCATTTGTAATTTACCATTTAAGACTCAATTTAATGCATTAATGGAGTGGAGTTATTATTTCGATTTCGATCACAAAATTTAAAAATAAGAAAGAATGAGGAGAAATCCTCATCGTAGTTTTCTGAGCAAGCATAACAATGAGAAACCGACCCGGACAATTAAAATCTGTTTAAATAAGAAAAATACAAAGATGAGGGGTATAATGTGCAAAAGTGACAATCTAGCAAATAAAAGGGGAATTAATACTCATTATTTCAAAACTCACTCTCTCTCTACTCTCTCGTTTCTCTCTCTTCTCTCTCCTAAGAAACCCAGGATTTCTTTTCCAATTGAGAATCAAGATCATAGAAAGCATTAACATGAAGGCTAAAAAGTTGGATTCAAGTGGCATTTAAGGGACTATAACTACTGCAAGCTTCAAATCAAGGTAAAAATCATTCAATAATATGAATTTGAGGTGTTTGTGTTCGGTTTTCATGATAACCGAATCACAGATTGTGATTGTAGATGTCATTGCATGTTATATATTATGATGGATTAGTTTAAATCAGTGTTAGTGATGCAATGTACAAAATTTTAGATTCAAATTCCACTTCTAAGTATGATTTCAGAAGTTTAGTGTGTGTGTTCATCGACTTTAATGAAAAATTGGACAAATATGGAATATTTTGGTACATTAGTGTTATGTTTTAAGTTAAAAGAGTGTATTTAAGTTCATATTTGCAATTTTAGATACAGAAACATGCAAAAATGGTAAGAAAGTATTTTCTGGAAAAAAAAGTTAGAAATTAATTAAGAACTCGGACCTGATGAACTCGGTTCGGACCATCCGAATTCGAGTCCATCCCAATCCGGATCCATCAAAGTTCGGACCAGTAACCCAATTCGGACCCCTGCCTATTTCAGACCAATACCCAATTCGGACTTCAACCCTATTTCGGACCATCCGAATTCGGATGTGGTCCGAATTCAGATCCAATTACACATAATTTTCAAAATTTAAGTTTTAATCAATTACTGACATAAGTTCACTATTACACTGACTTGACAGATCATTGTGGTATTATCAAACACACATTGATTCAGAGGCAATTATCACTATACAAACGCCTGTGAGTAATAGATTATCATTCTAACATTTATTGTCTTTGCATTCACGTTTTACATATTCAATGGCATGTTCACATTGTTCATATACATCAATTGGCACTCATGAATGATTTGTTGTTATGATGCACACTCGTACTTGACATGTAACACACATGTAGCCAGCGTTAGTTTGAAAGTGCATCTATTTACATCATGCTTGCACTTCATGGTCATTACTTCACAATCTGATGCGACCTGGATTGGGGCTGACAGCAGGCCACTGTCGGGGACTGATCATCCGACTCGTTATCGTGGTCAGGTTCGGCACAACCCCGATCAACATTTGAACTGCCAACCCCATGCTTGCGCTGCATGGTTTTTCACATACTATGGGCTTACACTGCCAGATTTCACACTATGATTGTAAAGAAATACTTGTAGAATGTTTAATCTGTTATCTCACTAAGCAAATTAGCTTACTGTTGACTCACATTGTTTTCAGGTAAAGGCAAAGGTGTAGCTGGACCTTCTACTTAAGCAATTTCAATTCAATATCCCAAAGACTTTAGAAGCTATTGGTACTTGAATGTTTGTAGCTTTGGGCTGGGATTTGATACTTTCAAAACAATTATGTTGATGTAATAGTTAGTCTTTATCACTGTAGACATGTACTTTTATTGCTTTAGTGTGGAACTGCTTAAATTTGATTTAAGTATTAAATTTTATTATCATGATATTCATTGGGTTGTGTGTTGATCCTGGTGATTCCAATTATACTATCAAAATATGAGGACGTCACAGTGAGAATCACTATATTTCATTTTTTAACATAATGATTCAATATTTTTTAAATATATAAATAATTAATCATATATTATGGATTAAATAAATCAACAATTCTTTACTTTTTTTATTTTACTTTACATTGATTTATTAGTTTGTGAATTTATAAAAATTAAATCACAAATTTAAAAATAAATGAATCAATGTATAAAATAAGTGAATCAATATACAAAATTAGTGAATCATGTTGATCTCACACTTTTCAAGATATATTTAGCTTATCACGATAACCTAAACACACACACACACATACACATACACACACACACACACACACACACACACACACACACACATATATATATATATATATATATATATATATATATATATATATATATATATATATATATATAGGGTTGAGATTATTGCAGAACCTTAATTTAGTGCAGAACTATAGAATCAATCTAAACCATTGGATTATAATATAACACTAAGGATAAGATGGTAATTATGCAATTGACATTGAATTAATAGTAGCCTACCAAGTTTGACTGATCACTTTGACCATTTTTGACTCTTTTAATATCGAATGTACATGCAGTGTTGCATATATGATATATTGTATTACTTCGACGTTGAGTATGTGATATAAACTGTAATTCGACATTGAATGATCTCGATATAATATATTGAATGGTCGTCTGGGTAAAAAAAAATTTACGAAAAATAAACATGTAAAATTTTTTCGAAAAAAATATATCATGACCGTTCTCGTTAAATGTACCAACTTTGACTACTAATTTTGACCATTATTTTGGCTTTGTTAATATTGAATGTATATGTAGTGTTGCATATATTATATATAGTATTTCATTCGATGTTGAATATACGATATCAAGTGTTCCTTCGACATTGAATGATCTCGTCATGCTATATTGCATCGTGGTCTGGGTAAATTTGTTTTTACCAAAAAAAAAAAACTAAAATTTTTTCGAATAAAATATATCATGACCGGTCTCGTTTTAAAGAGTATAAAAATCTTGTTTTTATGGTATAAGTTTTTTTATTTAAAATTTATTCATATTAATGTTATTTTAATTTATAAAAAAAAAATTATTTTGCTAATGTCAATCTTTTTGCTATTTCTTATTATTTTCATCTTTACTTTCAAAAATCAAATTATCACTACTACCAATTTTTTTTTATAACTAGTTCCAAGCTTGATGGTTTTAATCAAAACCATTAGATTAATCTAATCTATGGATGATATTGGTTCTACAGTTCTACACTAAATTTACGTTCTGCAATGATCACATCTTCTACATCAAATGCACAAATTTAAAAATTAAATTTATATCTTAAAATCATTATTGGTTTTCAATATTAATAAATATTATAATCTAACATTAAATTTACCTTTAAAAATTAAATTCATCAAATTTTACACTAAATTCATAAATTTTGTCAAATGCATGAATTCGTACATAAAGTTGACAAACTTATCATGATATGCGTATATTTGTATATCAAATGCATAAATTTATCGAATGTATAAATTTTAACATTAAATGTATAATTTTATACATTAAATGCACATATTTTAGAGAGGTTCTCACGTTCTCATGGTAATAAGGGTTGTTACCGGAACCCAATATATATGTATGTATGTATGTACGTACGTACTTCTGTATGTAGAGAGAGAGAGAATATGATTCAAGAAAATATCACTCATAATGCTAGACAACAGAATGTTCCATCTTTAAGAAAAAACTTATTAAATTTTGTTCATTAAGTATAATAAATGTTAGTTTTAATTAAGCATATAGAAAGTTTTTAAATATGCATGCGTGTGTGTGAATAAGTTGATATTCAAATTCCAGAGAATCTCATATTAGAGTGTAGTTCTGAAATCTAATATTAATTGTACATGTTAATTACGATAAATGTCCATACAAAAATGCAATATACGCATGTTGAAAGTGCATTAGGATTGCATCTTGCCAACTTTGGGCCTTGACTATTACAAAGAAACAAACTACATGGAATTAAATACAAGACTAAATATAAAGACAATAATTATTACAAAACAACTCCTATGATCGAAATAAAATATCTAACAATCTCCCCCTTTTCGATCATTTAGGAGGTCCTGGAACTCTGGCGTGGTCCGTCGGAGTCCAAGGATGATGTCGAAGCGTCTGGTCACTTGTCTCGTATGTAGCCGTTCGTTCAGGAAGTCTATGCCGCTGAGTGTATCCTGTATCTCCTTTGGTGAGCATCTTTGTTCAGGATCTGGTTGAGCATCATAATCTTGTACTTTCTTTGTAAGAGCAGCTCGAACCAATCGAAGTGTACCATCGGAGTAACAAGGAAGATCCTCAAAGCGCATATACCTTTTGTATCCCTTGTAGTTGACAAAAATGACACCCGGATCTCCAGTAAGTACAACTTTGTAAGCCGGGTGGTGGGCAAGAAGAAAGCTGTCCTGTTCCGGTGCTCGTAGGCCCACCTTAACCATCGAACTCTCGATCGCCATCTGGAAGTCTCTTAGGCACATTATGATCGAGCGGTGGTTCATGCTTCGTACTAGGGCACCTACAGCTGTCATGTGGGTTAGACGTTTTCTGATACGATTTTTCAAGTTGTTGTGAAGGAACTCAACGTCATCCGCACTTATGAAGTCTAGGTCATATTCGAAGATGTCATCTCCCGTCCCATCTTCTCTTTCTACTTGGTAGGAGGGATAGAAGACTCTGGCTCTTTTGCACATGGTTATTGATCTACGCTTCTTAATCTTTGATTTTGACACCTTTGACCTTCTTTCCCGGAGCATCAGTTGGTAGTATTCGGCCTGTTCAGCTTTGGAGACATTTGTAAGTTCCATGAGTAGGTGTCGGCTGAAGGATCCAGGATTCTTTCTGAATACCATCTTGAATCTTTCTTCTAGGTATGGATTCTGAAACCGCTCCGGGGGAAACTTCTGCAGGAATTCTTTAAGGCCTTGAACGGGGGGTTCTTCGATTTCGTCCTTTTTGGCTTCAAGAAGCTTTATGATAGTCCCCCGCCGTTCTTGTCTCATTTTGTCTTTTTCTTCCTGAGGCAGAGTTTGAACCTTTCCTTTTGTATAATGGTCCACCCAGAAGATGTCATCTTTTCTATAAACACCCGGACCTTCCGGAGTTTCATCAAAGCAGTCGACCCTTTTAGTTTGGGAAGGCCCTGGATGTTCGGTTTGTTGGACTGGAGGAGGGCTTGGGGATCTTGGAGGGCTAAGGACAATATGGGATTCTTTTTGTGACTGGGGAGCTTGGATTGATTAAAGGATTTCTTCTTGATGGGCTCGTGGTGGTGAGTTCAGGAAGTCAAAGGAAGAGGATGAAGATTTTTTCGTTGGAGATTCAGGCTCAGGCTTAGGAATAAGTAATGGTTCGTTGTCATCGTTATCGGAATCTGAATCAGAGACCAAAATGATTTCAACTTTCTCGTGAGGTTCCTCGAATTCTACCATAGCTGTCATCGGATCCAGTGGAGCTAGACCCTCGACCATGGGCTCGTCTTCTATTAAGAGGTATTCCTGAGCCTCCTTTCCCTGTTCCCCTGACCCCTTGAATTCTGACCCCTCAGCGGTCTCTGCTCCCACTATATGCATGACGGGGTCCTCGTGTTGAACCTTTCGCCTTTTCTCCCCCTCATGACGATCAGGGTCGTCCTGATCGTCATGTTTTCGCTTTGGTGCCTCTGCTTGAGTGCGGCACTGGAGTTCTATAACAGCCGACTCTAGGCGATCCATTCTTGAATTCAGCTGTTCTTGGACTTGCAGAATGAGGCGGTTAAGTGCATCAATTTTGTCTGACAGCTCTGAAATCTTGAGTTTTAACTGAATGGGAACCTGGTGGGGGGCCAGCTTCGGAAGCGACACCCTTACCCTTGATTAATGAGAGAAAGGCGGTGTGACGTTCCTCGGCAGCTTCTCTTTGGGCGTCCAGGTCAGCCCGGGTAATAACGCCGGCAGCACGTAAAGCTGCCGTTAGCATCTCCAAATTGATTGGGAGATGGCCGGAAGTGGATGGCGTTGATTGAGCCACTCCCGGTCTTCCTTCCGTGATCTCTGGCTCCTGAATAGGACGCTCAGATCAGGAAGTTTGAGGAGCTGCCACGGAGGCAGCTCTTGGGGATGCCACGGAGGCATCGTGTGCTGTTTGTATAATGGGGGATGGAATCGTGAATGAATGAAGTGCGGTCACATGGGGAGGAGTGTGACCTCTTTCAACACCGCCACTCTCCGAATGAGAGGGCGATGGAGTATGTGGTAGAACCTCGTGAAATGAAATGGTTTCCCTTTGAGAGGAAACCAAGTGGGTGGTGGGGGTGAGTTCGACCGTTGGACGGACGGTCTTATAGTGAGGAGTCCGGCTTATAGGGCTTAGTTCACCCTCAGATTGTATCTCCCTCGCTCTCACGACAGAGACGGTTCTTTCTGAATCCGCCGTCTCTGCCGTCTCACCTCCTGCTTCCTCCCTTACAATCACAGTCTCCCCCTCACCCATACCCAGAGGTTGCTGAACATCCACCCTAACTCCCTCATGCTCACTCAAACTTGCCTCTCCTTCGGATTGGCTAGTCTCAGATGATTCCGACTGAGACTCATCCGGATAACTCTCTTTAATATACGCCCTTACCCGCTCCATGCCCCTTGACCTCATTAGTAGAGACAGAGGTATTTTCATTACTGGCACTGTTGGGGCCCCCTTTGGCAGAGTTAACTTCTGTATCGCCACGGTGGGGTAGACATCTGCCTCCGGACGTTCATGGATGTCATCGTCATGGTCCATTGCATATTGTATGATTAACTGCATAAATCTCTGTAGAGGAATATACTTTCTGCCTTTCTTTGTGCTCCTCTCTACATGGACTCTTCGTAATTCCTCAAATAAGAAGGCAGCATAGTCCACATGTCGGTCAAAGGCAAAGCCTGTGAACATGGCTAGTACCTGAGCCGACGCTGAGTCATGTCCGGAATGCTTGGCGGTGAAGCATTTGTTAAGCACATCAAACAGTATCCGCCAGTGGGATTGAAGGTTCTTTGTGCGAAAGTCTGATGGTTTAGAAAGAGGGCCGTCATAACCCAGAGTTTGAATCTCAGCTAGGGTTTCAGTGACGGATGGGTTGGGATCGAAAAATTCGCGGGTGGGAAGGCAGAATTCGGCTGGTAGGTGAAGGATGTGCCGGATGGCAGATATAGTGACTTTGACTGGGACACAGTCAATGGTGGATGTGAAATGAGGTTCGGGGTCGGACACATATTTCAGCCTGTTCCAGAATTGTTGGAGATAGATCTGGGGAACAGCTATGGCGGTGGATAAGGCATAGTAGATGGGATGGCGAGAGAGGATGTTGAATGCTAGGGTTTGGGGTTCTTAAGTGAGGATGGAAACGTCGAGTTGCCAGTTATGTGGAATGAACTCGACAAACTCGGCGCTGGGGAGAATGGATTCTTCTGGGAGTTGGGCGTTGTTGTTTGGAATGGGGGAATGGGGTACGGTGAGATAACTGCGGGTTCCATCATCCTTCAAAGTGCAACAGAGTTAGAATAATAAGTCTTGAGATGATAATGCATTGATGTGAAGTCTAGATGCGTGTGAAATAGAAACTGTCTGATCTATTTAGCATCAGGTCTTTATTAGTAGAATAAAGTTCTACTAAGAAAGTCCAAAGTCAATCGAAGAGACCGATGTTAGATAAGACCTTTTCACTCAAACACTAATCCTAACTCTAATCAATGGTGCACTGTGATGAAAATATTTTTGTATTTTTTAAGTTATATAAAAATGCAAAGATGGAAAAATGAAAAAAATTTTAAAAAAAATGCTAAGAGTTGGATTTCGGATGGTCCGAATTCGGATGAACAGTGTCACCGAATTCGGATCAGTCCGAAATCCGGATGATGCATGAATGGTGAGTGGGGGGGTCCGAATTCGGATGAGGTGACAGTAGGGACCGAATTCGGATGATGGTCCGAAGTACATGGTATGGAATGAATGCTGGTCCGAAATCGGATGGAACATGAAGTTGATCCGAATTCGGATGGGGACCGAATTTGAAGTATGCAATGATATGGAACGGACTTGATTTCGGATGGTATCCAGAATTCGGATGGGAACCGAATTCGGATATCATCCGAATTCGGATGAACAGTAGCAAACTTTCTTAGACTAAATTCAAAGTTTTGAAATGTTTTGGCATTACAATGATGGTCCGAATTCGGATCAACAGTGGTCATCCGAGTTCGGATGGACTGCGGTCCGAATTAGGATTTTAAACTCTGAAATTTATGAAAATTAGTCTAAGTGGGGGCATCCGAATTCGGATCTACAGTGGACATCCGAAGTGCATGTGTGCAGTTAATGTGTTCATGCAAAATTTAAACGTGAACAGTGAAATGTGACGAAAATGCATGAAATTAAAGATCTTATACTACAATCACATAATGAACATTTTATCTAACTACAACTAAGTATAACTAACACATTAAACAACCTAAAACTAAGAAAAACCGAAAAGAAAAAACTAACTAAAAGTTGAAAATCAAACTCATAAAATAGGATGTTAAACACTGAAATAAAGATAGGAATGGTTTACCTGGAAGTGCCGTAGATGGAAAACACAAGAAAAACGAAGGAAAGTGGTGATCAAAAAGCTTGAATCGGCTATAATGGAGGTTAAGGGCGGTGGGAGTCGACTGGAGCAATGGAAGAAAGAAGGAAGAAAATATTTTGGTGATGAAGATATTGACTGGTTGACTAACCCTTTTAAAGTCGACCGGGTCGGGTCCGTGTCAAAGGATCCGCGCCCAAAGAACATTTGGGCCGCCGGTTTCATGATTTCATCACACACCACACTCACTTTTGGAAAGAAAAAAAAAAAATTTATTGGGCTAAATGAAATAAAATTTGGCCCAACTTATGAAATCTTTTTGTATATTTTCTTGGAAACAACAAAATGACATAATTTTTGGTATTTTCTTTTAGCATTTAAATTAAGATAAAAATTAACTGAAATAAAGTAAAATAAAGTCAACTAAAATATTTTTGGCTTTTTGATAAATTTGAAAGTTAAAATCTTTTTGTGATTTTCTGACCTATTGAATTAAACTTAAAATTAAATAAAACTATGACCAACCTAAAATTTAAAATTAAACTACAAACAAATTAAAAAGAAACACAGAGTTATAAAAATTAAAATCCTAACTATACTCCCCCTCAAATAAATAACTGTTCTTTTCCTTTTCTTTTTCAGATTTAAACTCGACAACCCTTTTTTAGCCTTACAAACACAGACAAACCTGGATATTGTTTGCATCCCACTCCGTAATGAACAATTCACACAGCAACTTGTCAGGATCATTAATTATTAAAGACATACACAGATAAAGAAATATTGAGTTTCAATTTTGTGACACAATCCTTAAATTTAAATAACAGATATTTTCTAAAATATAGGAATTTCAATCATGATAGATTGAAATAGAATTATTTAAGACAATATCTGATATTTAATTGGAAGGCGGATACAACATGCCGATATGGGATACTAAAAACTGAAAACGAGGTTCGTCTAAAGCTTTAGTAAATATATCTGCAAGTTGGTATTCCGTGCCAACAAAATACAACTCAATGGTTCCCTTTTCTACGTGATCTTTAATAAAATGATACCTGATATCTATGTGTTTTGTTCGAGAGTGCTGCACGGGATTGCAAGAGATGGCAATTGCACTTCGAGAATCACAGTAAATTGGGATATTGGTGAGTGAGAATCCATAATCGCGTAATTGTGTTCTCATCCACAGCACTTGAGAGCAACAGCTTGCAGCTGCTACATACTCAGCCTCAGCTGTAGATGTGGAAACACCATTCTGCTTTTTTGAAGACCAACTCACAGGTCTATCTCCTAAAAACTGTATACCTCCCGACGTGCTTTTTCTGTCAACTCTACAACCTGCAAAATCAGCATCTGAAAAAGCGGTAAGATCGAAATCGGTTCCCTTTGGATACCATAGACCAAGTTCGGGTGTACCCTTAAGATAACGAAAAATGCGTTTTACCGCAGTTAGGTGTGATTCTTTTGGGTCGGCCTGAAATCTAGCACAAAGACATGTTGAAAACATTATATCCAGCCTACTGGCAGTCAAGTATAGTAAGGATCCTATCATCCCTCTATAAGTTGTATTATCGACACTTTTTCCGGAAGGATCGGTGTCTAACTTACAGTTGGAGGCCATGGGAGTTGCGATACTCGTGCAAGAGTCTAACTTATACTTCTTGAGAATGTCAAGAGTATATTTCGACTGGTTCACAAAAATCCCATCCTCAAGTTGTTTGACTTGTAATCCGAGGAAAAAGTTCATTTCCCCCATCATACTCATCTCGAACCTGGACTCCATTAGGGCTGAAAAATCCTTACAAAAATTACTGTCAGTAGATCCAAATATAATATCGTCGACATATATTTGTACTAGCATTATATGTGGGCCTTCCCTTTTAGTGAACAGAGTTGTGTCCACCACACCTTTATAGAAACCGGCAGAAATAAGGAAATTGGAAAGACTATCATACCATGCTCGAGGTGCTTGTTTTAAACCATAAAGGGCTTTATCTAGCACATAAACATGGTCGGGTTTATCTGCATCGACAAAGCCTTGTGGTTGTTCAACATACACCTCCTCGTTAAGTTCACCGTTTAGAAAGGTAGTCTTGACGTCCATTTGGTACACTTTGAAATCTTTGTGTGCCGCGTACGCCAAGAAGATTCTGATTGCTTCGATCCATGCAACTGGAGGAAGGTCTCGTCATAATCTATCCCTTCTTGTTGTCGGTAGCCTTTGGCAACAAGTCTTTCTTTATTCCTTATCACAATGCCGTTCTCATCTCGTTTGTTCTTAAAGATCCACTTTGTTCCGATGACTGTACGGTCTTTTGGTTTGGGAACTAACCGCCATACTCTTAGCTGTTCGAACTGGTTGAGTTCCTCTTGAATTGCAACTATCCAATCTGGATTCGTCAGGGCTTCATCCACACGAGCGGGCTCTATCATACTCAGGAATGATGCGAAGAGGCATTCATTAGCAGATGCCCTACGAGTTTGGACTCCTGTTGATACATCACCAATGATTTGATCTGTTGGGTGACTTCGGGTTCATTTGATCTCATGTGGAAGGGGTGCTCGGGATGGAACCTCTGTGGTTAATGTGGGGATGGATGAAGATTCATGGTCAATGGTTTCAAATGATGGTACCACTGGTTCCGGTTCGATTCCCGAGTGTTCAGGTGAAGGAAGAATTGTTGGTATTATATGTGAGGGTATTATAGGAGTAGATTCAACTGCAGATGTGTCGGTGGATGATGTAGATGGATGAGGGTATGTTGATGAAGATGGAGCGGAGAAACTTTGAGGCGCAGTTGAACTGGAAGGATCACCTACATTATTGACAACATTAGAAACACTAGCGTTAGGACCGAAAAATTCAACATAGAAAGGATCAAATAAATTAACCAAATCAGAAGAGGAAAAAGAAATGGGGTTATTGGAAGAGTCTCCAGGCATTTGAGTAATGCGTGGTCCTGATTGATCAACTTCGGGTGCCAGTTTAGCCAACTCATCAAATGTGGCGTGCACACTTTCATTGACTGTTCTGGTTCGGGTATTGAATGCGCGATACGCCTTCGAGTTGGATGAGTATCCAACGAAGATCGCTTCATCCGCCTTTTCGTTAAATTTCCCGAGGTTGTCTTTGTCATTCAGCACATAGCACCTGCAACCAAATACACGTAAGTACTTGATAAATGGTACTTTATTCAAAAAGAGTTGGTAAGGAGTTTTGTTAAAGCGCTTATGGATAATGGAGCGATTTTGTGTGTAGCATGCTGTTGATACGGCTTCGGCCCACAAGAACGGAGGTAGCTTCGAGTATGTGAGCATTGTACGAGCGGCTTCCACAAGCGTACGGTTACGCCTTTCCACGACCCCATTTTGTTGAGGTGTTCGAGCAGCATAGTATTGATGTTGAATACCTTTGGATCGAAGGAAGCCCTCAACTACCGAGTTCTTGAACTCCGTGCCGTTATCCGATCTGATTGATTGCACTGACAGCTGCTGTTGGGTCTCGACACTCTTGATAAAATCTATGATTTCTTGAGCTGTCTCATCCTTGGAACGCAAGAACCTGACCCAGGTATATCGAGAATAATCATCAACGATAACCAACACATATCGTTTTCCATTTATGCTTTGAGTCCTCATTGGTCCGCATAAATCCATATGAAGTAACTCCAATACTCTTTTTGTTGATGGTTCGGGCTTTGGTTTGTAAGATGATCGTTTCATTTTTCCTTTCTCACAAGCTCCACACAGATGGTCCTTTTCGTAGCGCAATTCAGGAAGACCTTTAACCAATTGTTTCGCAGCAAGCTTGTTGATATTATCAAAGTTCAAATGGGATAATCTTCGATGCCACAACCAAGAGTCTTTTGAAGAGGCTTTTGATAGTAGGTAAATGTTATCCTTCACTATTAGCTTAGCTACGTCAATGGTGTAGAGGTTAGAGTTTCGGGAACCTGTTAGAATTTCTTTTCCATCCATACTCTTAACACTGCAGTTCTTAGCCCTAAACGTTACCTCTAGTCCTTTGTCACAGAGCTGTCCTATGCTAAAAAGATTATGTGATAACCCATCAACATAGTCAACGTCCTTGATGACCAGATTGTTTAGAACTAAGTCCCCGTAACCTTTGATGTGAGCCTGATGGTTGTTCCCGAATTTCACAGTTCCGCAATACTGTTCAACAACGTTGGACAGCAATTCTCTTCTTCCAGTCATGTGCTTGGAGCAACCCGAATCCATATACCAAATGAACTTAGCCTGAAAAACACATAAATTCATATAATGAAAAACTATATGCATTCAAACACATCCATTTTTAATTCACAATCAAACCGTGTTCTGAACCGAGATGTTCAGAAAACATGATGAGTTAAGACCGGGTCCTGGGCTGTGTGCACAGAAGCTAAACGTGTCGGTTTAAGCACAACCGACAATCAAAAGAACGGGTCCTAGTCTAAGGTAACTAGAAGCCATTTCTTTGAAGCACGGGTCTTGATCAGAAGTAACCAAGAATCATCTGCATTAAGATCACACAACCTTGGGTACCCACCTCAATATGGGTCCCTTTTTGTTAGGATTTCCAGATTTATATGGCACGTGTACAGTTTTAGAATCCCAACTAGCATTTGTGTGTGGTCCGGATGCACAACCCTTTGGAATCCATTGAAGATTGGATTTATTGGGTTTTGGAACCATAGGCGCTGAAATTGACTTTGGTTTTTGTCTTTTTGAGACCTTTTTGACCGTTGCTTTGGTTTTGGGCCTTGGCAACGGACAAATCTCAATTTTGTTTGAGGCCGATGATGCACTATTTTTTGTTTTCTTTTTCCGAATACGTTGAACAGGATATGGCACAAAAACATTCATTTCAGGAACCTGTCGTCTATATCGAGTTGGACACAGATTAAATAAATCACTGAAAGAGTACTTTAACGGAACAATATAATTCGGTACAATATTACAAGCATTGTCACACACATTGTTACATAAATTGTCTTTATAGATTACAGACATCCTATCTCTAGTAACAAATTCATTTGGCATTAAAGCCTTCTTCACAAAAAAACTTGTAAAATCCTGCATGGTGGTTTTTGGGACTCTCCTTATATGATTTGTAGGAACAAAACGATTAGAGTCAGTAAGCATGGAAGATTTAGACTTGACAGAATTTTCTTTTTGGTGGTGAGTGGGTTTCTTAAAAGACTTGGATTTAATCTGAGTCTTTTTAGGAACCTCATTTTTGAAAACTTTTGAACACTCACCTTTGAAAATGACAGAAGAAGTTTCAGCTTTAGCCTTACCTTTATCTGATGACACACATGGAATTTTTATGGAATGAGAAAGTGTTTGTTCTTTTGAAAGATCTTTCAATTTTTGTGAAGCCATTTCAAAATTTTCTCTGTAGATAGTAACTTCCACAAATTGTTGAAAAGATTGATTTACCAATTCTTCTTCTCTCTTAAGAAGAGCATCTTGAAGATCAAGTGCTTTCTCTTGAGACGACTTCAATTCCTTTTCTAAAACAGTGATTTGTTGTTGAAGAACTTTTGCAGGAATAAAAAGTTGAGGAGTTGATTTTACGGTTTCAGTTTTCAATTCAGCTTCTGAATAAGTTGACAAGAGATCTTCCTCTAAAGTGGGTACTCTAGAAGAATAACTCTCGTTAAGTTCTTCATATTGAAAAGAAATTTCTTTATCTTTACGAGCGACACGTTTCTCATTTTCTTGGTTTAAAACTTCTTTTGATGACTCAAAAAAGAAATATTTAAGACCGGCTCCCATATAATTCATGTCATAAAATACAGGTAAAACATTTTGTGCTTTTTCCAAATATTTAGGATTTTTAAAACCAATTCCTTGTTTAGAATGGTAAAACCTAGTTTCTTTGGGCTGATTTAAGTGGATAGTTTGTTCTGTTTGACCCCTTTTTAAAAATGCATCGTCAAGGGTCTTTATTCTTGAGTACAAACTTATCCTTTCTTCTTCAATCATTTTGTATTTTTCTAAACTGTCTATATTTTCCATATTTACTACATCTAAGTTTTTTGTAAGAACAGAAATTTCTTCTTTTAAAGAGAGTTTTTCTTTTGAAAGCGTTTCCATGCAAGATTCAAGGTATATATTCCTATCCTGAACATCTACTTTTTCTATTAACATCTGTTTTATAACATTATGATTATTTAACCACTTTGAATGATATAATTCAGATGATTCTTTCAAAGTTTGAGCTTGATGTTCAGCCTGTACACACCTTGCAGTTTCAACATTTAATCTAGCTTGTAGATCAAGTATATGTGTGTGCAGTGTACATTCATTATCTACAAATAATTTATTTACATGTGCAGGAATGTAACAGGAATATACCTCATTGGACTCAGAACCAGATGTGGAGCATTCGGGATCGTTGGTTGTAGCCATCAGACATGCTGGTGGATTTTTCAGTGTCTCCCCCTCAGCAGCATGATCTGAATTGTTAGCAGTGAAAACAGCACAATTCTCCAACCCCATACGATCAACCATGTAACAATTCTTGCCCTTGTCATCCTCGTCTTCAGAATCTTCAGCATCCCAGTAGTCCTCCTGGGCGATGAGGGCTAATGCATCCGTTCTCTTCTTGGCTGCCTCGAGCTTTCTCTCGTAGTATGCGACGTCTCTGTCGAAATTGTTCTTACATTCCCTAGCAAAGTGGCCCGGTTTGCCACACTTGTAGCAGAGACGTTCATCCGCGGCCTTCGGCTCATCTGCTCTTGGCCTTTCCTCTCTTCTTTCCGCCGGCCTCTTATCGGCCCGGCGAAGCTCTCGGCTGTCATCACGTCTCCTGTCCCTTCGTTCGGGCTCTCTCCTCTCATCGATGCGGTCATCCCGACGATCGTCCCTTCGATCGTCCCGCCTGTCATCCCTGCGATCATCACGGCTATCATCTCGCCTTTCATAACGGCGATCATCTCGATAGTCGCGTCTATCGTCATATCTGCGATCATCCCTATCATCTCTTCGGTAGTCATCCCGGCGATAATCATCGCGTCGTTCATCCCGTCTGTCATCTGAGTACCTCCGAGGACCGATGTCATAACGGAGTTGGTTGTTAGTCTTGTTGGAGAACCGTCGCTGTTGGAGACGGTTGGTCCACAAGGCTATCTGTTCCTGTATCGAAGCTTCTTCCTCATCATAGACCTCATGCGGAGGAGAAGCATACCTGTACTGCGACGACGAAGAACCTGGAGCAAAGGATAGTGTCAGAATCTGCGTGTTAATGATTAAGGCTAGAGAATCATTTGGTTTCAACCCGGTGTTGGCTGATAGCAGAAGAGAGGCCAATTGATTTGCCATCAGCTTTTGTTGATCCACATCCCCTTGATATTTCTTGAGCTCCTTAAAGACGACATTAATTGAAACCTCAGGGATGTTCAGGACTCGTTTCGTGGCCCGACAAGCAAGATGTCATTCGGGGGCTAAGGCTGCAAAGAACTGGATGTTGATATCATCCATATCCTTCTTGATGTGCAGTTTGTTCAACTCGTTAAGGACTGCACAGAACCTGGTGAAAGTGGCTTGCAGAGATTCCCCGTCTTTGGCGCGGAATTCCATAAACTTAGCCTTTGCCTCCTCGATTTTGGCACGATCATCGAGATCTGCCCCCAGCATTTGGACTTTCAGCTCGTCCCACATTTCTTTTGTAGACATTTTGCTATCTACACCAACCAGAATATCAGTGGGGAGGGCTTGATAGATCAGATATTCTGCCCTCTTGTCAGCGTGCTGTCGGTCTCTCTCGGCGTCATTTGCCGGTTCTCTTTCAACCTTAGAAGCTTGGACAGGGGGGTCAGCCTCAGGTCGGGCTGCTATCTCCCGATAGTAGATTACGGGTCCTTCGGATATGGACTGAAGCATCAAATTCCCGAGCGGTTGCATTCCAACGAACTTAAGGAACTGGGATTTCCATTGTTCGTACTCATCGGGATAGAGAACTGGTGGTCTGTTCTCAAATCCGAGTACGAGAGCTTCGCGAGACATTATGATGATGGGTGCTGATTAAAAATGAAGATCTTAGAGGTGGAAACTGGACACGGATGGGCTGGACTTAAGACAGATAGATCTGAATTAGGATGGAAGATGAATTCGGATGATATGGGTTCGGATGGCTAGAACCGAATTCGGATAGGTTAAATTTTGGATGGTGGAACCGAATTCGGATGGGATTAATTTGGATGGATGAAGCAATTCGGATATTTACCAAGTTCGGGTAAACAGTACTTTGGATGGGCTATGGTCCGGATGAGGTGTTAGTTCGGATGGGTACCTATTTCGGATGAACAGTGATGCGGGTGGGGACCGAATTCGGATGCACTTGGTTTCGGATGGAACTAAGGAACCGAATTCAGATGGACCGAATTCGGATGAACAGTTTATGGTCCGAAATTGATGTGGTCCGAAAGTTGAAAAGATTTTAATACAAGTCTCAAATTGAAAAATGGAAAGCCTGATCTGAACTTCGGATGGGACCGAAATGGGGTCCGAAATAGGCTGATGGAGGGTCCGAAATTCACCTAAATATGGTCCGAATTGGACCGAAGTGAGGTCCGAATTAGGGTGATGGGTGGTCCGAAGTTGGTGCCTAGGTGGTCCGAAATGCGACAGTAAGGGATCCGAAATACAGCAGGTTTTTTAAGTTTTCTAAGGCAGAACTGAGCAGAATTCGATTTTTCAGTTTTAAAGCCTAAAAAACAGTTCTAAATGATTTATAAACTATTTTAAACACTTTTGGTAATTTAAAATAACCTAAAAACACTTAAAAACAGCATAGAACAAGCTAAAAACCCACTAAAAAACCCATATTTTCAAACTTAATGAAATGGCCGATTCTTGATGATTTTAACAAAGATATGGAACTTAATGAGCTTAAAATCAGTATAGGATGATAATGTGATGATTATGAGACTATAATAACACAAGAAACACGGGAAAACAGAGGTAAAGGAAGATCTAACCTGGTGGAAAGGAAGAACACGAAGAACACACTAAAACCCAGCAGAATCCGAATATTTTAGTTGAATTCCACCTCTCTGAGCTCTAATACCAATTGTAATTTGTATTCCCGTATATATTTCAGCACCTTTAATGTTTCTTATCAAACACAAGAAGAATCAATGCTCAATAATTGTGTAATAATGAAGAAGACAAAGAGAATGTTGGGAGAATACAAAAGTGGCGGCTGGTTCTCTTGTTCAAATGTCAACCGTGTCTTTTACATAGAGAAACCCTAGGAGCTATTATAGCTCCATTTAATTAAGTATTACATCTTGGCAACTTTGGCCCCTTGACTATTACAAAGAAACAAACTACATGGAATTAAATACAAGACTATATATAAAGACAATAATTATTACAAAACAACTCCTATGATCGAAATAAAATATCTAACGTAAAGCACTTTTAAAAATTAAATATTTTATCATAATTAACACGTACATTTAATATGAGACGTTATGAAAACTCAACCCTATAAGTTGAAAACATATAATAAATTTTTATTGAATGAATAAAGGAAATAACATTAAACATACCAGCCATGCAACTATATATAAATTAGGTATAGAAATCAATTTTAAATTATATTCTCAATAACTTGATAAATCATAATGTCAATATCTAGCCTCTTCATCATTGTGATTCTCTTCTTCGTCCCGACAATTTCATCTCGTCATATAAACAATGCCAATGCTAGTTCTAATTATTGTATTTTCACTGTAGGATGGCATATGTTTGTTACTAGTGATCTTCCTGGTGGTGGTCAAGTAAAAGTTCATGTTAAGGGAGATGCTATTGACGAAACTACTTACCTTAATCTTGGGGAAAACTACGGTTGGTACTTTTGTCCGGTTGGTATTCCCACATATGGTGAGTTTACTTGGGGTTCAAATCAGAAAGTTTTGGCATTGTATAGTCAACACATTAAGAGATTTTGTATCCATTGGAGATTTATAACTCAACATTGTTATTGGTTAGTAAGACCCGAAGGATTTTACGTATCTAGGAAGAACTCAACGTATCCAAGTCCAGATTGGCATTTTGAAAGTTCTTGGAGCTAAATATCATGATATCTTTATGAATGTTCTCCAACATATGTTATATTTAATAAATATAACAAAATCTCTTCGTAACTTCCTGCTCTTCAAATACGAATATGTAATGTTTTACATTTAGATTGAACCAATACAACAAATAAAAGGATTTATAAAAAATTGCATTAAATAGTACAAATAACGATTTATTTGGGTCTGGTACATGTTTTTTTATAAATAAAATTTCAAAACCAAACTGAAATTATGAAAAAATATGATTCGAGAACATGCTCATTTAGAAAGTGTTAGGCACAAAAAGGCCTCAGTCAAACCTGTTATACATCTGAGGGGGAGATTTTTAATCAAACCTGTTTGATGCACTTGAAGGTATAATTTAAGGCCTGTTTATGCCTTATTGAAACCTGAAAAGTGATTTGCAATATCAGCCAAAGCTGTTTACCCTGTTGCATTCATTGCAACAAAGGCAGATTGTCCAAACTGTTATGTCTGCTGAACAGGCTGGACATAAACTGTCTACGCAGCTCTGTTCTGTTGAGCAGCTTGGACAGATTCTAAGTGTTCTGTTCTTTGTGAACAGAACCTGTTCTTTGTGAACAGGCTAAACACTTTATCGAATATGTTTCCAAGTCCTCATGTATTGTTTTTGGCTACAAGATCAGTTTACAAGTCGAAGACAAAGTGGAAAACAGAAACTGCACAGCCTGCCTACGATGTTCTGTTACATGAAGACAAACGGATATCTGAAAAGGGCGACAGAACTTTTCTTATATCAAAATGGTCTTAGCAAAAGAAGAAAGATGCAAAGTTGACATTCCTCTTTTGGTTAAAGCCGTATGCAACAGTGACAAAAAGGAAAAGACAAAGATTCTGTCATATGAAGACAAATCTGCTTTATCAGAATGTGCAAAAAAGGTGTCTTGTCTTTTTGGAAAGACATCTCACTATCTCATCTGTCCAATGAAAAAGCTTCACTGAGATTCTCAGTGAGAGTATAAAAGGAAGCTTCTAAGGATTATGAGATATCAAGAGTGTGAAATCAGATCGTGCATTAAAGTGTGTGTTCATGCATGCAAGTCTGCTTGAATATAACAGTACGTGTGTCTAAGTTGTTCATACTCAAGCTGTCCATCTGTGTCTTGTAAAATCAGTGAGTGCATCTAAGTGAGTGTAGTCATTGTATCTAGTCTGAGTGAGTCTTAGATTAGTTGAACAACTGTTGTATCTGTCATCTCAGCTTGAACCTTTCCGCAGTTCAGGCTTGTTTGTAGTTAACACTTGTTGATAATATACACAAACATTGAGAAAAAAGAGTGTTGAGTTTTAAATTGGTGTATACTCCCCCCCCCCCCCCCCCCCCCCCCCCCCCCCTCTACAGCTTAGAACAATACACTAGGGAACCTTTTGGGACCTACAGAAAGTAAGAGAATAACTTGACCTCTGTAGGCTTTGGATTCGTCAAACGAATTTACCAATAACTTTCTTTAAGTATCGTCTGTTGCATTGTATCGGTGATACAGACCAAACCTATAGCTAAAATAAAAGAGAAATTTTGGGTAACCCATAATTAAGATCACGTTGATATGGTATTGGTTCCGCTTAATTTGGTTTGATTCCGTTCCAATACAATCCATCAGTTTAATTTTTTTGTTCTGATTTTTATGCAATTCTAAAAAAAAGGAAATGATTTGTACACTATATCTTTTTGTTATACACAGTAATGTACAAATATATTATACATGATTACAAATCTATCAAACATTTATTTTTGTAGATAACAAAAATTGTTTTTTATAAATCGGTTCACCTCCTAAAGTTTAGGTGATTTTTTTTTGACATAAGTCTAATGTACAAGGGCTGTGATGTACAAACATAAAAGGGCAAATTACCAATAATTTGAAGTACCAAATTTGACAATAAAGATATTATAAAAATGTTTAGGCCAACAAATATAACGTAAAATTCTATTTTGACTAAAACAATGATGTAAATTTCTAATTTTAGGCCAATAAAAATGTTTAAAATTATTTTTGTAGACAACAAAAGTTGTTTTGTATAAATCGGTTCACCTCCTAAAGTTTATGTGATTTTTTTTTTTTGCAATAAGTCTAAATTACAAAGGCTGTGATGTACAAACATCAAGGCCAATTACCAATAATATAAAGTACAAAATTTGACATTAAAGATATTATAAAAATGTTTAGGCCAAGAAATATAACGTAAAATTTTATTTTGACTAAAAAATAACGTAAATTTCAAATTTTAGGCCAAGAAAAATGTTTAAAATTCTTGTTTTTTTAAACCAAAAAAGAGACCATAAAATTAAATATTTGCATTCTAAATTGGTCATCAAAAGAAAGATAACATAAGATTCTATTTTGACTAAAAAATGACAAAAATTTCATATTTTAGGTCAAGAAAATGTTTAAAATTTCTTTTTACCAAAAAAGACAAATAAAATTAAATATTAGTATTCTAAATCAAAAATGAATTTATATTATATTATATTATATTATATTATATTTTACATATATATATATATATATATATATATATATATAGAGAGAGAGAGAGAGAGAGAGAGAGAGAGAGAGAGAGAGAGAAGGGTTCTTTTGAGAACCTTAAATATTGTGGGAACCTAAGAACTAATATCAGCCTTTGGATTAATAGAATCAAAGGCTGGGATGTTGGACGACATTTTTGAAATAAAAAAGTCTTCAATAGGTATGCTTGTTGGAAAAAGAGGTGGGATGGCTAAAAAGGAGAAAAAATTCGAATAGCTGTTATTGAAAAAGCAACTTCACGCGTTTCCAAACAATCATTTCCTTCCTTTATTTTCTCTTCATCATTTTTTCTCCCAAAAAAAAGCCACCAGAGTTTAGATATTATACACTGTATTTTATAGATAATATACAACTTTATATGTAGATTAAAATATATTCTATGAAGTATACATAATATTTTATGGTGAATATACAACATTCTATGACGGAGATACAAAGCAACACAATCCGATCGAACATCCGACATTCACAATCAATGGTGCTTATGATGGAATCTTTTACAACCTGCATTAAAACAATGGATTCAAAACTGTGATGCCAAAAAATGTATAACATTTGTAGTTACATAGAATAGCAATATTCTATGTAGAATATGTGAACAATCTACGTAGATTAGTGGTATTCTATGTAGAATATGTGAACACTCTGCGTAGAATAGTGGTATTCTATATAGAATATGTGACACTTACCTAAGATCTATATAGAATACATATTAAAGAATCCAAAATCTATAAATGTTTATTGAAGATCTATTCAAACAACATAGAATACAAAAATCTATATAGATTTACAGACAATCTATAAAAAACTATGTAGAATACAAAATAATCTACGTAGGTATACCATAGAATAAAGCATATGAGAAAAAGAAAAACTTCAAGTAGACAACATAGAATACAAAATGTATATAGATTAGATACAATCTATATGAAAACTACGTTTAATACAAAATAATCTATACAAGGTTCTTTTTTGAAGCCACAGACAACAACTTGATCTTCACATAGGCGCCACATTCTGCTCGACCGTTTTTCCCTCTACGGAGTTTGTTCTCAGACGCAGGATTGCCTTCTTTGTTGCATAATATATATTTGATTGTAACAACCTCATGCTTGCATTGTGTGGTTTTTCACATACTATGGGCTTACACTGCCAAATTTCACACTATGCTTGTAAAGAAATACTTGTTGAATGTTAATCTGTTATCTCACTTAGCAAATTAGCTTACTGTTGACTCACATTGTTTTCAGGCAAAGGCAAAGGTGTAGCTGGACCTTCTACTTAAGCAATTTCAATTCAATATCCCAGAGACTGTAGAAGCTATTGGTACTTGAATGTTTGTAGCTTTGGGCTGGGATATGATACTTTCAAAACAATTATGTTGATGTAATAGTTAGACTTTATCACTGTAGACATCTACTTTTATTGCTTTAGTGTGGAACTTCTTAAATTTGATTTAAGTATTAAATTTTATTATCATGATATTCATTGGGTTGTATGTTGATCCTGGTGTTCCAATTATACTATCAAAATATGAGGACGTCACAGTGAGAATCACTATATTTCATTTTTTAACATAATGATTCAATATTTTTTGTAAGGTCTACCACTACGAGATCTATCTAGACGCGGAACCGTCAAAGAGTGCGGAATCCTCTTTAACGGGTAGACGGTAACAACTCTCACCAGAAACACGGAGACTATCAGAAGCTGCACGAACTACACAAGAACGCACCTACGGACTGATTCTCTCCGAAACGACACTAACACTGATGATAAACTCGAAATCTCTTAATGTTTAATCACTCTCGAATTCTGTAAAAAGTCTGATAATATTTCGAGTCTATCCCTAATTATAGAGGCTAATTCGAGTCTGTCATGGGCTAAACTCGAATCCGGCCCAAGGCCCATTCGAGTTTGTCCTCATTGACATTCTCGAATCTGCCTAAGTAAACATATTCGAATCTGTCTAACTGACCCATTCGAATCTGACCTAGATTCGAATCTTGGTCCTTAGACATTTCGAATCTACATTTTAACATAACTAAGTATTGAAACTTATGTTTTTACCTTATGATTGATTTTATCTTTGATCTTTTTGTTTGAACTTCTTTGTAATACGATACATCAAGTTCAAACATACAATCAATAACTGTCAAACATATATAAACATATATATCAAACACTCGTTAATTCTCAATACTTTGAATATTACTTAAACCAAAATGTTAGATTGCTTAGACTGCTATCATCACACAGGGTGTACCAACAGACTCCCCCTTGACGATAGCTTCTAACTATTTACATCAAGTTTAAGTACTAGATCTATATATACTACTGCCTGCGTATAAACCAGCATCTATACAAACTTTTACTACCTTCTGGAACTTCCTGGCTTCAGATCTCCATGCTTCAATAAAGAAGACAGGTTGAGCATGTAGCTTCTTCAGGTCGTCCTTCGATAGATTTATTAAGTGCAGTGGATCATACACTCTCAAAATCACTTTGTCATGTGTATCTTCCATGACTGCTTCTGCTGTATTATTATCGACGTACCACCATTTCATGTTGCTCAAAATATTCTGTGGCATCGATTTCATAGGCACCCTTTTCAAGCATTTGACGGGTTTATAAACCATTCTGGCCCAAGGCCTTCCCGTATGAGGATCTATCCTTGATCCATCCTCTACTCTTTTGCCTGATCTCGGCTTAAGTCTTTCAAACTTTCCAGAACGACCCTCTTTTCTTATTATCTTTGCCATAACTTCAGCATACGGGTCCTCGCCGATATTGATCAGTTCTTTCCATGCTAACTCCTTTACTTCAATCTTGGGCAGTGTATTGAATGCTTTCAGTGTTCGCCTTAAGTATTGAAGACCATCTCTCCTTTTCAAAATAAACAGCTGCAGTTCTCGGTCAAAGAACCAGCTTATAATTCCTCCTGAGAAATTTCCAGCACCCGGAATTCTCATCTTCTTTTTCATCTTCAGCTGTTCTTTCTTTTCTTCCTTTTTGAACCAAAGCTTTATCAACTCAGCTCTAGATGGCTCTTTCTCTGCTTCTTCAATTTCTGAGTCTTCGACTGAGGCTATCTTGATGTCATCTATGTCAATCACATTGTGATTATTGCCCACGTATAATTCCGTGATAGGTTGTGAATTTATGATCACCTCGTTGACGTTATCGTCCTCGTCCTCTATCACTTCGTCGTCAGATTTCCAATCAACAATCTCCTCAGGAATGAGTTCCCCTTCCTCCAACTCTTCTGTTTCATCTTCAAAATCAAATTCCATTAGCTCTTCCTCAATGTCTTTTAGCGCATCTATCATATCGCTGTCAAAAGTTCTTGAGGAACCTGCCTCTCCTACTTCGCCTCCCAACTGACTCGGCTCCCCCTGAGACTGAGCATCCTGAGCAGCAGAAAAATCTACTGGCTCATTCTGTCTTTGAGTGCTGGGATCATTGCCTTGGTCTTCTTCATCATTATCATCATCCTCCCTGCGCACTTCTTGATCACAGCACGATGTCTCCCCCTGAGCCTTTAAATTTTTCATTAATTGCTCAACTAGGGAGCGCATCGATCTTAGCTCAGCTGCTTGATCAGCGACAAAAGTCTTTAGCTCTAAGTTCTCTTCTTGAACTTTTTCCACAATCTTCTTCAGTTCGGTATTCTCGTTATCAAGATTTGCGTTATGAGTCTGAATCTCACCGATTGCCTTTGTTAGGCCTAAGATCTGGATATTTTGGAAGTCAAGTCGAGCTTTTAGCTGCAGAAACCTTTGATTGTCGGCGTATGTGGATGAGATTGATGGGATGGATTGAATTGGAGTTGGAATGATCGGCGATGGGATGTACGGTTCATCATGAGGTGGTGATGGTGGAATGGTGGTTTGAGGGTCCTGAGGTTGAGGAATTTGAGGTTGTTCTGCTGAAGCTGAAGAGGATCCTTGCATAAATCTATGACGCTTGGCCCGTTGCCTTGTCACTAATGGTGCAACCTCTTCTTCTTCAAAATCAGAGTCATCAGACTCTCGTGATGCTCTACGCCTTGAAGCTTCTTCATTTACTACCAACCTTGATCCATAAGTTCCCATTTGAACAGGAGGTTCTGTAGATACGGACTCTGGAGCTTCAACCTCTATCTCCTCCATTTCTTCTGACTCAGTTGCAGACGATGACACATCATTATCAGTCTGCTCCGGTTCATAGTCATCAACATCCCTAAGAACATCTTCTTCTCCCTCTGGAGGCTCTAACAATTCTCCAACTAACGCTGTAGATATTTCTTCATTGGCATGAGGACCAGCTTCCCAAATTTCATGTAGTGTTTGACACAACTGATCAGATTCAATTGGGACATTCGAAGGGCCCGCCTCTTGTACCTCTGGCTGTTGACTTGTAGAAGGCCTGGTTGCCTGAGTTTGACTCGCGGTAGCTCTTTGGCGTCTCCTTTGTGGTTGTGCATGCGGTTGTTGTCGTTCTTGTTGCGGTGGCTGTCTGGCTTGAACTTCCACTTCTCCTGCCCAGTTGGCATTATTCGGTGCTTCAAAGTTCCTGTAGTTGGAATGATCGGCGATGGGATGTACGGTTCATCATGAGGTGGTGATGGTGGAATGGTGGTTTGAGGGTCCTGAGGTTGAGGAATTTGAGGTTGTTCTGCTGAAGCTGAAGAGGATCCTTGCATAAATCTATGACGCTTGGCCCATTGCCTTGTCACTAATGGTGCAACCTCTTCTTCTTCAAAATCAGAGTCATCAGACTCTCGTGATGCTCTACGCCTTGAAGCTTCTTCATTTACTACCAACCTTGATCCATAAGTTCCCATTTGAACAGGAGGTTCTGTAGATACGGACTCTGGAGCTTCAACCTCTATCTCCTCCATTTCTTCTGACTCAGTTGTAGACGATGACACATCATTATCAGTCTGCTCCGGTTCATAGTCATCAACATCCCTAAGAACATCTTCTTCTCCCTCTGGAGGCTCTTACAATTCTCCAACTAACGCTGCAGATATTACTTCATTGGCATGAGGACCAGCTTCCCAAATTTCATGTAGTGTTTGACACAACTGATCAGATTCAATTGGGACATTCGAAGGGCCCGCCTCTTGTACCTCTGGCTGTTGACTTGTAGAAGGCCTGGTTGCCTGAGTTTGACTCGCGGGAGCTCTTTGTCTTCTCCTTTGTTGTTGTGCACGCGGTTGCTGTGGTTGTTGTTGTGGCCGTCCAGGCTGAACTTCCACTTCACCTGCCCAGTTGGCAGTATCTGGTGCTTCAAAGTTCCTATCTAGAATTGCTCCAAACAACGGTCGTTCGACTGGAACTGCCAACCTTCCTCTGTACGAAGAACAGTCAGCAAAAATCCTTTTATCCATGACCGCTACACTTTGAATTTCATTTTGCTGCGGCAAATTCTGCAAGAAATGCCTGATGAGCATCATTATGAATCGAGGATATAGCAGAAATTGTTGCTGCTCTGGAGCCGAGATTTGATGGACGAACTCCGAGAAAAACATTTGAGAAAAGCTGAAGGGCCGATTATATACTAAAGCGATCATCCCGGATTGGATCTTCGAGACAATATAATCAAAACTAGCTTTCTTCGCCGCAAAACAAACCATAAACACATGAGCCAAAAATCCCCATTGACCAATAAGCCCGCTCTTCATGTAAGATGTCTTAGTAACATCCAGGCTGTAACCCATCCTCTAAAAAGCTGCTTGCCTAATACTTAAGGGAAAGTCAATAGGCCCAGACTCTTCTTCCTGAGATCCTAGCTGCAAAACCTGACGCAGCATATCGGCAGAAAACACCAATGGTTGTCCTGCTATCCTTGTTCTCAGCACTGTCGGGGTGACAGAGCAATCCACCTGTAGATGATCATAGAACTGGCGAACATAGGGAATAACAATCTGAATGTTATGGGACAAAGCAAACGCAATCCTAGACTCTACTAGGAAATCCAACATTTGACGAAAACCCTGCGCCTCAGGGATATGATGGTCGGGGGGAATGACCATATTATGCTTTGGCACGAATACTCGAACAACCATATCTGCACAATAGATAAACTGTTAGAATTATTAAAAATCAAAAAACTTGCTTAAATTCAAATTTGTTTTACTTTGAACTTGTTTAAGTACAAAATCCAACACAAATGAATTTCTACAAGTTTAATTAATGTAACAACTTAACTTTTTACTTGAACTTAATTATCTGATTTTAAGACAATAATGTAATTTTATTACATTATTTATTTTGTAATTTATTTGATTAATGAAAATTTAATTTAAATTTGATATAGATGTTAATTGGATTATAAATTATTAAAGATAATTTAAAATAAAATAAAAGATAAGTTAAATACAAAAGTTTAGTGGGTTAAATACACAAATAGATAAATGAAATATATATATATCAACTTAATGGTCATTTAAGTTAAAATTTAAAGAAATTACTCTCTCTCTAATCTCTCTCTACTTCCACGGCAATTCTCAAGAATTCATCATTTTGTTCATGAATTTGCAATCAATTGAAGATTTATGACAATAGGAGTTACAACAATCATTCAAGAACAATAATCTACAAGAATACAAGGTAATAATTACTTAAATTTCGATATTTAGAAGTTTATGTTCGGTTTTATAACAACCGAATTGATGATCTGAAAATTTTGTTGCATGTTTAAAATAATGATAGATAATGATGAATTTATGATAGTATTTGTAACAGAAACAAAAATCAGTGATTAGATTGTCCAAAATATGAAGAAATCGAAATTTTTATAAAAATTGTGTTCTTGACAAAATTTTTATTTTTTGGACGATCTTGATCTAGTTAGTGTGTTTATGCTAGGGAAATTAGTATAAAAACACTCAAATAGTGATATTACATCAATATATTTCATTGCATGTTAATAAAAATGAAAGTTTGATAATTATTAATAAAATCCGTATGAAGAACATCAAGAACACCAAGAACAGTTTCTGGAAAAATAACAAGTGTGGGATCCGAATTCGGATGACCCGAATTCGGATGATGTCCCATTTCGGATCATGAAATTCGGATGAAATCCATTTCGGTTCCATACTTCGGATAACAAATAAATATTTTGTTAAGTGTTGGTCCGAACTCGGATGATCCAAGTTCGGATGGTATCAATTTCGGATGATCCAAGTTCGGATGGTATCAATTTCGGATGATATCAATTTCGGATAATGAACCGAATCCGGATGTGTGCTTGGTCCGAATTGGGATGCCCATTTCGGATGAATCTGAATCCGGATGATTAATTGGTCCGAATTAGAATGGCTATTTCAGATTGGTCCGAATCCGGGTGCCAGATCCGGATTGGTCCGAATCCGGATGGTCCGAATCCGGATGATCCGAAATTGGATATCCTATTTTGATATTTTTACAAAATTAAAGAAAAATGAATCAAATGATTAACAGAGTTATCAGTTATCAGAATCAGATAAAATAAAGAGAAAGACATGAAATTGATATGATTTGACAATAATAATTCTGGACAGGTTCAGTTGATATCTGAACATTGACACAAAGAATTTAAAGACTAAAATGATGATGATAAAGATGATGAAATTGACATGATATTATCATGAATGAATTTGAACAGGTTCAGTATATTCTGAACAAAGATTTAAAGACTTAAAGACTTGAAAGCGGGTCTCTGATTTGAAAAAGAATTGATAGATTACAGATTGACAAAATCCTGAGATAACTCAGGTGGCAGATTCATATATCTGTTTGACCAAGACCCAGACCAGTGAGTTATAGATATTCAGATTGAACATGCATAGATCCGGTTGAGATATATTGCTGCTGTTAGATTTATTGACATTCATTTATCAGCTGGATTGAGACCTGTGCACACCATGGTTGGGTGTTGCCCAGTGAATCATGATAGCTATTTGATTATCTTTTCATATTGCATTTAATATTGCTTCAGACTTTGCTTTATGATTCATTGCTATCATGACTTCTAAGACATATGCTTACATCATTGATCAGACATTTGATAGATTGATTCAGCTTGACTAGCCCTTATGGTCTATTGTTCTAGACCCGGCTATTTCACCAGTTCTTATGAATTGGTAATGACCTCCGATGTTCCGCCATATTGACTTACTGGTAGCTAGCCCAGTATGTGGCTGATCCCCACGATTTAAGCGTTAGTGTGGCTTGAACATCATCCGATTCTGTGATTCTATATCTCAATCATGAGGGCTGTAGCGGCAGCCAAGACATATCACGCTTAGACTAATGATTCCGCTTGACACGCATGTTGATATTGAAAATCTATAAACTCACTAAGCTTTGCTTACAGATGTTGCGTTAATATTTTACAGGAAAAGCCAAAGGAAAATCACCTGCTAGTACTTAGGTCATTCAAGATCCAAGTTTTGAAGCTTTCTTAGACCACTACTCAACAAATCCTTTCGGTACTGATTGGAAGACAGCAATTGTTGTGGATTTTGGGTAGACTTATTATGATTCTATGATGTAATAACTAGATTAGATATTACCCTTTTATAACTTTATTTTGAAATATGTAAACTTAAATCCTAATCTGTATGTACATGTAATTTTTAATTCCGCAATTAATTACCCTATCTTAGTATGGTTGATATCGTATTGCAATTTGTGGGACCTAGACTCTGAGGACTGCCCCGTAAGGGAAGGTCTTCACAATTAAATTTAATTTGAATAATTCAAATAAAATAACAGATTCGAATAGACAGATTCGAAGACACCCTATTTCGAGTTTGATGACAGATTCGAATGTAATGGTCTTCTCGAGTTTACTGACAAACTCGAGAATGTTCACGATCAGATTCGAAATGTCGGCCCAACTCTTCACCAAAACCCATGATTTTAACCATTTTGAACTTAGAAAATCACATACATTAGTCCATCTAGGTTCTAATCACTGATATTTGCCTTTAATTTGACCTTTTACCGTTCCAAACTTGGTAATTTTGAAAAATCTGATTTCGACCATCAAACCTTACAAAATTGGTGATTTTGACTTAAATGGTGTATAAAACTACTCAAATCTTGTACAACCAAGTTGATTATACCTAGACGTATCAGTAGAATCGAACACACACGTAAGAAACTCGACAAATTGTTGTTTTGTGGAAAACGGTAGACTCGAGCAGACAGATTCGAAATCGCCTAATAGATTCGAGAGTATAGATTCGAAAACAGATGACTTAATGACGTTACTGTTAACCTATTTATACCACCTACCTTCGAGTCTATGGCCACATTCGAATCTAATGACAGATTCGAGGTCACCCAATTTCGAGTTTAAACTAAACTCGAATTACCCAAAACACTTAGAAAATTTTGAAATAAATTCAACTTTTTCAACCTTATTGTGTAACGGAATTAACTATGCCAAACCTTTTACCCTAAGCACAAGATTTTCACGCAGTGTTTATTTTATCCAACTATGAATGCACCCTTAGAAATTTTTGACCTTTTTCCTAAGTAAAAAAATAAAATAAAGTAAAATAAACTAAGGTAAAACACAATAAAATAAAATAAAAACTAAGTAAAAATAAAATTTTAAAAGTTTGACCAAAAATTTAACTTAGACTTAAGCTATACTTATTAAAATTTACAACCTAAGCTAAACGCTAAACAAAATATTTTTGATGAGTATAGTCTAAGAAAGGTTCAATCAGATAGCGGTGTCAGATACTCACTCTCATTACTTAAACTTTCACACTTAGGATTTTTTGATTCCTTTGATTGTTTGTCGTGAAATACCCATTTAGCCGATTGTTGGTATTTACCCCTTTAAACATGCTACACTTCGGAATATCCCTTGGAATTTTTATTTATCATGAAATTATCTTACGAGACTCAGACATAGACATACTTTTATGATCAAGGCATACAGACTAAGATTCTAACTTGTTGGTATTTGCAAACTTTCTTTAAAGGACAAACATCGGACACAGGTCTGTATTTTCATACAACAAAGTGTCTTAGATTGACTTAAAGTTTATTTTTAAAGTTAGCAAGACAGCGGTGACAGGTCTGTACCGACGTACAACAAAGCGACGTATCTTGCCAACCCGAATCTAAACAGAGGCAACAGGTCTGTACTTACGTACAACAGAGTTACATGTTTTCGACTCTCAATTTTGTATGATTTTTCTATTCTTTCCATTTTAAGATGTATTTGATGTTGCTATACATCCCCAGAAAGTTTGCATACCTCATTTAGACTCAAAGTTTGTATGTCTTGTACATAAAAATTAAGACCGATTGGTCATACATCTAAGTTAGTGACACGTTTGACTTTTTCTTGATTATTTTATTAGCCTTGGGACTCCCTATATGTATTATGCCTACCAACACATCAAACTAAAATAAAGTATAACACTTAGAATTTTAGGTGCATTATGTGTGAAAGCCTAAACACTTAGAGTTTGTAACGACTGTGCTAATTTTCGTCACTTTGAACCTATGCTTTTAAGACTTAACTCCTTTTCTGATATTCTTTTTTTTTTTTTGAATTTTTTATGATTTTCTCTCTTTTTTTGTTTTTCATAAGAAATAGCAATAAAAGAAGATAACCTACTAACTTACTAAAAATAGAAACTTTCTAAAAATAGAAACTATCCTAAATTAGTAGACTTACTATAAAAAGAAAGAAATACTACAGCTATAAAAGGAAATAAACTACTGCTAAGGTCAAATTACTCTGGGTTGCGCATTCCATTTAGTTGAATTAAATATTCAAACCGTGACTTATCAAATGCTTTGGTAAATAAATCTGCATTATTATCGTCCGTTGCCACTTTTACCAATTTGATTAAGTTCTTTTTAGCACAATCACGAATAAAATGATGCCTTATGTCTATGTGCTTTGTTTTACTGTGTTTAACTGGATTATTAGTTATTGTGATAGTAGACTGGTTATCTATCCTAATAGGAGTTTGAGTGTAAGCCAAACCGTAATCCCGCAATTGTTGTTGTATCCACAGAACCTGTGAGCAGCAACTACCAGCAGCAACATACTCGGCCTCGCACGTTGACACGGCTACCGACGTCTGTTTCTTGCATTGCCAGGATACCAGTCTCCCTCCTAGGAATTGACAACCTCCAGTTGTTGATTTGCGCGTCAAGCTGCATCCTCCGTAGTCAGAATCCGTGAACGCTTCCAACTCTAGATCTCCCTCCGCGTGATACCAAAGTCCCAGCTTCGGTTTCGACTTGAGGTATCGTAGAATCCGCTTCACAGCTTTCATATGCATCTCCTTCGGATTCGCTTGAAACCTAGCATAAATACAGACAGCAAACATGATGTCAGGTCTTGAAGCAGTTAAATACATAAGTGATCCAATCATGGCCCGATATAATGTCGGATCCACATCGGTATCACTTTCAGTACCCGGTCCGAGATTGTGATTCACTTGAAGTGGCGTGCTGAAATGGGCAGTCAGTTTTGTTCCTTCCATCCCGAAGCGTTCTAATATGTCATAGACATACTTCGTCTGATGGATAAACGTACCATCCTTCTTCTGGTCAACTTGTAACCCCAAAAAGAAAGTTAACTCTCCCATTGCACTCATCTCGAATTTCGACTTCATCACCTTCTCGAAATCTTTGCACATCTGTTCGTCTGATGATCCAAAAATGATATCATCTACGTACACTTGTACCAAGATGAAATGTTCTCCCTTTCTCTTAACAAACAGCGTACTATCTATCCTACCCCTTTCAAACCCGTTTTCTAATAAATGGTTGGATAGAGTCTCATACCACGCCCTTGGTGCCTGATGCAATCCATATAGAGCCTTATCTAAACGATATACTCTATCAGGATATTTTGGATCTGTAAATCCGGGCGGCTGTTCTACATACACCAGCTCCTTCACTTTCCCGTAGAGGAAAGCACTCTTAACATCTAGTTGGTACACCTTAAAGCCCTTGAAGGAGGCAAAAGCCAGAAACAACCTAATGGCTTCTAGCCTAGCTACTGGTGCAAACACCTCATTGTAATCGATTCCCTCCTCTTGGTTGAAACCCTTTACAACTAGCCTAGCCTTGTTGCGAGTGACTATACCCCGATCGTCTCTTTTGCACTTAAAAACCCATTTGGTTCCTATGGCAACTTCCCCTCGAGGTAATGGAACTAACTCCCACACTTCTAGTTTCCTAAACTGTGAAAGTTCTTCCTGCATCGCTTCAACCCAGGAGTTATCCTTAAGTGTCATTTGCACATTCTTAGGCTCTACTTGCGATATGAAACAAGAATAGAGACATGTATGATATGCCTCAGAGTCGTTTATCATCGACAGCAACACAGTGTTGTTATTTACACTACTCCTAGTCTTCACACCCTCGTTAGGATTTCCTATGATGCTTTCTATAGGATGGTTCTTGTTAATCCTAGAGGTCTCTATCTCGTCCACTCTCAGATTATCTCCTAAGTTAGATCCTATTTCACCTAATGGTGGAACAGCCTCAGATTCCACATTTTCCTCCTCGTAGACAGTTTCCTCAGAGTTGGAATTTGTTGTCTGAGTCTGATTCTCAGTTGAAGGTGCCTCTGGATTAGTAACTTCTGGAGATCCATCTTCAGTCGCAATAGGCTCGGATGTGGATTGAAATGTAGTTCTCGGAAAGGTATGACCATCGTCATTCAGATGCAACGTCGTCATTTCCTTTTCGATTGTACCTGCATTTTCATCCAAAGGAATGTTAAATGACTCAAATAATTTATCATAGTCAAATATCCATTTTCGGACCTGTTTGGGGTTCATGTGTATAACTTGTGACTTCAATGTTATACACAATTTCGACTGTACCATTTGTTTTATTAAAAACCCGTTTGTTTGGTGAGTTCGGCACATAACCTAGGAAGTATCCTTCGTCAGCCTTTTCACCAAACTTAGGTTGATGTTTTGTTCGCAAAAGAGTGCATGGTACCCCAAACGGTTCGAAGCCAGTTAAATTAGGTGGCCGTTTATTCAAAATTTCATAACAGGTTTTGTTTAAAGATTTGACAGTTAGGACTCGGTTTAAAATATGACATGCGGTATTCACTGCCTCCCCCCAAAACATGGTAGGAAGCTTTGAATCCGAAAGCATAGTCCTAGCTGCCTCAATCAGTGTCCTGTTTTTACGTTCGGCCACCCCATTTTGTTGAGGCTCATATGGTGCACTAAATTGATGCACTATGCCCTTTGAGAGGCAATATACACCAATTACAGTGTTTTTGAACTCTGTTCCATTATCACTACGTATCCTTTTAACCCGTGTTCCATAGGAATTCTCCACTTGGTCTAAGAATCCGATGAGCTTGGAAGCCGTCTCGTCCTTTGTACCTAGAAAGAAAACCCAAGAAAATCGTGAGTAATCGTTAGTGATAACCAAACAATACAAACTACCTCCTATACTCCTTCTGTTGATTGGTCCGAATAGATCCATATGCAACAAATCGAATGTAGAGGTTATGGAATTCTGAGTCTTGGACTTGTGTGTCTTCTTATGTTGTTTGCCCTTCTTGCATGGTAGACACTTGTCCTCGAACTGAAAGCTCTTCATAGGCACACCTTGCACCAACCCATTTTTCGTTATGTAATTCATCTTTCTTAGGTGCAGGTGAGCCATGCGTCTGTGCCACAATACCGATTCCGTCTCCGAAGCTTTGGATAACAAACAGATTGGCCCCATCGAAGTCTCCGGCTTGTTCATATCACGCATGTACAAGTCATTCTTCCTTGGTGCCCGCATCAATACCCATTCTTCAGAAATCTTGAATCCCGGTTTTAGCACTAACGCTTCAGTGTCCGTGAACAACACTGAATTCTTCTTGTCACAGATTTGAGATACACTAATGAGATTGTGAACCAGTTTATCAACATGATAAACTTGATCCAACTTGATTGTCCCATTAATGACCACTCCGGTACCCGTGATGTTTCCTCCTTTATTTCCCGCGAATGATACAAAACCCCGATTCCAACCCTTGAAGTCTATAAGGAGACTTCTTTCCCCTGTCATGTGCCTGGAGCATCCACTGTCTACGAACCACTTGTTGTTTGGAACTGTGGTAATCTCCTGCACATGAAAGAAAATAGGTTAGTTATCACGGGGAACCCAAGCCATAACTGACTTGGTTATACCATTCTCGTCCACATACTTAAACTCTTTCAAATACCCATCTCGCCTTTCAGGTGACTTGGGTCGTTGAACAGGAGTTTGTTGTGGTGCCGAGTGATGTAAATTCACTCTTTGCCTTTGAGTAGGCATTTGTTGTGGAGCTCTAGAATAGTTCCGATTATATTGCATTTCAGATTGTGATCCCTGAGCTCTTACCGGTGTGTGATGTCTAGTAGGAGTGTGTGACCTAACCGGAGTGTATGCTCTGCTAGGTGTTGTGCTCCTATATTGTTGTTGAGGTCTGGACCTAGATTGATTTACGACTCTATTCGGTGAATTTGTCCTAACCACTTCCTTTGGTCCAACCATTACCGGTAGTTGTTTCACAACTTGTTTTGGTGCGGCCTGCACAGTTTTCTCGGTACTCTGAGAACTACTAGTGCTCGCCACATTCGTTGAGGGCTTAACAGGTGTTGGCTTCCCTGTCTTAGGTGTAACTTCAGTTTTCCTAAGCGGACAGTTAGAAGCAACATGCCCCTTTTCATGACATCTGAAGCAGGACATCTTATCTATGGACTTTTTGTGTGTGCCCTTAGACTTAGGTGTTGATGGACCCAGTCGTATGAGTATCAAAAATATAACCCAAAAACACTATATAGATAGGGTAAGTGGGATCGAATCCACAGGGAATGATAGGTCGCTAAACTAGTTCAGAGACTGTTTGGATTAGGATTGAAATCATTTGTTTTGAACTAATTTCCTACTGTAAAATACTATTATGGCGATGTCACACACAAGAATTGAAATTACGAAGTGTCACTAGAGGAAAGAGGGTGTTTGCTCTCTCGTTATACATACTATGGCAATTCAGAATGTTATGGATTCCATTTACATGAATTGATACGAATTTGCAACTTATGTTCCAAAACAACGTATACCACTCTATTGACTGTCTTCCTCCCCTATAGAGAGTGGGCACAACCAATGACATGGATATCAACCATTTCAGATACACTCACTGTTCATTCAAATTTATTTATGCAAATATAATCCCTTTTTCAGTTTCCATATAAATGAATTGGTTTTCACAACAAATACTCTTAAGACGAAGTATGCAACGTCTATTAATTGTCTTCCTCATATTAGTGAGCCGGCACAACTAATGATATCACTATACACCGTTATATACAATACCCATTGATTACAACCATTCGTTCACATGCGTGTTTCACAACTAATGTTCTTAAGACAGCGTATGCAACGTCTATTAATTGTCTTTCCCTTCGTCACAGAGTTGGTACAACCAATGATATCACTATACGCTGTTATATACAACCCTCGTGGTTCAACACACATTCATTCACAAATAAGATCCACAACCCCTTAAGCGCAAATGGAAACTGAAATTAATTAAACATTCATTCACGCCATAATATGCAAACTAAAGAACAAACACCACAAAGTATTTAGCCAAGCATAGCTTGGATTAACTTACTAACAATGTCAAACACGGATGAAAACATTAAAGCTACCGATAATGTGTAAATACAGTCGATCGGATGCCAATGCTTGATCTTCGTTTGATTCCTGTCGCTTTTTCTTCCTGGTTTGCCTCCCAAAATCGCACCTTTGTGTGTGTGGAACTCCAAAAATGCGAACCCCTTCAAAATGGTAACCTCCTTCCTCAAAAACTGCAGCTTTTCGCACAACTGCCGCACCAGCGTCGCCTCTGGCGTCTGGGACGCTGGCTAGGACGCTCAGACTCTGTTTCAGGGAGTTTTGGGCGTTTCCTGGGCGTCTGGGACGCTGGCTAGGACGCTGCTCCGGCGTCTGGGACGCCTGCTGGGACGCTGTGCACGAAATCCACACTCCAGCTACCATTTTTCTTTACTTTCTTGCCAAGCAACTGAAATTACAAAAACCTACATTAGCAGTACCAATTATCTCACATTTACACATTAAAACATAGCAAAAACACATGAAAATAGAAGTGATTTATATCACTGATCAAACCTCCCCAACTTACACCTTGATCGTCCCGAACAAGGCATCAAAATAGAGACAAACAGGACTAAACATTTGAGTTTTCTAGCCTTAAAAGTGTGAACTTTTAACATGATAACGAACAGTGAACGATCAGAACTCAAATGCTAACATGTTCAAGCTATGAACTTTTCCTTCCTAATAAATCCCTAGACATTGATTTTTAGCTCAAGGTTATGAGTTACTTCACTTAAAGCCCAATTGCACACTTTATATTTTAGCACTTTTCTGCCCTTTTTTCTCGAGTTTATACTAACACTTGCAATCGTGACTTTCTAGTAAGTCCATGTAACGGGATTTGGGTCAATCAATCCCAAACCAGTTGGTCTTAGGTGATTAGGCATGACGGTACCCCACAGACTTAATTTCCCGAACTTACTAGGCCACATGTTAGCTTATTCAAATTTTTTTCTTTTTATTTTTTTCTTCTTCTTTTTTTTTTATTTTTATTTTATTGTGCAATGCATACATCACTCTCCCCCTTATTGCCATCAATACCACCGATTTATTAAGGAAAGATTCGACCAACATCTCTCATGCCAAACACTCGCATTCTGTCACACTCACCTTCCATCAAACCAAAAGCTACTTCCTTTTAAAACTATTGAACCCATATGCTTACCCCTCTTGAACTCTTATTTTCATACTTTGCACAGAACAATTCATGTATAAGCAGTTAAGGAATGATCATGATACCACCACTATAACAAACATTTGTAAAAATAAACTAAACACCTAAGAAAGTTACTAATACTGGAAATGCGATAATTTAAACAAACGGAAATGAAACGAAAGTACCCGATAGTATAGTATCCTCTCATAATGTTCAGACAATGACTCAGTTGGATCCCATACGACAGGAGGATGAACATTTGGTGTTGCTGATGCTGTTTTCTTTCTTTTGGCTATGTTTTTCACCATTTCAGATGATGATGATCCAGACATGGTGACTCCTGAAATGCACAAACAATAAACGCAACCATAGTAGTGAACTGTTAGTATCAACATATTCATTTACACACATATAACCTGCAGTCCACAACAAGGCTCCCTGTCACACATCCATATGGAAAAGCATATGTCAAAAATTGAAAAAAATTGGACACCCCCTCCCCAACTTAGAGAGAAGTGATGTCCTCATCACAAAATTAAGCATGTAAGCAACAATGGTGGAAACCGTTCAGCGTTCGAGGGAGAGATGAGAGCGCTTTAGAGAGAGAAAGGGACGGTAGGTGTGAGTAAATGAGGCGGACAGAGGGTTAAATGATGAAAAGTCGCTCGAGCGTCTTACCCAGCGTCTCAGACGGCCTCCCAGCGTCCGTGCGGCTATTTTGGGCGTTCCAAAAACGCTCACATTCTGTTTCATAATTTATTCCAGCGTCTAGGACGCTCACTCGGACGCCGCTCCTTAAGCGCCCATTTGATTGCGTCCCCAGCGTCCTGCTCAGCGTCCTCAACGCCGTCCCAGCGTCCGAACCCCTCTCTGAGCGTCTTAAAGACACTCACACTCTGTTTGATAATTAAATTCAGCGTCCCCGACGCCCATTTGGACGCTGGTACTCCAAATTCACTCAACACTCGCCCTAAAAACTTTTCAACTTCCATTTGCTCGATAACGGTCACTCCCGCTCATTTCCAAATTAAAAACACACATTAAATTAACTAAACACAACTTTAAACAAACACAAAAACAACCATTTTCGTAGGGAACACGACTATACTTAGCACGTATAGCAAGCCTTTAAACCACCTAATTACTTAGATGGACGAGTTTAGTCTCGTGAGGGTTTGCAGTGAATATACCCACAAAATTCATACATGTTTTACTTACAGAGATGAATAGATTGGCTCTTTGAGAGCCACTACCTCAATCAAGGTTGCTTGATCACCGTCAGTGCTTATCGGGCCTTCAACATACATCTTAAGTCTATGGCCATTCACCGTAAAGGAATGTCCATGCTTATGGTCCTTGACTTCCACAGCTCCATTCTCGTAGACATGAATAACCTCATAAGGTCCCGTCCATTTACTCCTCATCTTACCTGGAAACAATTTAATACATGAGTTATAGAGCCAAACCTTAAAACCAACTGCAAAAGTCTTCCTTCTCAAGCATTTATCATGAAAATGCTTAGTCTTTTCCTTGTAGATCCTTGCACTTTCATATGCCTTCAATCTGATTTCCTCCAGTTCTGCTAGCTGAAACTTTCTCATTTTACCTGCATCAACAATATCAAAGTTAGCATTTCGAATTGCCCAAGTGGCCATATGCTCTAATTCTACAGGTAAATGACAAGGCTTCCCATAGACCAATCTGTAAGGTGACATTCCAATGGGAGTCTTATAAGCAGTCCTGTAAGCCCATAATACATCATCTAATCTCAAAGACCAATCCTTGCGACTAGGCTTTACAGTCTTGTCTAAAATCCTCTTAACCTCCCTATTTGACACCTCTATTAATGCTTTCTCTTCATCTTCCGACAAGTGTGAGGCAATAATCATAGGATAACTCTCTTGTGGCCCCAAAAATACATACTTAAGATGGGTGGGTAAAACTTCTAGTTCCAAAGTGGGAGCTTGCTCTAGAGAGGGTTTTATTGACTCAGGAAGATTTTCAGGTAGCTTCTCAAACTTCAATGACCACGGAGGCTGTCTATTATGCTTTGTCCCACCTACCATCTCCTCTAGGCTTATTGACCATCCACATTCAACCTCTTCCTGCTCTTGACATGACAACACATAATCCAATTCATCTCTGCTAGTCATCAATGGTGCTTGGGATCCTGCTAACTCATCGATACAATCAATCAAGTAGCACTCTGGATCAAAAGAAACGTTAGGAACAACATTAAAAACATTCAACTTTAATTTCCTATTCCCGAAGGCTAAGTCTAAGGCACCCGTCCTACAATTAATTTGGGCATTGACAGTGGCCAAAAATGGCCTACCTAAAATGATTGCAGGCTGGTTATCCCGACTTCTTTGATCTGAATCTAATACAAGAAAGTCTACCGGGTAATAGAAATCTTCAACTTTAACAATTACATCGGTTAACATACCCCTTGGAGTCTTAGTGGATCGATCAGCTAGTTGTAAAACCACATCTGTGGGTGTTAGGCTTCCTAAATCATGCTGATCAAATAAGTTTCTAGGGAGTATGTTAACACTTGCACCTAAATCTAGCAATGCTTTCTTGATCCTAACATCACCAATAGTGACAGAGATGAGAGGTGAACCTGGATCCTTTAGCTTTGGAGGTAAAGAACTCGAGACTACGACAGTTACCTGCTCCGTAAGGTTGATTTGCTTTGGCAATGCCATATTGAATTTGCGCTTTTGAGTACACAAGTCCTTTAGAAATTTAGCATAGACCGGAACTTGCTGCAAAACTTTTACCAACGGAATATTTATCTTCACTTGATTGAACATCTCCCATAGCTCCTCTAGTTGTGGCCCTTTCTTACCAAAGGCTGGCCTGCTCGGACCCTCTAGTGCTAACGGATACGGAGGTGTTGGCTTAGGCCTCAGTTGTTCCTCTTCTTCCACTATAACTTCTTCAAACTGGACTTTCTTTTTCAGCTTAGCCTCTCGTTCAAATTCTGAATGTGGGACTGATTTCCCACTATCAACTACCTCTTCAACCTCACTCTCCATTTCTTTCATTTCCGGCATTACCACCTTGTTGTCTACCTCCTTCCCACTACGTAGAGTAGTCACCTTATGCAACTCACTGACTTCATTCAGCTCCTCTACTCCATTCATTGATTGCTTCTCTTTACCCTTGGAATGAGAAGGGTTCACTTGGGTATTGCTTGGCAACCGACCCTCGTCTCTTTTTGTGAGCTGATCCGCAATCTGCCCCATCTGCTTTTCAAGACTTGCCATAGACTTTGTTTGAACATATGATTGTTGTTTCAGATAGTCTAAAAGTTGATCCATCTTCGAGTCTTTTGGAGCTTCTTGAGCGGCTGATTCCTTCTCCTCTTTAGTACCAGATGATGTACCACCATAGAAGTTTCTACTTTGCTGGTATCTATTCCATTGGTCAAATCTGGGCTTTGCATATTCATCTCCTCTCTCGTCATTCCTCCAACGAAAGTTAGGATGACACCTCCACCCAGGATTGTAGGTTTCAGAGTGAGGGTCAAACCTATCCTGTCGTGGTCGAAATCCATAAAATTCACCTGTCTGCTCCCCATGTACATGAAAGCAAAACTCTGATGTATGAGTGTTCTCTCCACATTTCACACACATAACAGGAGCTCTATATTCTGTGTTCTCTTTCCTCATCAAGGCATCCATCTTTTTGCTAAGAGCTTCCATATTCGCTGTGACATCCCTTTTCCAAGCATTATCAAGTCCCAACACTTGGACTCCAATTGACGTATCAGACTCGGCTTGTACCTTTGACCCCTTCGCCAGCTGTGCTAATAATTCCCATGCCTCATCATGCTCTTTAGCCAAGAATGTACCCCCCGAGGCTGCTGTGATCATATTTCTGCTCTCTTGGCTAATACCATCAAAGAAGTTCTTCATGAACATCCACTTGGGTACCTCATGATGTGGACATGCCCGTAACATCTCATTCAATCGCTCAAAAGTCTCATGAAATTGTTCCCCCGGCTTTTGCTTAAAACTGGTAATGCTGTTCCTCTTTTCAGTGGTTTTGCTAATCGAATAAAACTCGTTGAGGAAAGCCCTCTTCATCTCCTCCCAGTTACGAATATTGTTAGCTGGTAGAGACGTGAACCAGTGCTTCGCTTTGTCTTTAAGAGAGAACGGGAACAATCGTTGTTTGAGAGTATCTACGGGTAGTCTTTGCACTCTATTAGCCTTGCATATCGCTGAGAATTCGGCTAGATGATCGTATGGTTCTTCACTCTTTGTTCCATGAAAATGAGGAATGATGCTGAACAAATGAGTCTTTATCTCCGGTTCATTCTCAATTTCAGGATACAAAATCGGTGACATATCAGGAACATCACTCGGTCTGTAGTGGGACTCCACAGTCCTCCTATCATCTGCCATGTTTACAATGGGTTCGGTATCACTTTCAGGTTCCTCTGAATGTATGGATTGCTCTTCGGAATCAGATGTCTCCAGTGTGCTTGGATTGCCACTAGTCCCACCACTAGGCCAATAACCTCTGTGTAGCTTCCTCAATGAACGAGCAGTCCTTTCAATTTCTGTTTCGTATTGCAATGGAGAAGTTCGCCCTGAGTGACGAATATGCATATACCTGAGATACACACACACACACACGTGAAGATTCTGAACTTTGCTGTTCAGAATGTTAAAAAAAAATGCAAAATACTGAAAATTAAACTAAACTAAAACAAAATTAACTAACTACTATAAACAAGAATATTTACGGAAACAGTTAATCCAAAACTACTTTAACAAGCGCTGCCATTCCCCGGCAACGGCGCCATTTTGATGGACCCAGTCGTATGAGTATCAAAAATATAACCCAAAAACACTATATAGATAGGGTAAGTGGGATCGAATCCACAGGGAATGATAGGTCGCTAAACTAGTTCAGAGACTGTTTGGATTAGGATTGAAATCATTTGTTTTGAACTAATTTCCAACTGTAAAATACTATTATGGCGATGTCACACACAAGAATTGAAATTACGAAGTGTCACTAGAGGAAAGAGGGTGTTTGCTCTCTCGTTATACATACTATGGCAATTCAGAATGTTATGGATTCCATTTACATGAATTGATACGAATTTGCAACTTATGTTCCAAAACAACGTATACCACTCTATTGACTGTCTTCCTCCCCTATAGAGAGTGGGCACAACCAATGACATGGATATCAACCATTTCAGATACACTCACTGTTCATTCAAATTTATTTATGCAAATATAATCCCTTTTTCAGTTTCCATATAAATGAATTGGTTTTCACAACAAATACTCTTAAGACGAAGTATGCGCCGTCTATTAATTGTCTTCCCCATATTAATGAGCCGGCACAACTAATGATATCACTATACCCCGTTATATACAGTACCCATTGATTACAACCATTCATTCACATGCGTGTTTCACAACTAATGTTCTTAAGACAGCGTATGCAACTTCTATTAATTGTCTTTCCCTTCGTCACAGAGTTGGCACAACCAATGATATCACTATACGCTGTTACATACAACCCTCGTTGTTCAACACACATTCATTCACAAATAAGATCCACAACCCCTTTAAGCGCAAATGGAAACTGAAATTAATTAAACATTCATTCACGCCATAGTATGCAAACTAAAGAACAAACACCACAAAGTATTTAGCCAAGCATAGCTTGGATTAACTTACTAACAATGTCAAACACGGATGAAAACATTAAAGCTACCGATAATGTGTAAATACAGTCGATCGGATGCCAATGCTTGATCTTCGTTTGATTCCTGTCGCTTTTTCTTCCTGGTTCGCCTCCCAAAATCGCACCTTTGTGTGTGTGGAACTCCAAAATGCGAACCCCTTCAAAATGGTAACCTCCTTCCTCAAAAACTGCAGCTTTTCGCACAACTGCCGCACCAGCGTCGCCTCTGGCGTCTGGGACGCTGGCTAGGACGCTCAGACTCTGTTTCAGGGAGTTTTGGGCGTTTCCTGGGCGTCTGGGACGCTGGCTAGGACGCTGCTCCGGCGTCTGGGACGCCTGCTGGGACGCTGTGCACGAAATCCACACTCCAGCTACCATTTTTCTTTACTTTCTTGCCAAGCAACTGAAATTACAAAAACCTACATTAGCAGTACCAATTATCTCACATTTACACATTAAAACATAGCAAAAACACATGAAAATAGAAGTGATTTATATCACTGATCAGGTGTCTCACTAGTGTCTTGGTCCTTTTGTACATCTATTGCGACTGGCTCACCATCCTGATCATTAAAATCAATTTTATGTTTTTCTGCAGGTGTTTCACTGGAGGAAGACACAAATTTGACTTTCTTAACCTTGATGGTTGTGTCAGCCATCTTAGGTGTATTTTCTACTACAGGCTCAGATGTAGGTGCAGGTATGTCCTCTAAGTCTACTGAGTTGTCAGTTTTCTCCTGAGGTTGAGGCACGTATTTTGCATTAAAAGGTGGAGGAATTTCATGAAATCCTAGACCTACATGCTTTTTAGATTGACGTTGAGCATCTAAAACTTTCCCAAGGTTCAGGCTTGAATTCCTAAACTTCTCTAGCTTACTATTGGCCTCTGCTACCTTTACCTTTGTTTCAGTTAGCTCTATGTCTTTGTGCTTAAGATTTTTGGTCAAGGCCTCTACATGCTCATACATAAGCTCTAACCTAACACACTGCTCACTCAGTTTGTCTTTCAGAACTATTACATCTTGAGCATCGGCCTTAAGTTTTTCCTTAAGATCTTGCTTAATGTCGTTTAGGCTAGCATTATCAGCCTTTAAAGACTCATTTTGAGCAGTTATGGTTTTATGTGATTCTAAGACTAGATTTAACCTATCATTAGAAGTAACACATAACAAGCATAATTCATGAAAAAGTGAGTAAGTCAGACTAACCTTTGTGTGGTCGGATTCCACGTTGGCCATTTGAGCGGCAAACTCCAGAAGCGTCTGATCATTCGTCTTCTCCACCCACATCGGACTGTTGTCCCTTGTGGTCTGATCTTCTCCTTCACATCCATTCTCCGTGACTTCAGCCATAAAAGCCCGAGCATTTGATTCCGGATGTGAGGTCCAGTCGTAGGTACCATCCAGCTGTCTGTCTGATGTGACATTTGATAGAAGACCAGCTAGATTGGCTTGACCGACAAATGAACTCGGAAGGTATCGTTGTTGGGACTGATTCTGAAACTGTCCATGATGTTGATTCTGTCCTTGGTACGTATCTACCTTCGGTCTCTGACATTCTCTGGCGAAGTGTCCCAGACCTTGACAATTGTAGCACTTTACCTTGGACTTATCATATCCAATCCCCTTATTATTCATCGTCAAATTCCTCCCAGTTCGTTTGATGAATCTTTTAACCCGTTGGGTTACCATGGCCAGTTGCCATTTAAGGTCCATCTCCTCAAGATCGTCAGGGTCGACCTGATCATAGTCTTCATCCCAGAGAGCAGGATCGTTTAGCTTCCCCTGAACACAGTTTCCGTATGCAGCCACAAATGAAGCAAGTAGGTTCAAATGTTCTTCGGCTGATTTTGCGCTCATGGGCATCTTAGAATAGCCCTGAGATGTCGATGCCTGAGTTGCTTGAGGTTGCTGTTCTTCCGATCTTCCCAATCCTAAGAACGCTCTGTTCAGTGTGTCATCAGTCTCTGCTGGTGACGACGTTTCTCCGGTGAAAAACGCTGTAGCAGTTTTCAGATCAGCTGTCGCTGAAGGTTTTGTTGATTTTCCAAAATACATCGCTGGATTCTGGACTTGTTCGTAATCTGTTTCGGCTTTCAGTAGCTCGAAATGATAAGCTCGCAACGTTCCCACAATATCCTCCAAAGATTGGGTATAATACTTGTCTTCATTAAGCTTGATCATTGCCACATACATTGCCCATTTGGCTGGTAAGGCATCAAGAAGCTTATTGTTCTTCTCAGTGTCATTATACTCAATCCCGTGACTTTCAAGCTCGTCAATAGATGATAAAAGCGGGTGATGGTATCATCCAGCTGTTCATCCTTCAACGCCTTGAAAATTGCAAACTGTTGTTTCAACAGCTCCATACGCTTTCTTCGAACTCTTGGATTACCCTCACATCTCTTTTCCAGTGACTCCCAAAGTTCCTTAGATGTCTTCTGAGTCCGGAATGTGTGTAGTATATCCTGAGTCAACGTCATTCGAATTATCGAGAAAGCTCTGTTTTCGGCTTCATAAAGTTTCTTATCATCTTCCTTCATCATCTGATATGATAAGACTCTCTGACGGCCTTCAACTTCAGAAATTGGTGGAATGTATCCTTCGTCAATACACGCCCACATGCGCATGTCATTGAAGCGCACAAAATCGGCAAACCGATCTTTCCACCAATAATAATCCTCGAGTTTCATCAGCTTAGGCGGAGTGTTTGCCTTCCCGACCTCGTGGTCCATTTCCAGGAATTTTTGAAGATTTGACATCTTTTTCGAAAGTAATTGAGTTGAACTTAATTAATTTAATTCGAAACTAATTTGAGTTAATTCTTTCGAATCTAGGTTGATTCGAATATAATTAAATTCCAATTTATTTGGGATTAAATTCGATTAAGTTTTGTAATTCAATTAAATTCGAAACTAATGACAGATTCGAAAGTCCCCCAAACTCGAAGGTCAAGGCAAACTCGAACACTTCAGTAGATTCGAAGCCCTATTCAAAACTAGACTAAACTCGAAGCAAACTCGAATGTAAGCAGACTCGAGACCCCTATCGAATGTAGCACAAACTCGAATTAGACTCGAAACAGTGTTTATCAAACTCGAGAGGAGCGGATTTGGTTAGACTCGAGACTAAGAATAACCCTAATTACTCCTAACAGATTCGAGCGCCGCAAACTCGAAAAACGGCTAATACTTTGGTTTCTTAACGTTTTGCAGATTAAATCAATATTTTTATAACGAAAAATAGTAATTTCGATCAAAAACGTAAAAAACACGAAGTATTTCCCGGATGCAATTTGGTAAGCTCGAAGAACACGAAAAACACGAAGATGAGAGAAAAACCGTCCAAAAGCGTCAAGAAACCTAGAATGTATCTAGATGAACACGAAGAACACGAAGAACACCCCGTAGGCTCTGAAACCACTTGTAAGGTCTACCACTACGAGATCTATCTAGACGCGGAACCGTCAAAGAGTGCGGAATCCTCTTTAACGGGTAGACGGTAACAACTCTCACCAGAAACACGGAGACTATCAGAAGCTGCACGAACTACACAAGAATGCACCTACGGACTGATTCTCTCCGAAACGACACTAACACTGATGATAAACTCGAAATCGCTTAATGCTTAATCACTCTCGAATTCTGCAAAAAGTCTGATAATATTTCGAGTCTATCCCTAATTATAGAGGCTAATTCGAGTCTGTCATGGGCCAAACTCGAATCCGGCCCAAGGCCCATTCGAGTTTGTCCTCACTGACATTCTCGAATCTGCCTAAGTAAACATATTCGAATCTGTCTAACTGACCCATTCGAATCTGACCTAGATTCGAATCTTGGTCCTTAGACATTTCGAATCTACATTTTAACATAATTAACTAAGTATTGAAACTTATGTTTTTACCTTATGATTGATTTTATCTTTGATCTTTATGTTTGAACTTCTTTGTAATACGATACATCAAGTTCAAACATACAATCAATAACTGTCAAACATATATAAACATATATATCAAACACTCGTTAATTCTCAATACTTTGAATATTACTTAAACCAAAATGTTAGATTGCTTAGACTGCTATCGTCACACAGGGTGTACCAACATTTTTTAAATATATATAAATAATGAATCATATATTCTGGATTAAATAAATCAACAATTCTTTACTTTTTTTATTTTATCTTACATTGATTTATTAGTTTGTGAATTTATAAATAATAAATCACAAAATTAAAAATAAATGAATCAATGTATAAAATAAGTGAATCAATATACAAAATTAGTGAATCATGTTGATCTCACACTTTTCAAGATATATTTAGCTTATCACGATAACCTAAACACACACACACACACACACACACACACACACACATATATATATATATATATATATATATATATATATATATATATATATATATATATATATATATATATATATAGGGTTGGGATCATTGCAGAACCTTAATTTAGTGCAGAACTATAGAATCAATCTAAACCATTGAATTATAATATAACACTAAGGATAAGATGGTAATTATGCAATTAACATTGAATTAATAGTAACCTACCAAGTTTGACTTCTCACTTTGACCATTTTTTATTCTTTTAATATCGAATGTACATGCAGTGTTGCATATATGATATATTGTATTACTTCGACGTTGAGCATGTGATATAAACTGTAATTCAACATTGAATGATCTCGATATAATATATTGGATGTGTTGGGAAATATTCTAAGTAGTTCAAACTGTTAGTTAGACTTCTCATACTGTTAGTAGAATTTCTATGTAAGTACAAAGTTCATGCTGTTAGTTGAAGAATCTCGAGCTGCTAGTGTAAAAGTTCATGCTGCCAGAGTAATTTCACTCAAGCTGCCCTGCTCAAACTGCTAAGAGATTCAAGCTGCTCAACGATTTCATAAACAGAAAGTGCTGATATTCAGGAAAAGATATCTACACGAAGATTTCAGCATATCTACTATCAGAGAAGTCAGAGTCCTTCAAGGAAACAAATCAGAAAGCATTATAAATACATAGAATAGGTTTTTCTATTATATAAGAAGTTTCTGCATATTCAAGTTTGAAATTGCTTTTTGTTTAAGTTTTCATAAGCCTCTAAGGTTGTAAAACCCTAAGAACAATTTGTGTTCTTCGTCTAATCAAACAGATTAGAGGTGATTGTAATCGTTCTGATTCAGCAATACAAGCAGTTTTGATTATTACTTGTGTTTATTTGTTATTGATTCTGAAAGCTTTTATCAAAATAATTAAGTGTTATTCCGCAAACTTCTTAATTAGACTTTGATTTAATACAAGATTATTGGTTTACACTCTGATCAATTCAAATCAGTTAATCTTAGGTAGTTAAGTTTAGATCCTAACAAGTGGTATCAGAGCCAGGTTGTTTTTTGTTTTTCAAAGTCGAAAGCTTTCTTTTAAATTTTTAAATCTTTCGCAATGGAATTTGATAATAGCAGCAGTGGATCTGGGCAAGGACTCAAAGTGCCTATGCTCAAGCCCACTGAGTTTGAGATGTGGAAACTCAGGATTCAACAGCATATTCAATTCATTGATTATGCCATATGGGAAGCTGTTGAATTTCCTCCTGTAGTTGATCCAGAACTTGATGATGAGGGAAAACCAGTCAAAACTCCTCCAAAAACTGAACTTGAAAGAAAGGCTAGAATGAATGAAGTGAAAGCTCTTACACTTTTACAAATAGCCATTCCTAATGCTTATCAACATCAGTTCAAAAAGTTTTTTACTACTCATTCTCTTTGGAATGCTTTAGAGAAAAGATTTGCTGGTAATGCCAGTACCAAGAGAAATCAAAAGGATCTTTTGAAACAGCAGTATGAAAACTTTTCTGCCGGCAAGAATGAAAACCTTACTCAAATCTTTGACAGGTTCAACAAACTGATAAGTGAACTAGAAAGTGCAAAAGTCAGCCTGGATCAAGATGAGGTCAACAGAAAGTTTCTCAGATCTCTTGGAGAAGAATGGACAGTTTATGCTGCCTAATGGAGAACAAAAGACACTCTTGATGAAATAGAACTGGATGATCTGTACAATAGTCAGAGAGTGTTTGAGACTGAGATTGATACTAAAAAGAAATCTCTTTCTTATAATCACAATACTGCACTTATGTCATCAGAAAAATCTAATTGCAGTGATTCCTTTTCAGGTGGTGATGGCAACTCTACTGAAGCTCACTATGAGGCTTTTGTTGCCAATGATGGATTGTTTGCACTAAATGCTGAAGATCTAGAACAGATTCATCCAGATGATCTTGAAGAGATGGATCTGAAGTGGCAACATGCAATGCTAACCATGAGGGCCAAAAGGTTTCTTAAAAGAACTGGCAGGACCAATTTTCAAGCCAGAACAGAAGGCAAACCAGCTTTTGATAAGTCAAAAGTTGAGTGTTACAAATGTCATAAGCTTGGCCACTTTGCCAGAGAATGCAGATCTCAAAGTCAACAATCATCAAGGCCTCAACAGACTAATCAGGTTTCATCATCACAAGCACTTGTCTCTCAAGAAGACAATGTGTTTGACTGGAGTGATCAGATAGAGGAAGAGTTTCAAAATCAAGCTCTAATGGCAGAAACATCAAATGTCTCCTCCACTGAACTACCATCTGAGGTAAATTCTAAACTCTGCTCTCAAACATGCAAAAATATGGTTAAAAAGTACAGAGATCATAATGAGAGCATGTGCAAAACTCTAGCTAAGATGGAAGAGAGGAGATTTGAATACATGCAAGTCATAGAAGATCTTGAAAAACAGATCAATGACTATAAGGATAATGAGATTCAAATGGGACATGATAGAACATATCATGAGTGGGAGAAAAAGGAGCTATAATAAGATAATAGAATCCCTAAATAAAAAGGTAGAAGAGACTGAACAAAAGGTGTTAGAGGCTAATAAGAAACTAGAATCTGTCAATATAGATCTAGGTAACTTCAAATTGGCTAATCAAAAGCTGGAACACCTAATGGAAGTCCAATTTAAAGATAGGGTAAAATCTCAGGTTAATCCCAAAGAAGGCATAGGCTACAGGGCTACTCCACCTCCATACAACAACAAATACATTCATCCAATGAGTGAGGTTGCTGATAGGCTTGTCAACGAACCATTAGATGAGTCTATGACTACTGTAGATCCTATCATTGATAACAGTCCTGAATCTAAAGAAGATCAGATTCAAAATACAGACTGTGAGTGCACAACAGTTGGGGAAGAAAACAAAACAATGAGTGCACCTATAGAAATCCAAGCCCCCAGTAAGAAAGGAAAGGAGAAGATGAGTGTGTGCAATGCTACTCCACAGGTTTCTGTACCTTCTAACTGTAACACTGCATCTTCTTCAAAGAATAAGAGAAATGGTAAAAATGTTCCAGTCTGCACATGCCAAAAGCATGGTGTCCAAAAGTTTCCCAAACAACAGCAGGTAAGGGGAAATCAGAGGAACAAGGACCAGAAACTGTCAAATAAAACTGGTTCTCCAATTCAAACAGTCAAAAAATGTCTTCATTGTGGCAGAAAGAATCATTTGGCCAGAGATTGTTTTTACAAACCATCTGTTACAAAACAGACTGTGAAATATCCAAAGAAAAACTCTCAAAATTCAAAAAATCCAAAGGTCAAACCTCCTACTGCATCAGTTCCAAAGAAAACAGTAGATCACAGGTTCACAAAAGTTAATAAGAAACAGTCCACACACCAAAAACAAGTTTTAGCTCAACGAAAGGTAAATTTTAAACAAATATGGTGTGTCAAAGGTACAAACTCAGGGGAACCTGTTGATAAAAATGTTGAAACTGCCAAGTCTAAAGTTGAGACTGCTAGTGCAAATTCTCAAGCTGTTAGTACTACAGACTCAATTCAGACTGGTAGACTCAAAATTGGGACTGGTAATGGATCATCTAAGACTGTTACTGAAAAGGATGGACAAAATACCTGGATACCTCATGTGCTAACTAAGTACTCTCCACAAAATCCATCAGTGGATCTTACTAAGTATAAGAAATCCAAGACAATATTCAGTTATGTTAATGCACAAGGACAACCCAAAACCAACTTGGTTTGGGTTTACTCCACTACTAACTAAGCTTTTATTTGTGCACGGCAACCACAGGTCACCACATAAAACAAGATGGCATTTGGACAGTGGATGCTCTAGGCACATGACAGGCAATTCTGAGTGCTTGTCAAATTTCAAAGGCTTTGATGGAGGATTTGTTGCATTTGGAGGCAACTCCAAAGGAGGTAAGGTTACAGGTAAAGGTACTGTTAATGCAGGCAACATGATTTTCAATGATGTTTTGTATGTTGAACAGCTTAATTATATTTATTGAGTGTCTCTCAAATCTGTGACAAACAAAACATTGTTTTGTTTCCAGATTCTGAGTGCATTGTCCTTTCAAAAGATTTTAAAATTCCTGAAAATCTTGTTTTACTAAGAACACCAAGAAAGGACAATGTATACTGTTTAGACACAGAACTTTTATCCAAATCAAGTACCTTAAGCTGTTTGATATCCAAAGCATCATCCAATGAGTCTGCTCTTTGGCATAGAAGGATGTGTCACATGAACTTCAAGTCCATGAATGTTTTAGTCAAAAAGAATCTGGTAAGAGGTTTACCACAAAAGGAGTTCATATGTGATGATCATTGTGTAGCATGTCTTAAAGGCAAGCAACACAAAACTTCTCATAAGGCCAAAGAAGTAAATTCAATCTCATCTGCTCTTCAGCTTATTCATATGGATCTATTTGGTCCAACATCTGTTTTGAGTTTGAATAAAATAGCCTACTGTTTAGTTATTGTTGATGATTTCACCAGATTTACTTGGGTTTACTTTCTTAGGTCTAAAGATGAAAGTGCTGAGCTAGTTAAGTCATTTATTCTTAAGATAGAAAACCAATCCAACTCAAAAGTTAAGGTGATAAGATCAGACAATGGAACTGAGTTTAAAAATCACATTCTAAACAGCTTTTGTGAGTCCAAAGGTATTGCTAGGCAATATAGTGCACCAAGAACACACACAGCAAAATGGTGCAGCTGAGAGAAAGAACAGAACATTGATTGAGGCTGCTAGAACCATGCTAGCTGATTCAAAACTGTCAATGACCTTTTGGGCAGAAGCAGTCAACACAACCTGTTATGTTCTAAATAGGGTTCAGATTGTTCAATCACAAGGGAAAACTCCATATGAGTTATTCCATAATAGAATACCCTTAATAGCCTTTTTCAAGTCATTTGGCTGTCCATGCACCATTCTTCACACTAAGACTCACTTAGGGAAGTTTGAAAGTAAGACTGAAGAAGGTTTCTTTGTAGGATACTCATATCAAAGCAAAGCCTATAGAGTATATAACAGTGTGTCTAAAACCATTGAAGAAAGTGCCAATGTTGAATTTAATGAAAATACTGCAAATGTCAAAGGCACTGGTCCTGATTCGTTGTTTGATTTAGATTCACTAACAAATTCTCTGAGCTTTGTTGAGTATACTGTAGAAGCTGATGCAAACAGAATTGAAGCTGTCAACACAAATTCTCATGCTGTCAATACAAATTCTCAAGCTGTTGGCACAAAGTTTCAAACTGCTACAGATTCAAACAATTGGGATGAGTATACAACTATACCACTTCTGTCATGTGATTCAAACAGAATTGAAGCTGTCAACACAAATTCTCATGTTGTCAATACAAATTCTCAAGCTGTTGGCACAAAGTTTCAAACTGCTACAGATTCAAACAATTGGGATGAGTATACAACTATACCACTTCTGTCATGTGACCCTCCAGGGGTTCTGAATGCTCAACATGATACAAATCCAGACACTGAGGTGCCACTCCCAAGTCCTGAGAGAACAGCTCCAACACAAAGGGAAACAGTCCCAGATTCAAGTCAAGCTGTTCCAGAAGCTGAACCATCCACTGGTCCTGATGGAGATGATACAAACCTTGGATCTTCTTTTCAGACAGAAAGAGAGCCTACACTCAGAGTTCACAAGTATCATCCTCTCAATCAAATAATGGGTGATCCACGTACACCTGTGCAAACAAGGAAAATGGTTCAAAATGAGACTGCTGCTGCTGAACAAGCAGTTCCTGAATTCAGTCTAGCTACTTTTGAACATGCCTGTTTCATGTCTCAGCTAGACCTAAAAAGGCATCAGAAGCATTGAAAGATTCTCCTGGATTGAGGCAATGCAGGAAGAGCTGCTACAATTCAAGATTCAGAATGTATGGACACTTGTAGATCTTCCTAAAGGAAAGAGAGCCATTGGTACAAGATGGGTGTTCAGAAACAAAAAGGATGAGAGAGGGATAGTCATCAAGAACAAAGCAAGACTAGTAGCACAAGGGTACACTCAAGAGGAAGACATAGATTATGATGATGTATTTGCTCCAGTGGCAAGAATTGAAGCCATCAGACTGTTTTTGGCTTATGCAAGCTTCAAAGGTTTTAAAGTGTATCAAATGGATGTGAAGTCTGCTTTTCTATATGGCACAATTGAAGAGGAGGTCTATGTGTGTCAGCCTCCTGGTTTTGAGGACTACAAGTATCCAGACAGAGTCTACAAGCTAGACAAGGCTCTCTATGGACTCCATCAAGCCCCCAGAGCATGGTATGATACTCTGTCATCATACCTTCTACAGAATGGGTTCAAGAGAGGCACTCTGGACAAAACACTTTTCACAAAGTCCATCAAAGCTGAGATTCTGCTTGTACAAATCTATTTTGATGACATCATCTTTGGCTCAACAAATGATTGTCTGTGTAAAGAGTTTGAGGCATTAATGCACAAAAAGTTTCAAATGAGTTCAATGGGAGAACTCACTTTCTCTCTAGGATTGCAAGTCAAGCAGAAGCCCACTGGTCTCTTCATCAGTCAATCAAAGTATATTAAAGACATACTGGAAAAGTTTGGGTATCAAGACACCAAAGTTGCAAGTACTCCAATGGATCCTCACAAACAGCTCCATACAGACAAAGATGGCATAGATGTGGACATTCATTTATATAGATCTCTTATAGGATCTCTTATGTATCTAACATCTTCTAGACCTGATATTATGTTTGCTGTCTGTGTGTGTGCTAGGATTCAATGCTCTCCAAAGGATTCTCATTTGGTTGCTGTTAAGAGAATCTTTAGATATCTCAAAGGCCAACCACATTTAGGCCTCTGGTATCCTAAAGACTCTCCTCTTGAACTAACAGCCTATTCTGACAGTGATTATGGAGGATGCAATATTGACAGAAAATCCACAACTGGTGGATGTCAATACTTGGGAACAAGATTGGTCTCTTGGCAGTGCAAAAAGCAAACAACTATCTCCACATCATCTACTGAAGCAGAATATGTAGCAGCTGCAAGTTGCTGCTCCCAAGTGATGTGGATTCAAAATCAACTGAGAGACTATGGTATGAATTTCCTATCCACTCCCATTTATATTGACAATTCAAGTGCAATTAGCATTGTACAAAATCCAGTGAAATTTCCCAAAACCAAGCATATAGAAATTAGATTTCATTTTATAAGGGATTGCAATGAGAAGAAATTAATCCAAGTTACCAAAATTCACACTGATGATCAGTTAGCTGATCTATTTACAAAACCATTTGATGTAGGAAGATTCACCTTCCTAGTATCAAATATTGGTATGGTTAACATGGATTAATTTGCTTTTATGTGCTTGATTAAGGGGGAGTCACTGTTTCATTAACAGTCGCCTAATTTTCAACTAACAGCTTGAGTATTTTCTCAAGCTGCTAGTTCATTTTCTCGGACTGTTAGTTGTTTCACTTGATCTGTCAAAGTGTGCAGGGTAATATGGTCATTTCCATAAGTGTGTGCGCGGGTTTAGATATTTTCAAAACCTTTAAAGGTTCCAGTTTCGTTCTATTGTAACTACCAGTTGCAAAATATCTTCTTGAACCCTTCTTGATTCTCTGAAACAATTCCCACGCACATCACTGAAACCCTAAAATCTCCGATTCATCTTCAATGGAGTTCGTCAAAGAACATAACTGTCTACCCTACTCTCTCAAACACGCTGATCTTGAACCGTTCCATGAGATAATGGAATTCCTTCGAAGTTCCCATATCAATCATGCCCTCAATATCAATTTCACCATATACATCTCACATATTGAGCAGTTCTGGAACCGTGCTTCCGTAAAAACCATCAATGGAGTCTCTTCTCTGACATCCAAAATCGATGGCACTACCATCATAGTGACTGAGGAATCCATTCGACAACATCTGCATCTTCAAGATGCCTCAGGTATAACAGATCTATCCCTTAATGAGTTACATACTGGTCTTTATAATATTGGATATAGGGGTCCTGCTGATTCTTTTACTTTCTTTAAAGCACATTTTTCTCCTAAATGGAAATATCTTGTGCACATTATTCAGCACTGTATTAGCCCTAAAAGAACTGGTTGGTCTGAATTTTCATCAAACATTGCCACTGCCTTGGTGTGCTTTTCAACAGGCCAACAGTTCAATTTTTCAAATATGATTTTCCAGGGGATGTTAAGGCATCGTTCCCTAAAGAATGGGAAATTTTTGATGTATCCTAGATTTTTAGCAGAAATATTTGCAAAAACTTGCACAAATTTTAATATACATAAGAGGATACATGTTTCCCATAGGCACTCACTATCTTCTATTAAAAGGCTTTTAAAGCCAAGTTCCAATTTTTTTAGTGTAGATGTCCCATTGCCTTCTGCAATGATGGGCATCATTCCAAGAAACAGAGGAGAGGGTCCTGAGCAGGCTCAGCCTAACACTACTGCTTCACCCCCAGGACCCCAACCCACTCCTCATGATACGCAAATGCTTTCAGTTCCTTTTGTTAAGCCCTCATCCCCACTACTACTATATAAAAGGAAAAGAGGTCCAGGAGCTCCTTCCTCCTCAGCCCTCATACAAGAGCCAAATAAACCTGTGCAGGAGGACACTTCTGCACAGAATATCCAAAGGGCACCCATTGAGGACACTCCCATCTTCAATCAGGAGGTGGTCATCTCACCAGAGATGGTCCATATGGGTTCTGTGGCTGACACTACTGTTGTCTCTGCACAAGAGGCACAGGACAGTGCCAACATCTCTAAGACCACACCCATGGCAACAGCAGGTGTGCAAGCACCAGCTGGAAGTCCCCAATACCAAGAACAGAGGGGCCCAGAGGTTTCTACTTCTGGTATTCATGCCAGTGATAAATCACAAGCACCACATTCGTTTGCTGATCTTGAGGCTAGTCTGCAACTCATGATATTAACGGATCCCAAGCTGCAACCTGTTGTAGCAATGTTGGAATATCATCAATCCATCATTGCTGCACAGGGGGCAAAAATAATTGCACTCAGGCAGGCAGAGGCGGCTCAAAATCAAAGAATGGATTATCTCCATAAAGGGTTTACCCTCTGTGGGAATAAGATCATTAAATTAGAGCGTATGATTCAAACCCAAGTGGCAAAGGTTGTAGGTCCTCCTGACCAAACCAATGCTTCCAAAAAGGGGGAGAATCAGGAGATCCCTAAAGCAGTCCAAGCAGCTCCAACAGAATCAGTCCAAGCAGCTCCAACAGTTCAAGAATCTAGGCTAACAGTCCCAACAGCTTGTCAAGCTGTTAGCCTAGAAACTCAAGCTGCTTCTACAAAAGCAACTGGAGTTGTTATAAGAGAAGGTATCACGCTCCCATCAGTTCAGTCCAAGCTACAACTTCTGCTACAAAAGATAAGGGCAAGGGCATTCTTATAGAGTCTCCAAAGCACAAATTTTCTACCAAAGAAGCCCAGATTGCCTTTGATGCTGAGATTGCCTAAAAGTTAGCAGAAGAACAAGATAAAGCTTTAGACCAGCAAACCCATGCCCCAATGCAAGATGATGAAACCTTAGGAGACTACCTAAGAGGGTTTGTGGTCAAGCAAGGTGAAAGGAAAAGAAAGATGCCAACAGGGCACTCAAAGGCTGAGCAAAGAAGATTTCTAATTAATTTTGCCTTTGCAGCTGGTATTCCAAAGAAGATGGCTCAGTCTATGAGCACAGAAAGGCTGCAAGATATCCATGATAAGGAAATGGAAAATCGTAAGGTAGTCAAAGTCTCCCAAGAAGTCCAAAGTTCAAGAGTTTCAGTTCAAGCTGCTACCAGTGATCCTGCTCCTTCTGTTCAAGTTGTTGCTCCTATTCCTCAACCAGAGCCAATCTCACAAGCAAAGCTTGATCAGGTCAAATAGGTGCTTTTTGAGAATCAGCTGCAACAAGTAATGGAGATAGAGAAGTCCCTTGACCAGCATGATTTCTCCAAACCTCTTATTACTTACTGGTATGCTAAGCCAATGGATAACATTGACTTAAGATATCATTTTGTAGTAAGAAGATAAACTGGTCCTGAGGAAGAGTATAAAAGCATAATGCATATGGCTCAAGGGATGACAAGAGATGAGCTTACAAGGATGTATCATGTCGGGACTGCCACTCAAGTCAGATCTTCCCTCCCACAAGTAAAGCAAGCTATTAAAGATCTACAGAGCATTTTTGATCCAGAGTCAATAAGGAAGGATATAGAAGATGCCAAGGAGATGAAAGTTGTACAAGTTGATCTGTTTGTCAAATCAAAGACTTACAGAATCAGGTTTGCAAATGGATCCTGCATATTCTTAAATTTTGAATTCTTTGATCTTCCAAAGGCTAGCTACTTCAAATGAGGTCAGTAAGAATATACTGTGATAGAGAAGATTTGAAGAGAGAAATTTTGAAGGCTGTCAATCAGAAACTTGCACAGTTGTAAGTTTTTGAAAGCCTTGGTTTGTAAATAACAGTTTACTTATTTTATTTCCTTATTTGTATAGAACTTAAAGTCTTGTGTAAATAATTTAAGTTAGGGGGAGATTGTTGGGAAATATTCTAAGTAGTTCAAAGTGTTAGTTAGACTTCTCATACTGTTAGTAGAATTTCTATGTAAGTACAAAGTTCATGCTGTTAGTTGAAGAATCTCGAGCTGCTAGTGTAAAAGTTCATGTTGCCAGAGTAATTTCACTCAAGCTGCCCTGCTCAAACTGCTAAGAGATTCAAGCTGCTCAACGGTTTCATAAACAGAAAGTGCTAATATTCAGGAAAAGATATCTACACGAAGATTTCAGCATATCTACTATCAGAGAAGTCAGAGTCCTTCAAGGAAACAAATCAGAAAGCATTATAAATACATAGAATAGGTTTTTCTATTATATAAGAAGTTTCTGCATATTCAAGTTTGAAATTGCTTTTTGTTTAAGTTTTCATAAGCCTCTAAGGTTGTAAAACCCTAAGAACAATTTGTGTTCTTCGTCTAATCAAATAGATTAGAGGTGATTGTAATCGTTCTGATTCAGCAATACAAGCAGTTTTGATTATTACTTGTGTTTATTTGTTATTGATTCTGAAAGCTTTTATCAAAATAATTAAGTGTTATTCCGCAAACTTCTTAATTAGACTTTGATTTAATACAAGATAATTGGTTTACACTCTGATCAATTCAAATCAGTTTATCTTAGGTAGTTAAGTTTAGATCCTGACAGAATGGTCGTCTGGGTAAAAAAAAATTTTTTACGAAAAATAAACATGTAAAATGTTTTCGAAAAAAATATATCATGACCGTTCTCGTTAAAAGTACCAACTTTGACTACTAATTTTGACCATTATTTTGGCTTTGTTAATAATGAATGTATATGTAGTGTTGCATATATGATACATAGTATTTCATTCGATGTTGAATGTACGATATCAAGTGTTCGTTCGACATTGAATGATCTCGTCATGCTATATTGTATCGTGGTCTGGGTAAATTTGTTTTTATGAAAAAAAAACTAAAATTTTTTCGAATAAAATATATCATGATCGGTCTCGTTTTAAAGAGTATAAAAATCGTGTTTTTATGGTATAAGTTTTTTTATTTAAAAATTATTCATATTAATGTTATTTTAATTTATAGAAAAAAATAATTATTTTACTAATGTCAATCTTTTTGCTATTTCTAATCTTTTTCATCTTTACTTTCAAAAATCAAATTATCACTACTACCAATCTTTTTTTTTTAACTAATTCCAAGCTTGATGGTTTTAATCAAAACCATTAGATTAATCTAATCTATGGATGATATTGGTTCTACAGTTCTACACTAATTTTACGTTCTGCAATGATCACATCTTCTACATCAAACGCACAAATTTAAAAATTAAATTTATAACTTAAAATCATTATTGGTTTTCAATATTAATAAATATTATAATCTAATATTAAATTTACCTTTAAAAATTAAATTCATCAAATTTTACACTAAATGCATAAATTTTGTCAAATGCATGAATTCGTACATAAAGTTGACAAAATTATCATGATATGCGTATATTTTTATATCAAATGCATAAATTTATCGAATGTATAAATTTTAACATTAAATGTATAATTTTATACATTAAATGCACATATTTTAGAGAGGTTTTCACGTTCTCATGGTAATAAGGGTTGTTACCGGAACCCGATATATATGTATGTATGTATGTACGTACGTACATACATACGTACTTCTGTATGTAGAGAAAGAGAATATGATTCAAGAAAATATCACTCATAATGCTAGACAACAGAATGTTCCATCTTTAAGAAAAAACTTATTAAATTTTGTTCATTAAGTATAATAAAAGTTAGTTTTAATTAAGCATATAGAAAGTTTTTAAATATGCATGTGTGTGTGTGAATAAGTTGATATTCAAATTCCAGAGAATCTCATATTAGAGTGTAGTTCTGAATTCTAATATTAATTGTACATGTTAATTACGATAAATGTTATATTTCATACAAAAATGCAATATACGCATGTTGAAAGTGCATTAGGATTGATGATTTCACATCATTTGAAATTTATTACGATAAATTGTTACATTTCATGTAAAAGTGAAACATGCACATGTTCAAAAGTGCATTACAAGTTCATATCATTTGACCATGTGCATATTGTTTAAATATTACATTTTTACATGAAATAAATTTTCTTTATGGTAATTAATTTCAATGATGTGAACAAGTCTATTATAAAGCACTTTTAAAAATTAAATATTTTATCATAATTAACACGTACATTTAATATGAGACGTTATGAAAACTCAACCCTATAAGTTGAAAACATATAACAAATTTTTATTGAATGAATAAAGGAAATAACATTATACATACCAGCCATGCAACTATATATAAATTAGGTATAGAAATCAATTTTAAATTATATTCTCAATAACTTGATAAATCATAATGTCAATATCTAGCCTCTTTATCATTGTGATTCTCTTCTTCGTCCCGACAATTTCATCTCGTCATATAAACAATGCCAATGCTAGTTCTAATTATTGTATTTTCACTGTAGGATGGCATATGTTTGTTACTAGTGATCTTCCTGGTGGTGGTCAAGTAAAAGTTCATGTTAAGGGAGATGCTATTGACGAAACTACTTACCTTAATCTTGGGGAAAACTACGGTTGGTACTTTTGTCCGGTTGGTATTCCCACATATGGTGAGTTTTGTAAGGTCTACGACTGCAAGATCTATCTAGACGCGGATCCGTGAACGAGTGCGGAATCCTCGTTGACGGTTAGACGGACAACTCTCAACCAACGGAACACGGAGACTATTAGACGCTGAACGAACGACACACGAACGATCCTACGTACTAATTCTCTCCGAAACGGCACTCACCTAGCTGATAAACTCGAGATCGCCTCTTGCTTAATTCCTCACGAATTCTGCAAAAAGTCCCTTAATGATTCGAGTCTATCCCTAATTATGGACCCGGATTCGAGTCTGTTGTGGGCCAACCTCGAATCTGGCCCAAGGCCCATTCGAGTCTGTCCGTATTGACAGTCTCGAATCTAGCCTTCTTTCGAATCTATGGTTACATTCGAATCTATCACAGATTCGAATGTCAACCCATATATAATTCGAATCTAGCCTTTTACATAAACAACTAAGTGTTGAACCTTACGTTATTACTTATGATTGAATTTATCTTTGTACTTTATGTTTGAACTTCTTGTAATACGTTACATCAAGTTCAAACATACAAACACTAATAAATATCAACCATATATAAACATATATATCACACACTTGCTAAAATCACAATGTAGGATCACTTAGACTGCTGTCGTCACACAGGATGTACCAACAGACTCCCCCTTGACGATAGCTTCTAATAATTCACACATTTGATTTAAGAACTTGGTTTATTTATTGATTCAAAACACTACCAGCATACAGACCTTTCTCGATGCATACCTTGACCACATTTTCATACTTACTAGCCTCAGTATCCATATGTGCGTCACTGGAAATCTTATTATACAAAATCTGCAGATCTTCTTTAGATAGGTTTACCAGGTGAAGCGGGTCATAGACTCTAAGAATAACATTTTCTTCTAAGTCTTCCATAACCGCTTCCCCAGTTTCCGTGTCAGCATACCACCACTTCAGATTCTTCAGAATATTTTGTGGCATTGGCTTGAGAGGAACCCTCCTAAGACATCTAGCCGGCTTATAGTGAATCCTCATCCAAGGTCGTCCAGTTAGAGGATCAATACGTGACGGATCCTCAACTCTTCTCCCGACCCTTGGATTCAAACGTTCGAACTTCCTTGATCTCCCTTCCTTTCTTATGATTCTTTCGATTACGCTCGCGTAGGGATCATTGCCAATGTTTATAAGATCTTTCCAAGCTAGCGCAGTGATTTCGATTTTTGGCAGGGAGTTGAATGCTTTTAAAGTTCGCCTCATGTACTGAAGCCCGTCTTTTCTCTTTATTATAAATAGCTGCAGATCTCTGTCAAAGAACCAGCTTAAAATTCGCTCAGACAGCTTCCCAGTACCTGGCACTCTCATTGTCTTTTTAATTGCTGCTTCCTTCTCCTCAGCCCTGAACCATAGCTTTCGTTTTTCTTCATTAGTTAGCTCTCTTGCAGGTTCCTCTGTCGATGGCTGAGGATTCAATGCAACATTAACTATATCTGCATCGACAATTTTATTTCCATCAATCATATAAGTATCCGTGATAGGATTCTGCTGCACAACTATCTCGTCAGCTTCATCATCCTCATCAGCAAGTACTTCATCATCCGACCGCCAGTCCACTATCTCCCCTGGCACAAACTCCCCTTCTTCCAGCTCTTCATCTTCATTATCAAAACCTACATCCAGTGGATCATCTTCAAGATCCATGAGCGCTTCAATCATCTCGCTGATCTCAAAGTCTGTAGGCTGTTTAGATGAACTAGCCTCACCCCTTTCTCCTTCGCCTTGACTAGGCTCCCCCTCAACTTGTGTAACTTGAGCTGCAGGAAAATCTACAGACTCAAACTCTTTATTCGCACCGGGATCATCGCCTTCGTCATCATCCTCTCTATGCTGCACTTCTTGATCTCGGCACGATGTCTCCCCCTGAGCCTGTAAATTTTTCATTAACTGCTCAATTAGGGAGCGCATCGACCTTATCTCAGCCGCCTGATCGCAAACAAAAGTTTTGATTTCTACGTTCTCTTCCTGGACTTGCTCCACAATCTTCTTCAAATCGGCATTTTCTTTATCAAGATTTGCATTATGAGTCTGAATTTCTCCGATCGCCTTGGTTAGGCTTAAGATTTGGACATTCTGGAAGTCAACGCGAGCTTTAAGCTGCAGAAACCTTTGATTGTCAGTGTATGTGGTCGAGGCAGATGGAATGGACTGTATAGGAGAAGGAATGAACGGTGATGGTATATACGGTTCATCTTGAGGTGGTGGTGGTGGTGGAGTGGTGGTTTGAGGTTCCTGATGTTGTGGACTTTCTGGTTGATCTACAGGAGCTGAAGACGATCCTTGCATGAACCTGTGACGTTTGGCCCGTTGCCTTGTCACAAGCTGAGGAACTTCTTCTTCTTCAAAATCAGACTCTTCCAATTCCCTGTTCACGCGCCTCCTCGAACCACCCTCATTTATAATCAATCTTGAACCATAAGTTCCAATTTGAATATCTGGAACTGCAGCTGCCGGAACGTCCGCGAATTCTGAGTCGGATTCCGAGGATGTTAATCCGTCATCTGCCCCTTCTGGCTCGTATTCCTCCACATCTCTAAATACATCATCTGTATCTACTGGGGGACTAAGCAGCTCATCCACTAATGGTGCTGCCACATCTTCATTGGCATGTGGACCAGATGCCCATATTTCTTCCAAGGTTTGAGCAATCTGCTCAGATTCAGGAATGGCACTTGAAGGCCCTGCTTCCTGTGCTTGGGGCTGTTCGCTCGTAGAAGGCCTGGAAGCCTGGATTTGACTCGCGGCTGGTCTTTGTCGGCGTCTTGGGTCACGCGGCCGAGCACGAGGCTGTTGTTGCTGTTGATGTTGTTGCTGTTGTTGTTGTTGTGGAAACTCAACGACCCCTGCCCAGTTGGCAACTTCCGGGGCTTGAAAATCCCTATCCACTATAGCTCCGAACAATGGACGAGCAACAGGAACAGCCAATCTTCCTCGGTGTGAGGAACAATCAGCGAAAATCCATTTGTCCATAATGTTAACACTCAGAGAATCATTTGACGGCGGCAAGTCTGGCAAGAAATGCCTTATCAGCATCATAATGAACCTTGGGTACAACAAGAATCGTTCCCTTTCTGGAGCCGTAATTTGATGAACGAACTCCGAGAAGAACATCTGCGAAAAGCTGAACTTCCGATTATATACCAATGCAATAACTCCAGATTGGATCTTTGACACTATGTAATTAAAGCCAGCTTTCTTCGGCGCAAAACAGACCATGAATACGTGCACCAGGAATCTCCATTGCCCAATCAGGCCACTCTTCATGTATGACGACTTTGTCACATCTAAACTGTAGCCCATTCTCAGAAAAGCAGTCTGCCTAATACTTAATGGAAAGTCAATAGGCCCATCTTCTTGTTCTTGAGAACCCAACTGTAGCACTTGGCGCAACATATCTGCTGAGAAGACTAGAGGCTGGCCAGCGATTCTTGTTCTGATAACTGTCGGGGTGATAGTACAGTCCACCTGTAAATGATCGTAAAACTGGCGTACATACGAAATTACAATTGGAATGTTATGATACAAAGCATAGCTAATCCTAGACTCAGCTAGGAAGTCCAAAACTTCACGAAAACCCTGCGCCTCAGGGATATTATTATCTGGATTAAGGACCATATTATGCTTCGGGACAAAAGCGCGAACTGCCATATCTGCACAATAAATAAAACTGTTAGACTCATTAAAAATCAATTAACTTGTTTAAATTCAAAATTTGTTTTATTTTGTATTTGATTAAATACAAAATCTAACACAATTAAATTTCCACAAGTTTAATAAAATTTAAATTAAACAAAGTAAATAAAGTACAGATTCGAAAGTAACAGAGTCGAAGTGTCCATATTCGAGTGTAATGGACAGATTCGAAGAGTCCCTTTTCGAGTCTAATGGACAGATTCGAATATCATGGTCATCTCGAATCTAATGACAGATTCGAGAAAACCATGAACAGATTCGAAGGTCCTTGAACAGACTCGAAGCCCCGACGGTTGATTTTTCAACAAAAACCCACGATTTTAACCATTTTGAACTTGGTAAATCACATACATTAGTTCAACTAGGTTCTAATCAATGATTTATGCTCTTAATTTGATATTTTATAGGTCCAAACTTAGTTATTTAGCAAAAACTTTATTTTGACCCATAAAACTTCAAAATTTGATGTTTTAGCCTAAAATTGTGTATAAAACTACACAAATCTTGTACAATCCGGTTGATTATACCTAGAAGTGTCTGTAGACTCGAACACACAGTCTTCAAAGTCGACAAAATGTCGTTTAGGAGAGAAACGGTAGACTCGAGAACAGATTCGAAATCGCCAATATAGATTCGAGAGTATAGATTCGACAACAGTAAGTATTAAATGACTTCACTGTTGACCTATATATACAACCAACCTTCGAGTCTAAGTGTAGATTCGAATCTACTGACAGATTCGAAGTCTTACTGCTTCGAGTCTGTCTTAGAATCGAAACCACCAATACTTAGAAAAATTTTCGAAAATTTTGAAATAAATTCAACTTTTCCAACTTTTTTCTACGGTATCGTGTAACCAGATAAACTATGCCAATTCTTTTACCCTAAGCTCAAGATAGTTCACGCATTGTTTATTTTATCCAACTTTGAATGCACCCTCAGTAACTTTTGACCTTTTACCTAAGTAAAAATTAAACTAAACTAAAATGAAATAAAATAAACTAAGGTAAAAATAAAATAAAATAAAGTAAAATAAAATTTTGACCAAAAAATTTAATCTAGACTTAAGAAAAATTTACAATCTAAGCTAAATACTTAACAACATATTTTTGATGAGTATAGTCTAAGAAAGGTTCAATCAGATAGCGATGTCTGATACTAACTTTCAGTACTTAAACTTTCACACTTAGGAATTTTTTTTATTCCTTTGTTTGTTTGTCGTGACACACCCATTTAGCCGATTGTTGGTATTTTACCCTGTTAAACATTCTACATTTCGGAATATCCCTTGGCCTTTTTATTTATCAGGAAATTATCTTACGTGACTCAGACATAGACATACTTTTATGATCAAGGCACACAGACAAAGATTCTAACTTGTTGGTATTTGCAAAATTTCTTTAAAAGACAAACATCGGACACAGGTCTGTATTCTCATACAACAAAGTGTCTTAGTTCGACTTAAGGTTTATTTTTAAAGTTATCAGATAGCGGTGACAGGTCTGTACTGACGTACAACAAAGCGACATGTCTGCTAACCCGAATCTAAACAGAGACAACAGGTCTGTACTTACGTACAACAGAGTTGCATGTTTTCGACTCTCAGTTTTACATGATATTTCTATTCTTTCCATTTTCAGATGTATTTGATGTTGCCATACATCCCTAGAAAGTTTGCATACCTCATTTAGACTCAATGTTTGTATGTCTTGTACATAAAAATTAAGACCGATTGATCATATATCTAAGTTAGTGACACGCTTGACTAATTCTAGAATATTTTATTAGCCTTGAGATTCCCTATATGTATTATGCCTACCAACAAATCAAACTAAGTAAAGTATAACACTTAGGATTTAGTTGCATTATGTGTGAAAGCCTAAATACTTAGAGTTTGTAACGACGGTGCTAATTTTCGTCACTTTGAACCTATGTATCTAAGACCTAACTCTTTTTTCTGATATTCTCTTTTTTTGTATTTTTCTGATTTTCTCTCTTTTTTCTTTTGTTTTTCATAAAGAAATAGCAATAAAGATATGATAACCTACTATCCTACTAAAAATAGAAACTTACTAAAAATAGAAACTTTCCTAAATTAGCAGACTTACTATAAAAAGAAAGAAATACTACTACTATAAAAGGAAATAAAATACTACTAAGGTCAAATTACTCTGGGTTGCGCATTCCATTCAGTTGAATTAAATACTCAAACCGTGACTTATCAAACGCTTTG
>JAANYP010000619.1:225233-251652 GCA_020465985.1 Centrapalus pauciflorus | reverse complement strand
GCTGCTCAGGGCACATGCAAGGATTGTAAGAATTGCGAGTGAACTCAGCCTAAAAAACGGGCCAAAAGTTCACCTTTGGTGACAATGTACAGGGATCCACTGAGGGATATGGGAAAACTCTTAAAGCTGGTGCTGCGTGTTCAAAATAGTAGCTATGTGGTTGGGCTAAAACACCACCTTGTTAGATAAGCTAACTGTGTGATGCTGGCTACACGGTTAACTTTGCTGAGCACCTGGGTTACATATTGGATTCCCAAGGACAAAGTTGTGCTAGTAGCTCAACGAAAAGAAGTGTCTATGTTGTGGCTATGATTCTGCGACCCCACAACTGAACCTGTTTCTCACAAGAACAAATGCTGATCTAACCTGGCTCTGGCACAGAAGATGTCACATCTGAACTTCACGAACATCAACACCCTCTTACGAAAGAGTTGTGTCAGGTTGCCTTCTCTGACTTTGCTAGGATAGCTTATGCACAGCTTGTGAGAAAGGCAAGCAGAGAGAAAAACATCCTTTTAAATCAAACATAATTCTTATTGATACTCACACTCTTCTTACTCCATATTGACTGTTTGGACCTGTTATGTCCCAAGTTAGGAGGACGAAGATACACCTTGTAATGGTTGATGAGTTCTCCAGGTACACATGGGTATCTTTATAAAGAGCAAAGGAGAGGCCTGTAGAACGAGATTATTGGATTTGTCAATAAGATGGAAATGCTGAACTTGCCCAAGTAAAGCAGCTTAAGAAAGTGATCATTGGGTACTGAGTTCAGAAAACGTATCTTGAAGCTTCTGTGAAGAGAAGGACTCCACTCAAACTTTTCGCTAGTAAGAACTCCCTCAACAAACATTGAGTGCACTGAAAGGAGAAACCGAACTCTCATTGAAGTCTGCCGAAACCATGCTGTGTTGATAGGTTTAACCTTCATCATTTTGGGATGAAGCTGTTAACACGCCTGCTTCACCCAAAAAAGCATACTTAGTGTGTGAAAAAGATTCAACACGTGACTCCCTATGCAGCTGATCCAAAGGGAGGAAGCCAAATGTCAGTTATTCCATGGTTTGGAGTCCCTGTTTCCTTCGAATCAAAGGGCCCAGCTGTCAAAGTTTGAACCTAAAGCTGATGAAGGTGTGTTTGTGGTACCTGCTATCTCCCAAGCCTACAGCGTATACAAACAAAAAAGAAGGTGCATAGATGGAATCATCAATGTCACCTTTGAAGAGTCAGAATGCCCTCCACCAAAGCCTGTTCCTGATCAGCTTCAGGAGAACTTTAAACTGATGATCTCATTGCATTCAAAAATGAAGAGGGACCAAAAAGCTTCCACTACACCCATGTGGAACCTGTTAATCATGATGGGAATGATGATGCTTATGTCAATACACCTGTGTGAATAAATGTACGACTTAATTACAACTTGCATGTCCAGCACCTATCACATGCCCTGATTTTCCCAGTTCCTCTGCTGATATGTTCCAACAGTGCTCAGAATGTTCAACACGTGAACAGGCTCAGCCACCGTGTGTCTGAAATCTTGCGAGCTGATTCAAACAGGAACCGTGACGATGTTAACAACTCAGGTGAATCATCATGAAAAAATGATCTAAGTGGATCAGGTGTCACCCCATGATCAAATAATTAGTGACATCAACAACAGGGGATACATAACCGGTGGACAGCTTAGGAACTTTTGTATGTTCTCTCGTTTTGTTTCACTGATGGAGCCAAAAAAGGTTGAGACAGCATTACCGATGCAATTGCGATCCACTGCCATGCAAGAAGGAGCTCAATCAGTTTGAGAGAAACAATGTTATGGAAGCTGGTCCCTGCTACCAAAGGTAAAACTATACTTGGCCACTAAATGGGCTTTTCAGGAATAAATCGGCTGACGCAAGGTCATGTCATTAGAACATACTGCAAGGACTATGGTTGCTCCGGGCTTACAGACAGGGAGAAGGAATTGCTTATGATGAACATTTGCTCCTGTGGCCAGGCTAGACAGCAATTCGTTGTATCTAATCCTACGCTGCTCATAAAGAGCATTACGGTATTTCAATGGATGTGCCAGAGGCATTTTTGATTGCGGCCGCTGCAAGAAGAAGTTTCTGTCAAGCATGCCTCCATGTTTGAAAATGAACAACATCCAGGTTTTGTAATAAGTTGGACAAAGCTCTCTATGGTCTCAAACAGCCCCTAGAGCCTGGTCTGAAATTCTTACTGAGTTCCTTATGAGCAATGGGTATTCCAGAGTAAAGTGGCTACTACATTTTACTAACGAAGTGAAGTCGGACATTATGCTTGTCAAATTTACGTGGATGAACATAATTATTTGGTGTACTACTAATGAGCAGCTAGGCAAGAATTTCTTCATACTCATGAAATCTAAGTATGAAATGCGTATGATGGGAGAACTAACTTTCTTTTTAGGATTACAGGTTAAACAAACCTCAACTGGAATTTTATAAATCAAAGAAAGTACACTTTAGATCTATGAAAAAGTTTTCAAATTTGATCAAAAGTTTCTCCTCTTAAAAACCCCAATGGCACCAATGTAAAATGGATGCTGATGCCAGTGGCAAAGCTTTTCAGTAACCGCTTACAGAGGCATGATGGGAGCTTGCTATACTTAACTGCTAGTAGACCTTTATATTATGTTTGCCACCTGTCTGTGTGCTAGGTTTCAAGTGATCCAAAGAATCTCATCTAGTGCTGTTAAAAGAATTTCATATACTGAAGGGTACACAGGGTTTAGGTCTTTTGTATCCCAAAGACTAAGCCTTGAACTAACCCGCTATTCAGATTCTGATTTTGCCGGCTGCAGGTTAGATAGGGAAGCACAACAGGTGGATTTCAACTCCTTGGTGGCAAAAGTTGGATCAGTGGAGTAGACAAGAAGCAGAATCAGTGTCCCACTTCTACTGGCTTGACAGTGAGCTGAGTACATTGCTGCTGGAAGCTGCTGTGGGCAGATTCTGTGGATGCAGCATCAGCTTGAAGACTATGGCCTTGTGTATAGGAAAACTCCTATTCTGTGTGATAATACAAGTGCCATAGCCATCTCCAACAATCCAGTATTTCATTCAAGAACAAAGCATATTGAAGTCAGACATCACTTCATCAGATATCACATTCAGAAAGGTAATGTGGAGGTAAGTTTTATTTCCACAAATGAACAGCTTGCAGACATTTTCACCAAACCTCTGGATGAAACAAGGTTTAATTACCTTGTCAGCAAGCTGGGTATGTTAAACAAGAGTGACTAAGTGTTTCTCAAAGGTCTAAGAATTTGTGTGTTTCACACTGCTCAAGTTTCTCTGAACAGCTTAGGCAGAACAGGTTATACATGTTCTGTACTTAGTCATTTGTCTGAAAAACTTGAATAGCTTGAGCATACAACAGGCTGAACAAAATCAGTTTATTCGTCCAGCCTGCTCTGGTGGTCCAATCTTCACCCTGTTCACTTCTTCACACTGTCTTACAAGCCATTCTCTTGTAACCTGTTCAACTATTGAACACAACCTGCTCTTACAAAAGAGAGCAGGCTGAAGGCACAGTTTGAGGAATGAACAGCTTGAAGACTGAACAGCGTGTGTTGACCCAACTTATCACAGGCTTGACCAACAGCTTGGACCAACAGTTTTAATTACCTTTCTTCAAACTTAAGTTACTTAATTTATGTTTTATTTAACTTAATTACTGCGGATAATGTGGGTTACGTGTGTTAGTGATTAAAAAGGTCAAGTTGTCTGACAAATGTTTCTGACATGGACAACCGTTCCGTTTTCCGTTAACTAACATTTCAAATCGAACCGCCCAAACCTTCTCTCTCATACACTCACATTCAAATCCTATAAATACCAAACCACTGTTTCATCTTCGTCTTCCTCATCATTTCCAGAAATCCTCAAGAACCATAAAAATTGACTAAGTGTCCTCTGCTTCTTCAAACCTTAAGAATTCCCAAATGGCTCACAGACCTAATCCCTTTCTTCTAGTGTTCGTTGGTGATGATGTTGTCAAACATTCATCAGTCACCACAATGCTGACCATCAAACCCACAAACTACGTAGCAAACCTCACTATTCCCAAAAACTATGTGGGAAAAGGCTACGATCAGATGGTGGAATTTCTGCAAGTTCATCCGTTGAACTATGCAATGACTGCAACTCCTGGTGTCCTATACCAGGAGATGGTGTATGAGTTCTGGTACACCTGTTCCTACAACCCCAACACCAAAGTCATCAAGGGGACAATTCTCAATGGGACTCAGACCATTGAGATAACTGCTGATCTGCTCAGAGAGGTGCTTCATCTACCAATTGCTGAGACCTATGACAAGTTCCAAGCTGAGGATGCACAAATGGGCAATCTGCTACGCTTTTGTGGTGTAGCAGAACCCAAACTTGGAGCAACACTATTTAGGAAGGACCTCTCTCCTACCTATAGCTTTCTATTCGCCTCAGTGGTGATGTGTTTTGGAAGCAAAGTTGGTTCTTTTGACCAACTCAGCAGAGATGAAGTTCCAATAGCCTTACAGCTAGTGGATGGGACTACCCTTGACATGGGTAAGTGGATTTTTGTGAACTTGAGGAACCTGGTGCAGCAAGAGTCAAGACCAGCTGCTGTCCGTTATCCCAGGTTTCTGAGCCTCATTTTCAGACATGTTTGTGGTGAGCAATTATACAACTCTCAGCCTTTACTTAAGTCTGCTGCATTCCCTGTCATAGGGAATAGAGTTTTCTATACCCCAGTTCTACCTAATGAGCCTCCTCTATCCACACCAATGAGGAGGTTGTTAGGTTTGGTGGAAGGACCCTCTGCTGTGAGGGTGGATCCAGAAGCTGCTGCTCCCACCAGAAAATCCAAAGCCAGGTCCAAACTTGTAAAGAGGACCTTGGCAACTGCTGAAGCTGGGCCTGTGAAAAAGAAGGCCAAAACAGCTCAGTCTGAGTCTGTTCCTTTAGCCTCTGTGGCTGAGGAGGAGCAGATTCCTCACCCTGGTTCATTTGTTGAGCCTGAAGCCTTAGTGGTTGGTGCCTCTGTGGCACAAGAGACCATGGAACAGGTTAGCCCCACTGTTCCTAACCCAGTCTCACACCATGTCCATACAGATCCTCTCCCCTCTCCACAATCACCCACTTCATCCATTCACTACGAACGCAAATCTATCTCCAAAAAGAAACCAGCTCAAAGAACCACCTCCTCTGTTCCCTCTCAACAGGGTTCAGTTGTAAAAGAAGCAATCCCTGCTGCCTCTCCTATTTTGGGAGAAGTTTCAGCTCATTTGGAGCCTGCTTCACTCCAATCTGAGTCTACCCAGAGTCAGCCTAGACCCTCTGGTTCCTCCCAACAGGAACCACTTGTACAAACGGAGATACCCACATCAACTATCCCAGCCTCCCAACAGGCTGAGGACATTGAAAGACAGGAGTCTTCTCCACTCCATACTGTGTCCACACTGTCCCCCACTCATATCTCCTCACACCCTGAGTCTGCACGAGGTGTCCAAGCTGCTGATATAGACCAATCAGTAGCTCAGCCTCAAACTTCTGCTCCCCATGATACAGCTGTTCTACACCAAACAGCTGCTGAGGGACCAACAACCCAAGCTGATGAACCTCAGGGATCATACCATCCCTCTGGTGAGGCTGCTTTCTTCATGCAAACTCCATCAGCAGGTTTCACCACTGCTGATGTTGAAATGCATATCCCATCTCCCAATGATGAGGTGCCTTTAGACCAAGGCACTGCTGAGGGAACCACCACTGGTCTTCATGAGGGTGTTGCAACACAAGCAGCATCTGAAAGGCCCCAAACATCATCCCCTTCTCCTGGTGATGCAGCTATAGCCGCTGCTGAAGGACCTCTTGATCCCTCCAACCTGGGCCATCTTACTTTTGCCCAGGCTATGGAGCTTCTGTCCAAAGTCCCTCTTCCATTTCCATCACATCCTTAAACACCAGCTTCATCATCATCTTCTCCATCTACCCACTCAAAACAATCTACCCATACACCTCCATCTCCCAAAGACCTGCCTTTGAAGGATCAGCTTTCTTTGCTGACCAACAAAGTTGGTTCTTTGGAAAACACCATGAACTCTCTACCCTCAATCATATCAGACTCTGTGTCTGCACAGCTTCAGGGGTTCTTTGATTTGTTCAAGGCCTCTTTACCTACCACTCCACAGCCTGATCACTCTCCACAGCTGTTAGCACTCACTGCTCAGCTGCAAACTGTGTCCACCTACCTTTCCTCTATTCTTTCCATTCAGCAGGACTCTGTGTCCTCAATGACAGCTATTTCTCAACAGTTGTCATCACTTCTTACTTCTTGCAACTCTACCCTTCCAGCCACTCTAGCTAGCTTACAAACTATAATTGGTTCCCATTCTAACTCCGTGTCATCAGATCTTGCTGATGTGCGAGATTCTCTAGAACTTCATCTTGCACAGCTTCAATCTCTGCTGTTCACAGCGTCTGACAGAGAAAACATTGTTAAGCTCACATCCTTTGCTGATTCCCACTCCACTTCTCTTCAGACCTGTCTTTCTCAGCTTGCTGAGGTGAAGGATAACTTGGCTTACTTAGTGACTAGCCTTGTTGGTCCTAAACCTTCTACTAAACCTGCTGGCAAGCCTGCTGACTTTGTGTCTTCAGGCAGACCAGGTGTTGAAGTCGCTGCTTCATCTCCTTCAAAGGGGAAGAAGTCATCTGCCTCGAAGACTAAGTCTAAGGGGGAGAAAACTTCTTCTCCTAAGGAGATACCAGTGTCTGCAACTCACACTGGTCAGCCAGCAGATGTCTTTGAAACAGGTACAGCTGAAGGTGCCTCTCAAGCTGCTATGCCTACTCAGGCTGTCTCTCCAAACCCTGCTCAGTCTAAGGGGGAGGAAGTCATTCCTGAGGACAGGCCTAGCAGTAAAAGGAGGCACTTAATTTTAACTGAAGAAGAAGAAGAAGAGGAAATTCCTGAGGCTGCTGTCACTACAGCAGCAGCTAAAGGAAAAGAAAAGGCAGCTGATGATCCCATACAGCAGAAACAGGCAGAAATTCAATTTCACAAGGGCAGGGCTAAAGAGATGGGTCTTCCTATGCACAAGTACTTTGAGTTTAGAGAAGAACAGCTTCAAGCTCTGCAGGAATTGAGAAAAGAAGAAGAATCTGCTAAAGCTGCTAAATCCTTTGCACTCCAAGAAGCAAAGAAAATTAAAATGTCTACCTTGGAAGTGCAAAAGAAAATAATGGAAGCTGCCAGACAATCAGCAGGGGAGAAGGAGAAGGAAATAGAGAAAGGTACTCAGGTCTCTGTGACCAAATCATCAGTACCCCATGCAAGAGCTCAATACCACTTTGACAACTTGGCTAAGAAAAAGTTTCATGATGTTGCTGAAAGAAGGCTAGCCAAGGAAGCAATTGTCAAAGCTGTCCCTGTATCAAGGAAAGGCAGTCAGTGGAAGCTTAAAATAACAAGGATGGGTGCAACAGGCCCAGAATTGGAAACTTATGACCACACTGATGTAGCTCAGATGGGATACAGGGAGTGGATTGAGCTGGCAATTGCCCTGAGTGAATCAAAGTCTGAAACTGCTAAACAGATCAGGGCATATGTCAAGAAGTTGATGGAAAGAGTAAAGGATCTTGGCCTGATATCTAAGGAAATTAGTGAAGGTGTCTTTGTGACACATCCAAAAATAAAGGCCAGGAGAACAAAGAAGAACACAGAGATGGAGCTACTCCTTACACTGATCGAACAGGGCGACTATGCCATTGAAATGAAAGGAGTTGATCATAGCCTGCCAAGTGGAATAGAGTTTGAGGATGGCAAAATTATTGAAGAACCTGAGCTGGGGGCATTTTTTGTAGATCCCCTAACTCAGAAGAAGTGCTTCCAAAGAGCCTCAGAGCTGTACAAAGTTGATCTGAGACAACTTGCCGCCTTCAGACTTGCAGTTTCATTTAGGCAGTCTAGCAAATGGAGAGCAGCCATCTGGGATCAGCTCAGAGGCTTCTATGAAAGAGGAGAGCTCAATGATCCCAAGTTCATGATCATCAGAAGTGAAGTTGAGGAACTTGAGGATACAAGGGAAGAACTGGAAAAGATGGTTCAGGATCCTTCTCCATTGATATGAAGTCCATCTACCGTCTGGGTAGGTGAAGAATGGGAGCTGTCCATCAGTTGGACAGGCTTGCCATTATCTGCTCCCAACTCAAACAGTCCAAACATCTTGTACATTAGTTGTACATCCTGTACATGAGTTGTACATTATTACATAAGTTGTAATTTTTGTTTTTACATTAGTTGTAAAATACATTAGTACATTAGTTGTACTCTTGTAAGAACATGTGTTGTTCTAGTGTAGTCAAGAATCAGTGTATATATAAACTGATCTTTTACTTTACTGTAATGTTGTAATTTTATTTCAGCAAATGTACTGTAAAAATATATAGTGATTTTTGATAAGACCAGCTTGGACTGGTTATTGCAAATAGGGGGAGATTGTTAGGCACAAAAAGGCCTCAGTCAAACCTGTTCTACATCTGAGGGGGAGAATTATAATCAAACCTGTTGATGCATTTGAAGGTTGAATTTAAGGCCTGTTATATGTCTTATTGAAACCTGAAAATGATTTGCAATATCAGTCTAAAGCTGGTCTAATGTTGCATGTGTTGCAAACTAAGACCAGTTTGGTCCAAGCCTGCTCTGTCTGCTGAACAGGGGACAGTAAACGTCTACGCTGCTCTACACTGTTGAGCAAGCTTTGAGGCAATTTTAAGTGTTCTGTTCTTTGTGAACAGAACATGTTCTTTCTGAACAGGCTAAACACTTTATGGAATATGTTTCCAAGTCATCATGTATTGTTTTTGACTACAAGATCAGTTTACAAAGTCGAAGACAAAGTGGAAAACAGAACTGCTCAGCCTGCCCACGCTTTTCTGTAACATGAAGACAAAAGGTTATTTGAAAAAGGGTGACAGACCTTTTTCTTATATCAAAATAGGCCTTTACAAGGAAGAAAGACGCAAAGTTGACATTCCTAAATTAGTTAAAGGCAATGCAACAGTGGACAAAGTGAAAAGACAAAAGTTCTGCACATGTGAAGACAAGTCTGCTTTTCAGAAAAGAGCAGAAAAGGTTATGTTGTCTTTTCAACAAGACTTCTCCTTTTTCATTTCGTCCAATGAAGATGTTTCTCTTAGATCCTCTGAATGGGTATAAAAGGAAGCTTCTAAGGACAGAAAGAAGTGTGAAGAAAGCTAAGTGCTGAAACCAAGAGTGAACGTGCAAGTGTGATTTTCATGCATGCAAGCCTTCTGTGTAAATCAGTATCTGTGTGTCTAAGCTGTTTTACATAAGCTGTTCCCTTAAGTCTTGTAAACACAGTGAGTGCTTCTTAGTGAGTGTATTCATTGTATACTAGTTTGAGTTTGTCTTAGACTAGTGAACATACTGTTGTATCTGTCATCTAAGCTTGAACTATTCCGCATTCAAGCTTGTTTGTAATTAACAAATTGTTGATAATACATACAAACATTGAGAAAACAGTGTGTAGTTTTTAAATAGCTGTATTCACCCCCCCTCTACAGCTTAAAGCTATATACTTTGGGAACCTCTCGGGACCTACACCTATCCCGTCACTCACTCAAGAACCCGCCGAACAGACCATACCACTTTTGGTAACACGGTCTTCCAGGCATGATCGCCAACTTCGGTTGCTTAACCAAGACATCGGAGAGATGACCGCTCGTTTAGAGCGAGAGGAGTTACAAAACTTCAACATATACTGGGCCAATCAGCACGCCCTCGCCATTCAGTAGGACGGACTGAACGAGCTCTGGCAACGATTAGCCGAGAGCGAGGCCCGCAACGAGGAGCTGGCACAGCGCCTCAATGCTTTAGAAAAGGGAGAGACCCCTGATCACTCCCGCACCTAGTAACCCCCCCCCCCCTCTATCTTTGTAATATTAGGAAATTATTATGTAATTTGTAGGACTAAATTTTTCGGGTAATAACCCGCCCCAATGTAAGAAAATTATGAATAATTAATGAAAATTGCAAGTTATTTATGAAATTGTGTTTGATGATTATAGTGTTGTGCCTTAAGAAAAATTTACATTTTTAAGATTCAACTTCTTACACTATGCTATTTTCTTTAAACTTTAAGATAATGCCGCCGAGACGAGTTATGAGCGCCGCAGAAATTGAGGAACTGGTTGCACAAAGAGTGGCTGCTGCTATAGCCACTTACGAGACCAACAGAAACAGTTCAGCTAATGGAGATGGTGGTGCTAGCCGCACCACGGGAGGAACTAAAACCCACCCTAAGGGTTGCAGAATTAAGGGGTTTTTGAGCTGCAAGCCCCGATACTTCAATGGGACCGAAGGAGCCGTTGGATTAGTACGATGGTTCGAAAAGTTGGAATCTGTCTTCCGTGTTAGCGGATGCATTGAAGGAGACAGAGTAAAGTTCGCCACCCACACTCTGCAAGACAGCGCCTTGACATGGTGGAACTCGTATACCCAGTCTGTGGGGATTGATGCAGCTTACCAACTCGCCTAGACCGAGTTGAAGCAGATGATGACCGATGAGTATTGCCCGAGGAATGAGCTACAGAAAATGGAGTCAGAGTTTAGGAATCTGGCTATGAAGGGAACGGATGTAGCTGGGTACACCAACCGATTCCACGAACTGAGTATTCTGTGCCCTCAGATGGTGACCCCTGAGTACAAGAAAATCGAGAGTTACATTTGGGGACTCGCTCCTCAAATTCAAGGTAATGTCACTGCCTCCAACCCATCCACCATACAGGATGCCATCAGGATGGCCAACAATCTAATGGATCAAGTGTACCGGAGAAATGAAGCTAAAGTCGGGGAAAACAAGAGGAAGTGGGAGGACAAGTCCGGGAGGAATACGGGTTCGCAATCCAAGAAGCTCGAGACCATCAAGGCTTATGTAGCAGGAGCTGAGTCAAGGAAAGGCTACACGGGTACCAAGCCTTTCTTCACCCAATGCACCTTTCATCACAACAAGGGTCCCTGCCCAACCCCTTGTGGAAAATCCAAACGCATCGGCCATGTAGCCAAAGACTGTAAATTTGGAACCCCGGGTGTCAATGGCGGCAATCAGAGAGGCTGCTATGAATGTGGAGCTACTGGGCACTTCAAGAGTGAGTGTCCGAAGTTGAGAAATGGTGGAGGAGCTCAGGGGAGAGCTTTTTTGTTAGGAGCTGGTGACGCTCGTCAGGATCCCCATGTGGTATCAGGTACATTTCTTTTAAATGACATTTACGCTTACCTACGCTTTGATACTGGGGCTGATAGGAGATTTATATCTGATAAGTTTAGTAAGCAATTGAATGTCACTCCTTTTCCCTTAGACAACTCTTATACTATAGAACTGGCTGACGGCAAAATAATAGAGGCAAGTATTATTATTAAGGAATGCACGCTGAAGCTGGCAGATCATCCCTTTAAGATAGACTTGATGCCTATAGAACTCGGAGTTTTGATGTAGTAATTGGTATGGATTGGTTGTCACACAACCAGGCTGAGATTTTGTGCGGTAAGAAAGTGGTACGGATACCACTCCACAAGAAGAAGGTCCTAACAGTCCAAGGGGAAAGAAAGAACCGACAGCTGAATGTCATATCCGGCCTAAGAACATTAAAGTGCCTTAGGAAAGGTTGCCATGCAGTATTGGTACAAATTGCAGAAAAAGAGTCTGAGAAGAAGCGACTCGAGGATATTCCAGTGGTTTGTGACTATCCGAAGGTCTTCCCGGAAGAATTGCCTGGACTTCCGCCAACTAGGCAAGTAGAGTTTCAAATCGATTTGGTGCCGGGAGCTGCACCGGTCGCAAGAGCCCCATATAGACTCGCTCCTTCTGAAATGCAGGAGCTATCCAATCAATTACAATAGTTGATGGATAAAGGATTCATTCGACCAAGTTCCTCACCTTGGGGAGCTCCGGTCTTATTCATGAAAAAGAAAGACGGATCCTTCAGGATGTGCATAGACTACCGAGAACTAAACAAGTTAACAGTAAAGAACCGCTACCCCCTTCCCAGAATTGACGACCTGTTTGACCAACTACAGGGATCTAGCTTCTACTCTAAGATTGATCTGCGATCCGGTTATCATCAAGTAAAGGTTCGGGAAGAAGACACTCCCAAGACAATATTCAGAACTCGTTATGGACATTACGAATTCCAGGTGATGCCATTCGGTTTGACCAACGCACCAGCCGTATTCATGGACCTCATGAATCGAGTGTGTAAACCGTATCTGGATAAATTTGTAATATTATTCATAGACGATATCCTCATCCATTCTAGAAATAAGGAGGAGCACGAACAACATCTCAAGCTGATCTTAGAGCTGTTAGAGAAGGAACAGTTGTACGCCAAATTTTCAAAATGTGAATTTTGGTTGCGAGAAGTTAAATTCCTTGGACACGTGATCAACAGCCAGGGAATCCAAGTTGATCCATCAAAAATCGAGGCCATAAAGAACTGGGCGACTCCTAGAACTCCCACGGAAATCCGCCAATTTGTAGGACTTGCTGGTTATTATAGGCAATTTATTGAAAACTTCTCAAAGATAGCAGGTTCCCTAACAGAGTTGACTCGGAAGGATGTAAAATATGTCTGGGGTGAAGAGCAAGAAAAGGCGTTTCAGCAGTTAAAGCAAAGATTGTGTAGTGCACCGATTCTGTCCTTACCTGAAGGGACTGAGAATTTTGTGGTCTACTGTGATGCCTCACACAATGGATTAGGTTGTGTGCTCATGCAAAGGGATAAGGTCATTGCTTACGCATAACGGCAACTCAAAATTCACGAGGTGAACTATACGACTCATCACTTGGAGCTTGGAGCAGTGGTGTTTGCTCTCAAAATATGGAGGCACTACCTGTACGGGACTAAGTGCACAGTGTTCACAGACCATAAAAGCCTTCAGCATATCCTGAATCAGAAAGAGTTAAATATGAGGCAACGTCGTTGGGTTGAACTGCTTAGCGATTATGACTGCGAAATTCGTTATCATCCTGCGAAGGCGAATGTCGTAGCTGATGCCCTGAGCCGAAAGGAACGGGTTAAGCCATTGAGAGTCCGAGCTTTGGTCATGACTATACAGTCAAACCTAAACTCTCAAGTCCGCGAGGCACAAGAAGAAGCAGTCAAGGAGGGTAATCTACTGGATGAAGCTTTGAGAGGTATGGATAAGCACTTTGAAATCAAGTCAGATGGATGTCGGTACTTCATGGGCAGAATTTGGCTACCAAAATTTGGAGGAGTAAGGAAACTGATCATGGATGAAGGGCATAAAACAAGATATGCTATTCATCCAGGGTCAGATAAGATGTACCACGACTTGAAGGGAATGTACTGGTGGCCAAACATGAAGGCTGACATTGCTACCTATGTCAGCAAATGCTTAACATGTTTGAAGGTTAAGGCTGAGCACAAGAAACCATCAGGATTGCTAGTTGAACCAGAAATACCCCAGTGGAAGTGGGAAAACATCACCATGGATTTCATCACCAAATTGTCGAAGACTTCTGGAGGTTATGACACTATTTGGGTGATTGTGGATCGACTTAGCAAAACCGCGCACTCCCTGTCAATCAAGGAGACTGATAAGATGGATAAGTTAACACGAATCTATCTTAAAGAAGTCGTCTCAAGGCATGGAGTACCTGTATCAATTATATCAGACAGGGACAGCCGGTTCACATCAAGATTTTGGCAGTCATTGCAAGAAGCACTGGGTACACGTCTAGATATGAGTACAGCCTATCACCTGCAAATGGATGGTTAGAGTGAAAGGACGATTCAGACTTTGGAAGACATGCTAAGGGCATGTGTTATCGACTTTGGCAAAAGTTGGGACAGACACCTGCCATTAGTGGAGTTTTCCTATAACAACAACTATCACTCAAGTATTAAGACCGCCCCATTCGAGGCACTCTACGGATGAAAGTGTCGATCACCACTTTGTTGGGCTGAAGTAGGAGTAGTCAGATTACTGGACCCGAGATCATCCAGGAGACTACAGAAAAGATAGCCCAGATTCGTAACCGATTAAAGATCGCGCGGGATCGACAGAAAAGTTATGTGGATGTTCGACGGAAGGATTTGGAATTTCAAGAGGGAGATCAAGTAATGTTAAAAGTCTCGCCTTGGAAGGGCGTAATCTGTTTTGGGGAACGAGGAAAACTCAATCCTCGTTATATCGGACCATTCAAGATCACCAAAAGAATTGGCCCGGTAGCTTACCGACTCGATCTGTCCCCAGAGCTTAGTAACGTTCATAATACTTTCCACGTGTCCAATCTTAAGAAGTGTCTGGCTGATGAATCACTCGTTATACCCATAGACGAGCTGGAATTAGACGATAAGTTGAACTTCATTGAGCAACCTGTAGAAATAATGGACCGAGGTTAGCAAAAATGACCTAATATGTATTTAATAGTCAATTATAGCCTAATCAGTGGTCATTAGAAATTAATCAAGTGATTAACAAGGTTTATTAGAAAATTCAACTCAATTAGAACCAAATTCATCGGTGCGATTAATCGGGAAATCAATTAATCCGATCAATTTACGATATGAGGGATTAATTCAACTAAGTACATAATTAAATTACAATTACTTAACATTAATTATGCAAGACTAAAACAATTCATTAAAACAATGCATCCAAAAGTATTTATGAATTTATAAGAAAATGAAAATACAAGAATACATTCTAAATACTTTTATACAAAAAAAAACAGAAAAATACATGGAAAATACCCACATAGGGGCCGGCCATAGGAAGGACCAAAAGGACCAAGATATATAATTTTTTACACACCACCTCCATAACATTTCACTATCAAATCCTACTACTCCATCCTTCTTTCTTTTCAAATAAGATTTTACACTCCACCTTCACATCTACCATCAACGCAAGATCTCTCTTTTTCTCTATAAATAGAGATCATTTCCATTCATTTTCATCACATCAAAAATCCTTTCCTCTCCTCTCTTGGTCCGGCCACACAACACACACACACACTACCCACAATTTTCTTTCAAGTGTTCTTCATGTTATGCAAGTGTTCTTCATGTTATGCAAGTGTTCTTGGTGAATTCCTTCAGGATCCAACCTTCTTCACACTTGCATTCTTACATTTCATCAAAGTAAGTAAATACTAGCTTATATCATCTTATATTCATGTTTATATAAGTCTTGCATAATATATATAATCACCAACAACAACAAGTTTCATAAAAACTCAAGTTTATAAGTTTCTAGTTTTTATATTTAAGTTGTTTCTTTAAATGTGTTTATGAATATATGAACACATTATAAAAGTGTTAATATTATGAAAACATGTGATATATATGTGTTTTATAACTTTTATACAAGTGGTCTTTGAATAAACAACAAGAATCATAAGTTGTTTTAAGTTTATAAAACTGCGGATTTTCGGCAGAAAATTTATATCAACTTTGAAAAATTATAACTAATTCATAAGTTAACGAAATAAGTTGATTCTTGTCTCAAAAGTTAGATCTATGTTTTAACTATAGATCTGGAATTTTTCATAATTTATTTTGGAGTTTTAGACCTCCAGAAATTATTTGGGAAACCGAAAGTTTGACAGCTCAAAAATGGCCAACATAGGGTTTTTAACGAGCTTTTTCACCAACCTAAACATCTCGAAAAATGGCCGTTCTTGATTCTAAAAATCCTTTCTATATAGCAGTTTAATGTCCTAGAACACCATAGTCTAAAACATTTTGGAGCTTGGTCAAAAACAGTCTCAAAGTAGGTCAAAAACAGTCTCATATATATATATATATATATATATATATATATATATATATATATATATATATATATATATATATATATATATATATATATATATATATAAACTTGACGTTTTAAGCAAATTTTATTTATAAACTTGTAATGTTGGGTGATTTAAGACATAAAAATCTATAAATATATATATCATCGTATATTAGAGATATTAAGTCCTTATTATCATTTAGGACTCGATTAAACTCACTCGACGCATCATCCACCCGCTCACGCTAAATAGCTTTTTACGCTAGTTTTTGTCATCGCAATCTCGGTGAGTTCTCATAGCCCCTATTTTCACACTGTTTTGTTTTGGGGATGAAATACATGCTTCGTTTTTATATGGACACGAAAATATCTTCATTTCTATTGTGTATTACACATGTGGTTCCATCAGCCCTTATATCATGAACCGTTAATTGCATTTATTTGTAAGCGCGAATATATTGTGGATAGATCTATCGGGAGTCATGTCCCCCATTCGGGTTAGTTCGGATTGGCTAACAGCGAGTGTATATATATTTTACACACGGTATTACGTATGGGAATACTGCACAGGGCAAACTCATTTTAATTAAGGTTCGGTTGCATGATGGTTTATATGTAATACATAACATGGAATTTATGATTTTATAAATTCAATCTCTATTATTGTTGTCCATACAAGTTAGATTTACGTGTAAACCTATGAGTTCACCAACAATTTTGTTGACGTATTTTAGCGTGTATTTTCAGGAAATTAAGGCAAGTCCATCACATCGATAGTATTTTCAAGCTTCCGCATATAAGGAGTCGCACTCAGTTTCAAACCGTCGGAGATTTATTTGCTTTATTTTGGATGATTTAATTATGTATTTAAATCTCTGTACCTTGCGAACTTCTCTTTATCATTTTGGGTTATGTAAAACATTATATATTTTAAAGTCATACCGATGTATTTTTGAAAACGTCCATATAGTGGTCGTTTGGTTATGCTTCCGCGACGTCACGCTTCGTTGCCAACCGAGGTAACGGGGTGTGACATTGTGGACGTATTTTAATCTAAGTTCGATAATGGATTTGATTATGTTATGATCGGGTTATATTTAACCATGTATATAAATGGTTTGTTTAAAGTGAAAATACGTATTGGAATGCAAAACTATTAATAAATTTCATTATGTAGGTAAGTAATCATCTCAATTACGAAAATCGTGCAAATTCGAGCTCAATCGCAGGCCATTTAACATCCGAGCGCAAGCCTGCGCGCAGAACGAGTGCTCAATAGAAAGAATTTACCTACAAAAAAAAGAGGAGTGTACCCTGGAGCGCACACCAAGCACAGACCCAAGCGGGGGGGGGGGGGGGGGGCAGGTCTGCGGTTGCGCCTAACCCATAAAAATAAATTTTACGAATTTTTTAGGGTTTTCAAGTTTGCATATAAATATGAGACATATCATATGAGAAAAAGGACATGATTTTAGAGAAAAATACCTTAGTTTGGTTACGCTTGAGTGAGTGTGGTGCTACGACGAATATACGAGATTACCTATGATGTTGAATGGCGATGAATCAACAACCCTTTTGCGCTTAATGTACGATGTTCAGCTAGTCTCGCTATAATCACTCCCCGGGAAACCACGAGGATAAGTGTTTACGTTTATGAACAATTATTTATGTTTACATGTGTTAAACTACTTATGCTTTGATTGTAAACATTGTGATTCGTAGTAATATGGTTTGTGTTTTGTAAGATATTTCGTTGTTAATTTATTATTCGTGCTGACTTATAATTTAATTAAGACGAGTAATCAAAGTGACACACACTATTCCCAAGATAACACATTGATATTAATAACAGTTCTAAGATTATGTCTGTGTAATCCTTTAATTGTTGACGAATGGACTAACGACACTGAGTGGTTGTTCTCTTTCATTATATTTACTCAAACTAAGGTTTTCGTTTACAATTGTGTAGAGTATTTAGCTTCCTTATATTCGTAGAAGACATTGATATTCTTTTGCAAACAATATACATTATAATCAAATGAATTTTGTAACTCTAGTCGCTCAAATATGTTTTACAAAACCCCTCGCTCCATGTGGAGATGATCCCTACTTACCCTATCTTCGGAGGTATTTAGCAGTTATTTTTGGCGAGCTAACAACACTCGTTCATGTTAAAGTGTCCAAAACATATGAAACTCTAATGAGTGTCGATGAAACTCGGATGAATAACAAACTTTCTTGGGTAACTCTATAACAAACTCGATAGACAAAAGGATCAAACTCGATATTCAAATGATCAAACTTGGTCAATAAGTGATGAAACTCGATCAACAAATGCTCAAACTCAATGAAAGTTTGATACAACTGGATTAGTTCTCCAACAAACTCGATCAATGCTTCCTTCAAACTCGATAATCAAAGAATCAAACTCAGTCAATAAAGCATAAAACTCGATTAAAGCATACATCAAACTCGAATAATACTCTATCAAACTTGATCAACACTAAAAATTCAATATTGCCCGAGTTTGAACAGAAAGTTATCAAAATCAAGTTCGAGATTACAATTTTCAACAAAAAAATCTACGAATTGATCACAAATTGAAATCAAAGGTTCGACTTTCACACACAAACACTTTTTGAAAAACAATTTTGTTTAAAATCAGATTAAACACCCAAATTTTGACAAAAACTTGAAGAACACGACTTTTCCAAAAATTCAGAAAAATCCAAATTAAATCTTGTGTGTTTGGAGTTATGATTTGAGACTTATATAATCATATTTGAAATAAAAAACGTGACCTTCGATCACAAATTCACTCCATATCATCCACAAATTCAAAAACCTCAAGAGATTTACTGATTTTCGAAAAAAAAATATAACAGTGTTCGAATATTTTCAAAATTCAGATTCAAAATTCATTCAAATTCAGCCATATCAGGCTCTGATACCAATTGATAATTTGTATTTCATGCAATTCATATCAACATTAACAATCATATGAACAATTAACAATCAAACACACTCTGCTGAATGATTAAGAGAGACAGAAAATATTACATTTGGGTTTAAGAACAACTTGCACAGTACACCTCTCTATCAGCAGTCTCTCAACGTTTTTCAACAAATCCTATTTATACTAAAATACAAAACTATTTGGTAATTACAAAATAGTCCCAGAACATATACATGATTTTGTTTTCAAATCTATTTTAATTGTACCCAACAATTTCAAACAACTCTTTAACTAATAGTGGAAAATTAGTTATAAATGAAGAAAAACGCTTTGTTAAAACCAAGCATGATGGTCATACTACCACATGAAGGCAAAGATCATCACAGCTCAGTAAAGGCAAAGACAAATTCATTGCTCAAACTGAGAAAACTGAAAATAAGTGTTTCAAACCTGTGATGGGTCAGAAAATAGTTAAACTACTTGTATTTGATTTGTGTCCTCCCAAAAAGAGGAATGAAGATACAGGAAAAGTTGTTGCTGTAGAACCTTCCACAAAACCTGTTGGTCTATCTAAAACAAGTGAAATATTTGCAAAAGTTGTTCACAAGACAACATAGATAAACCAGAATGTGTTTCTAGGAGCTCTTCTTCCAAGAAATCTAAAAAGAGAAAATGCTATAAATGTGGAATGAAAACTCACATGGCCAATGATTGTCCTGAAACTGAGGACATAAGGCCTGCTGACACTGTTAACTCCAACATTGCAAAATCAAGTAGTGTTGGAAGAAACCTTGTCATTGAGGAGAGTATCTCAACTGATACAATCCAAATTGAAAATATTAGTGTTGATCTGAGTGGTCCATTAACAAATGTTGATGAAGAATGAGAACTCATCCCCATGATGAGTTCCCCTAAGAACTAATATTTCCCCATGTCACTCTGCAGGTTAAACAACCAAGCCAGGTTTGGTACTTAGACAGTGGCTGTTCTGGTCACGTGACAGGTTGTAAAGATTTGCTGAGTGATCTCAAGCCTGAAAAAGGCCCAATAGTCACATTTGGTGACAATGTCCAGGGATCCACAGAAGGATATGGAACCCTTTATGCAGGTGCTACAATCTTATATAGAGTAGCCTATGTGTCTGGGCTAAAACACAATCTTGTAAGCATCAGTCAACTGTGTGATGTTGGCTACAAGGTTAATTTTGATGAGCATCTAGGGTACATAATGGATTTCCAAGGAAAAGTTGTGTTGTGTGCACATAGAAAGAAAGGGGTTTATTTTGTAGACATGAAACCTGCTGACCAAATAATTGAAACATGTTTTGTCTTAAGAAGCAATGCAGTCCTCAACTGGTTATGGCACAAAAGGCTATCAAACCTGAACTTCAAGAATATCAATAAACTCTGTAAGAAAGGGTTAGTAACAAGTTTGCCTTCTATAACTTTTGTTAAGGATAAACTCTGCACGACTTGTGAGAAGGGTAAGCAAAGAAAAACATCTTTTAAATCCAAGCATAATTTTTGTATTGATACACCTCTCTTCTTAATCCACATGGACTTGTTTGGACCTGTTAATGTCTCAAGTCTAGGAGGTAGAAGATACACCTTAGTAATGGTTGATGAGTTCTCCAGGTTTACATGGGTGATCTTCTTAAGGACCAAAGGAGAGGCTACCATAGAAATTATTGGGTTTATCAAAAAGATGGAAGTTCTAAACTCTGCCCAAGTTCAGCAGCTTAGAAGTAATCATGATACTAAGTTTAAAAACAGTACTTTTGAGGACTTTTGTGAAGAAAGAGGAATATCTCAAACTTTTCAGCTATGAGAACTCTACAACAAAATGGAGTTGTTGAAAGGAGGAACAGAACCCTCATAGAAGCTGCTAGAACTATGCTGAGTGCATCAGGTTTGCCTTCATCGTTTGGGCTGAAGTTGTCAACACTGCTTACTTCATCCAAAATAGATCTTTAGTGATGAAAAGGTTCAATAAGACTCCCAATGAGTTACTCAAAGGGAGAAATCCAAATATAAGCTGCTTCCATATGTTTGGGTGCCCTTGTTTCATCTTGAACCAAAGGGATCAGTTGGCCAAATTTGAACCCACAGCTGATGAAGGAGTGTTTGTTTGATACTCAGAAGCTTCCAAAGCTTACAGAGTATACAACCCCAAAAGAAAGGTGATAGATGAATCTATCAATGTTACCTTTGAAGAGTCTATAAATCCTTCTACCAAAGCTGTTCCTGAATCAGACCCAGGAGATTTTCAGCTTTGATGATATTATGCATTCCAATGTTGAAGAAAAGGACTCAAGAGCTTCCACATCATCTAGAGTGGAACCTATTAACCATAATGGTCATGATGATGATGTGTTCAGCAATAGTAACACTGGTTCATTCTCAACATATGAACATGCTCAAGATGTCAGTGTGTCTGAAAATTCTGAAAGCTGTTCTACAAGACCTGTTGAACATGAAACCAATGTACAAGATACAGAGGAATCATCATTGAAACATGATCCTAAATGGATCAGATTTCACCTAATCGAACAGATAATTGGTGACATAAATAAAGGTGTGCAAACAATATGGGATAGTCTTGGGAACTTTTGTATGATTTCAAGTTTTGTGTCCTTAATGGAACCTAAGAAAGTTGATGATGCACTGAAAGATGCCAATTGGATCACTGCCATGCAAGAAGTACTCAATCAGTTTGAGAGAAGCAAAGTATGACAGCTGGTCCCTATGCCTAAAGGAAAAACAATAATTGGCACTAAATAGGTTTTCAGAATCAAAATGGATGAGCAAAGGTCATGTCATTAGAAATAAGGCAAGACTAGTTGCTCAAGGGTATAGGCAAGAAGAATGTATAGACTATGATGAAACATTTGCTCCAGTGGACAGGCTAAAAGCAATTCGTTTGTTTAGGATTACAGGTTAAACAAATCTCAAATGGAATTTTCATAAATCAAAGAAAGTATACATTAGATCTCTTGAAAAAGTTTAAATTTGATCAATGTTCTCCCATCAAAACCTCAATGGCAAACAATGTAAAATTGGATGCTGATACCTGTGGCAAAGCTGTTTCAGTAACAAATTACAGAGGTATCATAGGGAGTTTGCTATATTTAACTGCTTGTAGAACATATATAATGTTTGCTACCTGTCTGTGTGTTAGGTTTCAAGCTGATCCAAAGGAATCACATCTAGCTGTTTAAAAAAAGAATCTTCAGATACCTAAAGGGTACACCAGGTTTGAGTCTTTGGTATCCCAAAGACTCCAGCCTTAATCTAATTGGCTATTCAGATTCAAATTTTGCAAGTTGCAGGCTAAATAGAAAGAGCACAACAGGTGGATGTCAACTCCTTGGTGGAAAGTTGATCAGTTGGTGCAGCAAGAAGCAGACTTCTGTTTCTACTTCTACTGCAGAAGCTGAATACATTGCTGCTGGAAGCTGCTGTGGGCAGATTCTATAGATGAAGCATCAGCTTGAAGATTATTGCCTTGTATGTAGGAAGATTCCTATTCCATGTGACAATACAAGTGCCATAGCCATCTCTAGTAATCTTGCCTTCCACTCCAGAACAAAGCATATTGAGGTAAGACATCACTTCATAAGAGATCACATCCAAAATGGTAATGTGGAGGTAACCTTTGTTCCTACAAAAGAACAGCTTGCATATATTTTCTCCAAACCCCTTGATGAATACACGTTTAATTACCTTGTATGCAAGTTGGGAATGTTAAATAAAAATGACTAATTGTCATTGATGTTCTAAAGCCACTTAGTCAAATCTGAAAAAATTTTACAAAACAGTTTTGGCAGAACAGGTTTTATCAGCTCTGCACTTAGTCAATTTCCTAAAATTTGAACACGTTTGACAAGGAAAAGCCTTGTAATTTGTGTAAGGTCTACACACTACAGATCTATCTAGACGCGGAACCATCAACGAGTGCGGAATCCTCGTTAACGGGTAGACGGAAACAACTCTCACCAAGAAACACGGAGACTATCAGAAGCTGAACGAACGACACACGAACGATCCTACGAACTGATTCTCTCCGAAACGGCACTTACACTGATGATAAACTCGAGATCGCTTAATGCTTAATCACTCTCGAATTCTGCAAAAAGTCTAATAATTAATCGAGTCTATCCCTAATTATAGAGGCTGATTCGAGTCTGTTATGGGCCAAACTCGAATCCGGCCCAAGGCCCATTCGAGTTTGTCCTCTTGACACTCTCGAATCTGCCTACATTCGAATCTAGGTTCACATTCGAATCTATCACAGATTCGAATGTCAAACCTTCTACAATTCGAATCTACTATTTCACATACTTAGTATTGAAACTTATGTTTTTACCTTATGATTGATTTTATCTTTGAACTTTATGTTTGAACTTCTTGTAATACGTTACATCAAGTTCAAACATACAAACAATAATAAATATCAACCATATATAAACATATATAACAAACACTTGCTAAAATCACAATGCAGGATCACTTAGACTGCTATCGTCACACAGGGTGTACCAACAGACTCCTCCTTGACGATAGCTTCTAACAATTCACACATTTGACTTAAGAACTTTGTTTATTTATTTAAATTGCTGCCAGCATACAAACCTTTTTCTATACACACCTTGACTACCTTTTCATACTTCTTGCCTTCTGATTTCCAACCTTCATGGAAATAGATAGGTTGTTCATGAAGCTTCTGCAAGTCACTTTGAGATAGGTTTACAAGATGCAAAGGATCATATACTTTCAAAATTACCTTGTCCTCATGATCTTCCATGACTGCCACTGCTGATTCGTTGTCAACGTACCACCATTTCAAGTTCGCAAGAACATCTTGTGGCATTGTTTTCAACGGAACTTTCTTCAGACAGCGGACTGGCTTGTAGACCATCTTCATCCAAGGTTTAACAGTCAATGGATCTATCCTCGATTCATCCATGACTATAGATCTGTAGTGTGTAGACCTTACAAGTGGTATCAAAGCCTACGGAGTGTTCTTGGTGTTCTTGGTATCCACCACATGATGAACCGTACATTCCTTCGCCGATCATTCCAACTCCACTTCAATCCATCCCATCAACCTCGACCACATACGCCGACAACCAAAGGTTCCTGCAGCTTAAAGCTCGCGTTGACTTCCAAAATATCCAAATCTTAAGCCTAACAAAGGCAATCGGCGAGATTCAGACTCATAATGCAAATCTTGATAAGGAGAATGCCGAACTAAAGAAGATTGTGGAAAAGGTTAAGGAAGAGAACTTAGAGCTCAAAACCTTTGTTGCAGATCAGTCAGAAGAAATCCGAACGATGCGGTCCCTCCTTGAGCAGCTAATTAAAAATCTAAAAGCTCAGGGGGAGACAAGTTGTAGGGATCCTGAAGAGCAGCGAAGGGATGAAGATGACGAAGGCAATGATCCCGATGCACCTAATGAGAATGAGCCAGTAGATTTTTCTGCTGCTCAGGCTGCAGAAGTTCAGGGGGAGCCCAGTCCAGGTGAAACAGAAGGAAGTGAGGTTAGTCCCTTAAAAATCACAAGAATCTGAGATACACGACATGATTGAGGCACTAATGGATATTGATGAAGATCCTCTAGACTTTAGTTTTGATTTTGAGGATGAACTGGGAGACTTGGAAGAGGGTGAGTTTGTGCCAGAAGATGTTGTAGACTGGAAATCTGATGATGAGGTTTTGGTTGATGAAGAAGATGAAGCAAACGAGATCATCGTTCAACAGAATCCTATCACATATACATACACTACAGCTGAACAAAATTCGATAGACATTGAGGCATTTAAAGATGTTTTTAATGTTGAATCTGAGAGAGAAAATCCAGAAAGGGAACTGTCGAATGATGAGAAAAGGCAGCTGTGGTTTAGAAAGGAGGAGGAAAGATCTGAACTAGCTGTGAAAAAGAAGATAAGATTGCCAAGTTCAGGAAACTACTCTGGAGGCATTCTTAGCTGGTTTTTCGACAGAGAGTTACAACTCTTCGTGCTAAAGAGACGAGATGGGCTGCAATATCTAAAGAGAAAGTTGAAAGTGTTTAATACTCGCCCAAATGCGATGTCAACGGAACTGGATGGACAAAATCTGAATGAGGTCAAAGAACTGGCCATGGAAAAACTGATAAACTAGGGAGATGACCCATATGCTGAAGTGGATAGCACTCGAATCATAAGAAACGAGGTCGATCGGAAGGTTTGAGAGGATTAAAAAGGGAGGAAAAGAGGAGTCATGGATGAATTCGAGGATAGATCCATTGACTGGTTAAACCTTGGATGAAGATGGTCTACAAGCCAGTCCGCTGTCTGAGAAAGTTCCGTTGAAAACATGCCCACAAGATGTTCTTGCGAACTTGACATGGGTTACGTTGACAACGAATCAGCAGAGGGCAGTCATGGAAGTCATGAGGAAAGGTTCATTTGAAAGTCTATGATCCTTTGCATCTTGTTAAACCTATCTCAAAGTGACTTGCAGAAGCTTCATGAACAACCTATCTATTCCATGAAGGTTGGAAATCAGGAAGGCAAGAAGTATGAAACGGTTTAGTCAAGGTTGTGTAGAAAAAGCGTTTGTATGCTGGCAGCACTTTAAATAAATAAACAAAGTTCTTAAGTCAATGTGTGAATTGTTAGAAGTTATCGTCAAGGGGGAGTCTGTTGGTACACCCTGTGTGACGCTAGCAGTCTAAGTGATCCTGCATTGTGATTTTAGCAAGTGTTTGTTATATATGTTTATATATGGTTGATATTTATTATTGTTTGTATGTTTGAACTTGATGTCACGTATTACAAGAAGTTCAAACATAAAGTTCAAAGATAAAATCAATCATAATGTAAAAAACATAAGTTTCATACTAAGTGAGTATGTGAAATAGTAGATTCGAATTGTATAAGGTGACATTCGAATCTGTGATAGATTCGAATGTGAACCTAGATTCGAATGTAGGCAGATTCGAGAGTGTCAAGCGGACAAACTCGGCATGGGCCTTGGGCCGGATTCGAGTTTGGCCCATAACAGGACTCGAATCAGCCTCTATAATTAGGGATAGACTCGATTAATTATTAGACTTTTTGCAGAATTCGAGAGTGATTAAGCATTAAGCGTTCTCGGGTTTATCATCAGTTGTAAGTGCCGTTCGGAGAGAATCAGTTCGTAGGATCGTTCGTGTGTCGTTCGTTCAGCTTCTGATATCTCCGTGTTTCTGGTGAGAGTTGTTTCCGTCTACCCGTTAACGAGAATTCCGGCACTCGTTGACGGTTCCGCTCTAGATAGATCTGTAGTGTGTAGACCTTACAAGTGGTTATCAAGCCTACTGCAGTGTTCTTGGGTTCTATCTACGACGCGGAAACTACAGATCTATCTCTAGCACGGAACCGTCAACGGAGTGCGGAACGCCGTTAAGGGTGTAGACGGAAACAATCTACTACATGAAAACCACGGAGACTATCAGCAAGCTGAACGAAGACACCCCGACCGATCACTACCGAGCTTCTCTCCGAAACGGCACTTACCCTGATGATAAACCGATATCGTTAATGCTTAATCACTTTCTCGCACTGCTGCAATAACTAGTTCTATATAATTAAA
>JAANYP010000619.1:208520-225177 GCA_020465985.1 Centrapalus pauciflorus | reverse complement strand
CAATATCATTCACACTAAGCAACAGATTTTCACGCAATATTTGTTTCTTCAACTAAAAATGTAACCTAGTCACTTTGACCTTTGACCGACTAAAAGTAGATTAAAATAAAATAAAATAAAATAAGAATAAAACTTAAACTACTCAAAAGTACTTTAAAAATTTACAACCTATACTAACAGAGTATTTTTTTCGAGAATGTCAAAGAAGGTTCAATCAGATAGCGGTGTCAAACGCACTTTCAGTATTTCACTTTCACACGTATGAATTTTTTTATTCCTTTGATTGTTTGTCGTGATATACATTCCAAGTCGATTGTCGGTATGATTTTCCCTTTAAACATTTAACACTTTGGAATTTCCCTTGGCCTTTTTATTTATCAATAAACTACCTTATGTGTCTCATACTTAGATATACTTCTATGATCAAGGCATACACACAATGATTATAACTTTTTGGTATTGTAAATTTTATTAAAAGGCAAACGTCAGACACAGTTCTGTATTTACATACAACAGAGTGTCGTAGTTTGTCTTAGAGTTTATTTTATGTTCGCAAGACAGCGGTGACAGGTCTGTACTTACGTACAACAAAGCGACTTATTTTGCTAACTTGAGTCAAAACAGAGGTGACAGGTCTGTATTTACGTATAACAAAGCGACTTATTTTGACTCCCTCTTCTTTATCAAAAAATTTCCTTTTCTTTTCTTTTAAGATGTATTTAGATGGTGCTATACATCCCCTAGAAAATTTGCATACCTCATTTTAAATCATTGTCTGTATGTCTCTAACATAGAAATTAAGACCATGTGGTCGTATATCTAAGTTAGCTACACATATGACTTTTTCTTGATTATTTTATTAGCTGTTAGGATTTGCTTTGTGTATTATGCCTACCAACACATCAAACAAGAAAGTGTATATCACTTAGAATTTTAAGGTGCATTATGTGTGAAAGCTTAACACTTAGAGATTGTTTCGACTGTGCTAATTTTCATCACTTTGAACCTATGTATCTAAGAATTAACTCATTTTTCAATATTCTCTTTTTTTTTAAAAAAAAAATTTATGCGTTTCTCTCTTTTTTCTTTTGTTTTTCATTTTTTAAGATAAGATAATAAACTAACCTACTAACTTATTATAAAAAAATAAACTTTACTAAACTACTAACTTACTATAAAAACAAAATAAAATTTACTAAACTACTAACTTACTATAAAAAAAATAAAATTTACTAAACTACTAACTTACTATAAAAAGAAAGAAAACGTACTAAGGTCAAGTTACTCTGGATTACGCATACCATTTAGTTGAACTAACAACACAAAGCGTGACTTATCAAATGCTTTAGTGAATAAGTCTGCATTATTGTCTTCCGTTGCAACTTTTACCAGTTTTATCAAATTATTTTCAGCACAATCACGTATGAAATGATGTCTTATGTCTACGTGCTTTGTTTTACTGTGTTTAACTGGATTATTAGTTATAGCAATTGTAGATTGATTATCTATCCTCATGGGAGTATGAGTGTAATTCAAACTGTAATCCCACAATTGTTGTTGTATCCACAAAACCTGTGAACAACAACTACCAGCAGCTACATATTCGGCCTCGCACGTTGACACGACTACCGAAGTCTGTTTCTTGCATTGCCAGGATACAAGTCTCCCTCCAAGGAACTGACAACCTCTAGTTGTTGATTTCCGGTTCAAGCTGCAACTTCCATAGTCAAAATCTGTGTATGCTTCCAATTCTAGATCTCCATCAATGTAATACCAAGTCCCAGCTTCGGTTTTGACTTGAGATATCTCAGAATCCGCTTCACGGCTTTCATATGCATTTCTTTCGGATTAGCTTTAAACCTAGCACAAAAACACACAGCAAACATTATGTCAGGTCTAGAAGTAGTTAAATAGATAAGTGACCCGATCATCGCCCGATATAAAGTCGGTTCCACATTAGTATCACTTTCGGTACCTGGTCCGAGATTGTGATTCACTTGAATCGGAGTACTATAATGAGTAGTTAGCTTTGTTCCTTCCATCCCGAAGCGCTCCAGAATATCGTAGACATACTTCGTCTGATGGATAAACATGCCCTCCTTCCTCTGTTCAACTTGCAAACCCAGAAAGAAGTTCAGCTATCCCACATCACTCATCTCAAACTTTGACTTCATATCCTTCTCAAAATATTTGCACATCTGTTCATTTGATGACCCGAAAATGATGTCATCAACGTACACTTGTACCAAGATGAAGTCTTCTCCCTATGTCTTCACAAACAGTGTACTATCAATTCACTCTCTTTCAAACCCGTTGTATAAAAGATGAGTTGACAGCGTCTCATACCATGCCCAGGGTGCCTGATGTAATCCGTACAAAGCCTTATCGAGTCGATACACTCTTTCGGGATACTTTGGATAAGTAAACCCAGGCGGTTGTTCGACGTACACCAGTTCCTTCACCTAGCCGTACAGGAGAATGCACTCTTTACATCCATCTGATAGATCACTGCCGCTCTCCTTCGTGAGGTACTTCACCATCCTGTTGTTGAAATGTATGAAAAACCACAGGCGGAAAATGAAAAGATGGCAAATCTACTACGCTGCTGTGGCGTGTCAGCCCCAAGTGTGGGTGCAACTCTATTCAGAAAGGAGCTGGCACCAACTTAATGCTTTCTCTTCGCCTCTGTGGTGATGAGTCTAAGCTGCAAAGTTGGTTCATTCGACCAGCTTAGTCGTGATGAAGTTCAAGTAGCTCTACAGTGTGTGGATGGGACAACCTTTAATATGGCCAAATGAATATTTTAAAATCCGAGGACCTTTGTGGAGCAAGAACAGCGTCCCCTTACTGTTAGATATCCCAAATTTCTGAGCCTAATCTTCAAACATGTTTATGGTGAGCCTCTCTACAACTCACAACCTTACTTGACATCTATGGTGTTTCTTGTCATCGGAAACAAGGTATTTTAAACCATTGTTCCTGCTGATAATCCTCCACTTGCAACACCAATGAGGAGGTTACTTGGTTTGGTGGAAGGACCTTTTACTCACACAGTGAAACCAACCCCTGCTCCAGTAGTAAAATCCAAATCACATACTAAAAGTCAAAACGTGCCTTAAAGTCTACTGAAGTTGGGCCTGTCACCAAGAAGGCAAAAACAACAAAGTCTGCACCCTCAACCTTAGTGGTTGAGGGGGAGCCGGATAGTCACCCAGGTTCATCTATTGAACCAGAAGCCTTTGTGGCTAGTGGCTCTGTGCCCACTGAGACCATGGAACAGGTTCCATCACCTGTTTCTAGCCTAGTCTCTTCACTAGTTCAAACACATCCCCACCTCCTACCTCTTCATCAATTCCAATCACGTATTCCTCGCAAAGGAGAAAGTCCTTAGCCATGAAGAAAAGTTTCAGCACACCCACTTAACATGTCCGCTCTTACCCCACTCAAAAGGATTCAGTTTAAAAAGAGGCAACACCTGCTGAAATTCCTTCACCTATTTTGGGAGAAGGAGCAGCCTCTATGGAGCAGGCATCACTCCAGCATGAGCCCACCCAGTGTCAGCCTGAGCCCTCTGGTTCCTCATAGCATGAACCATTTGTACAAATGGAGTCAGCCACATCAACTATCCCTACCTATCAACAGGCTGGGGATATTGAAAGACAGGAACATTCTCAACTCCATACTGAGTCCACACTGTGCCCCTTAAATATTTCTCCTTCACACCCTAATTCTGCACTAGGCTCCAAAACTGTTGGTACAAGCCAACCAGCAGATTAGCCTTCCACCTATACTCCTCATGATGCAGCTATTCCATTCCCAACAGTTGTTGAAGGACCAATACGTCAAGCTGACGAGCCTTAGGGTATAGAACACCCCTCTAGCGAATCTTTTCCCCAAGTGCAAATTTCATCATCAGGTTTCACCACTGATGATTTTGAAATGCACACCTCCTTTCCCTATGAAGAGGTGCCTCAAAACCAAGGCACTACTGAGAGATCCACCCATGGTCTTAATGAAGGTGTCCCCATAACAGTGACATCTGAAAGGCAAGCATCCCATGTTCCCTCACCTCATGAAGCAGGATCAGCCACTGTTGAAAGTATTCCCTAGCCCCTCAAAACTGGGTCACCTGACTTATGCTCAGGCCATGGAACATCTTTGCAATGTGCCTCTACCATCAACAAGTGAACCTACTACTCCACAATCCTCACCTTCATCTCTATCTACACAATCCAAACAATCCACCCATACTCCTCCATCACCTAAAGATCTTTCTTTGAAGGAACAACAATCGGTGCTGTCCAACAAAGTGATTTTTTAGAAACCTCTATGACTACCCTTCCATCTACAATTGCAGTCTCTGTGTCTGCACAGCCTACTGTATTTCTTGATTCGTTCAAGTCATCCATTCCAACCCCCTCTCTACAACCTGATTTTTCATCTCAGCTGCTGGCACTCACTGCACGGCTGCAACAATTGTCCTCCTCACTTTCCTCTGTTTTATCTCACCAGCAGGAATCTATGCCCAAACTGGGAGCTGTTTTCCAACAACTGTCAAGTATTGATGAAACCTACTCTACATTAGCCTCCTTAAATACCTTAGTGGTATCCTTGTCAAACTCTATGGCAGCAGGCTTTGATGATATGCAAGAATCCACTGAACTCACCCTTGCACGGCTTCGAAGTCTGATGTTCAATGATACAGACAGGGTTTCCATCTCCTAGCTTTCAAGCTTTGCCACCTCCCATTCCTCTTCTATTGAAACCTGTCTTACCCAGTTAGCAGAGGTGAAGGACAACCTGGCTTTCTTAGTGCATAGCCTGATTGGTTCTAGGCCTGTTCCCAAAACTGCTGCAGCCAAGCCTGTTGGATCCGTTCCTTCAGGAAGAGTTGATATTGAAGGCTCTGTGCCATCTCCTTCAAAGGGGAGAAGAAATCTGCCTCGAAGACAGAGTCTAAGGGGGAGAAATCTACATCTCCCTCTAAGGGGAAATCAACCTCGGTTGGCCAAGCAGCAAGTCAAATACAAACTGGTGATGCTGTAGGTACTTCCACAGTTTCAGAGAAAGCTGCTGAGCCTACTCAGTCTAGATTTCCATGCACTACACCATCTAAAGGGGAGGAATCTATTCATGGGGACAGGCCAGGCAAAAGAAGACAGCTAATCTTCAAAACATTTGAGGAAGAAGAAGCAGAAGTTGAATTAACCCTGTCCAAAGCAGCCAAAGGCAAAGGGAAAGCTGTTGTGTACACTGATGCTCAAAAGCTCCTTCAACTCATGTATGACAATGCTCAAGCCCTAGAGATGAGTATTACAATGCAAACTTATTTTAAGTGGAAACAAGAGCAGGCTGAGATTTTTGAAAGAAAGAAGGAGGCAACCTCTATGCAAGCTGCTCGAACCTTTAATGACAAGGAGGCAAGAAAAATTAAAATGCCTACCTTGGAAGTTCAAAGAAAGATGGTGGAAGCAGCTAAGGAGTCAATAAGTGGCAAAGAGGGTGAAATTGAGCAAGGTTCGAAGGTCTCTGTGACCAAGGCAAAGCCTGTATCCTCTGTTCCTTCATCAGCAAGGACCAAGTTCTACTTTGACAACATGGCAGGGAAAACGTTCTTTGATGTAACTGACAGAAGACTTTCCAAGGAGACAATTGTGAAAGTTGTTCCCATTTCAAGGAAGAATCAACAATGGAAGCTTCAAATCACAAGGCTTGGTGGTGAAGGTCCTGAACTAGAAGCCTATGAAGCTACTGATGTTGCTGATATGGGATACAAAGAATGGGTAGAACTTGCAGTTGCCCTGAGCTGGTCAAAGTTTGAGACTGTTAAAACTGTCAGGGCATATGTTAAAAAGTTGATGGAACAGGTAAGAGACATAGGCTTAATCTCTAAAGAAATGATCAAAGGTACATCACAAGTATAACCTAAGATCAAGCCTAGGAAACAGAAGAAGGATACAGAGCTTGAGGAGTTTGTTGAGATGATTGAGCAGGGCCTCTACGCTGTTGAGATTAGAGGAATTGATCACAGCTTGCCTGAAGGTGTTGTACCTAAAGAAGCCAAGTATATTGAAGAGCATGAGGAAGGGGTATTCCTTGTGGATCCTCTATCCAAGAGAATGTGTTTCAAAATAGCCTCAATCTTCATAAAGCTGGTATCAAGCAAATTATAGCCTTTAGACTCTCTGATGCTTTTTAAAGAGATACCAAGTGGAGAGTCATTATATGGGAGCAACTTATAACCTGCAATAAAAGAGGAGAACTTGATGGCCTAGAACTTATGTACCTCATAAATGAAGTAGAAGATATTGAGGCCAGAAGCCAAAGGATAGCAGTGTTGGAAAAAGAAAAACTCCTTAAAACTAGTGAGGAGTATGAGAGGAAAATTATGGAACAACAACAAGAAGGTCCATCTGCAAGTTGAGTGTAGATGAAAAATGGAAGCTTTCCATTAGTTTGATAGGCTTACCATTGTTTGCTCCCAACTTTAACAGTCCAAAGATGTTGAAGATACATTGTACATTAGTTGCACTTTTTACATTTGTTGTATTTCCTCTAAGTACATTAGTTGTACTTGTACAAATATATGTTGTTTCAATCATTATCAGTATGTATAAACTGATCTTTTATTTTACTCCAATGTTGTACTTTTATTTCTGCAACTGTAATGTAAATGTATATAGTGATCATTAATAAAATCAGCTTAGGCTGAATATTACAAATAGTGGGAGATTGTTAGGCACAAAAAGGCCTCAATACACTTAAGGGAAGAATTTAAGGCTTTTTAATGCCTTATTAATACCTGATAAGTGATTTGCAATATAAGGCCAAAACTGCTTACACTGTTATATTCATTGTAACTTGGCAGATTGCCAGAGCTGAACAAAACTGTTGGACAGGTTTGGCATAAACTGTCTAAGCTGTTCATGTATGTTGGACAGCTTTGACCTAAATTAAGAGTTCTATTCTTTGTGAACAGGTGTAACACTTTATGCAATTTGTTTCCATGTCCTCATGCGAGGTCTTGGACATGAAGAACAATTTACAAGGCAAGACAAAGTGGAAACTCAGAAGCTGACAGTTCTGCCAAAGCTGTTCTGATGCATGAAGACAAAGAGGATATTTGAAATGGGTGACAGACCATTTCTTATATCAAAATGGCTATACATGAAGAGGAAAGATTTAATGTTGACATTCGTCTTTAAGGTAAAGTTGTATGCAACAAAGACAAAAAGAAAAAGACGAAGATTCTGCTACATAGGGACAAATTCTGTTTTTTCAGACGTGCAAAAAAGTATTCTTGTCTTTTTGTAAAGGCACTCAACTATCTCTGCAACTAATGAGGAAGTTTCACTGAGATTCACTGAGTGAGTATATAAAGAAGCTTCTAAGGAAAGAGAGATAACCAAGAAAGAAATCCACAAGTTCAGAACTTGCAAGAAAGAAATTGTGTTTTTCATGCATGCAAGTTCTGCCTTCAACTGAGAAATAGAATAGTGAAAGTGTGTCTAAGTTGTTCTTGTACAAAGTTGTCTGTCTGTGTCTTGTAAACAGGGAGTACATCTTAGTGAGTGAATTCATTGTAACTAGTTTGAGTGAGTCTTAGAATAGTTGTTCATCTATTGTTCTGTCATCTCTGTTTGGATTCTTCCGCAGTCCAAACTAGTTTGTAATTAACACTTCTTAATATATATATATATATATATATATATATATATATATATATATATATATATATATATATATATATATATATATATATATATATATATATATATATATATATATATATAGACACACACACACACTCACACAAACTTTGAGAAAAAGTGTGTTAATAAAAAATTAGTTGTATTCACGCCGCCCCCCCTCTACAGCATATAGTAACATACTTGGGAAACCTGTTGGGATCTATTGTTCTCGATAAAGCTCTTTACGGTCTTAAACAAGATTCTCGGACCTTGTTTGAAAGCCTTTCTACTTTTCTGCTTTCTTCTGGCTTCACAAAAGGTACAATCGATACAACTCTGTTCACTAAAAGGAAAAGTAATGATATCATGCTTATTCAAGTTCATGTTGATGACATAATTTTCCGTTCCATGAACCGTATGTTCTGTGATGAAATTTCATCCCTAATGTCATCATAATTCGAAAACAGTATGATGGGAGAGATGAATTTCTTTCTCGGACTCCAAGTTAGATAAATGTCTAATGGGATTTTCATCAATCAGTCTACGTATACTCTTGACATGCTAATGAAGTATAAATATGACTCTTGCACTTTGATAAAAACTCACATGTGTACTTGAACCCATTATTCACCCGATGACGAATGTCAAGCGGTCGATGTGATGACTTATCGTGGGATGATTGGTTCCTTGCTCTATATTATGGCCAACAGACCATACATTATGTTTGCAACATCCTTTTGTGCAAATTTTCAAGCAAACTTGAAAGAAATCGACTTAACTACTATGTAACGAATTTTTCGTTACCTCAAAGGGACTCCAAACTTTATTTTGTGGTATCCCAAAACAACAGGCTTTCAACTGAAAGCCTATTCAGATGCAGATCCAACTTTGCTCTATCCAACTTTTTGGATGCGTGCTTTTAATATTACAAAGTGATAAGATTGTTACAAAACCCTAGGCACATGTGCTTTTATACCTAGGTCTATGTTTGAGGGGTTTACATAAACTACCCGTCAACTTTCTATCTAAAAGGAAAAATTACAAGAAAGGAAACACATACACATTATTATAAAAGAACCCCCAAGATAGAAATAAGTAATTCTGACATGGGTATTCTTTTTGAAGACCAAAAGAGATGTTGCTAGAGAGATAATTGGATTCATCAAAATGATGGAGGTTCTTAATTCTACCCATGTTATGCAGCTTAAAGGTGATGGTGGTACTGCATTCAAAAATAGTACACTTGAAGACTTCTGTGAAGAAAGAAGGATCTCACAAAACTTCTCTGTTATCAGAACTCCATAACAAATTAGAGTTGCTGAAAAAAGGTTTAGAACGCACTATGTTTGGTACATAAAAATAAAGCTAGGGAAATAGAAATAAGAGGAATTCACATGTTTGTTAACATGGGAATTCCTCTTATTTCCATTTCCCTAGCCTTAAATCTCTGTAGCAAACGCACCCTTATTGAAGCCGCCAGAACAATGTTGTGTGCATCAGGTTTATCTTCATCATTTTGGGCTGAAGTTGTCAATACTTCCTGCTACACTCGAAATAGATCCTTAGTGGTTAAATGGTTCAAAAATACTTCCTATGAACTACTTAAAGGGAGGAATCCAAATATATGCATTTTCCATGTGTTTGGATGCCCTTGTTTCATTTTTTAATAAAAGGGATCAGCTTGCCAAGTTGGAACTGACAATTCGTCATTGTGGCCCGTAGAAATAACCTTAAAACTAACTATTAGTGCAGAGAAGTAAGGGTCGAATCCGCAGGGACTACGTATGTGAAATAGGGTTATATTGGTAGTTTCTTAAGTTATTAAAAGCGATTAAATTATGAAATGAGTGATTTGTTTAGAATAATGATAACGAATAAATTACTATTAAAGCAACGGTGAGCAAATGACAATTGATTGACAAATCGAATTAAAAGATAACCATTTATGAAATCACTACCACATAAGTTATATTCCACATGAATATCATGTAACGGTCACATAGACATAACGAATTACTTAGTCATATTACTCGTAAATAATTTAACCAATAAATCTTGGCATAGCGCATGCAACATTCATTACTTGTTTTAATCCCTAAACTAATGGACTTGGAGATTCACTTCTTTGCAAGGCCCTTTTGATCAGTTTAAGCCTTGATTTGGATTTTCCTTTGGGAGCAATGACTGGATTAAGTTTATGAGTAGAAGGTCAATCCACTAAACCAAGCAACCTCGTCATTGGTATTGACAGAGGAGGTTCATTTCAAGAACTGGGGCATAGAATACCCTATTTCCAATAACTGGAAATGTAGCAGTGGACATGCAAGGTTGAGTATTGTAGAGTTGCTCACCACATACATGTTTGAAAATGAGACAGAGGAACCTTGGATATCTGACAGCAGTTGGATGTTGTTGTTGCTCCACCAGATTCCTCAGGTTCAGGATAATCCATCTTGCCATATTCAAGGTTGTCCCATCCACAAACTATAAGACAATAGGAATCTCATCCCTGCTAAGCTGGTCAAATGAACAAACTTTGCAGCTGAAGGACATCACCACTGAGGCGAAGAGAAAATTTTATGTTGGGGATAAGTCCCTTCTGAACAGCGTGGCACCCACTTTTGATTCTGCTACACCACAGAAGCATAGCAGATTGCCTATTTGCTCATCCTCAGGCTGAGGTTTGTCATAGGTGTCAGCCACTGGGAGATCAAGAACTTCCCTGAGGAGAGTAGCAGTGATCTCAATGTTTTGAATGCCATTGAGAATGGTTCCCGTGATGGTTTTGGTAGATGGATCATATGAACAAGTGTACTAAAACTCATAGACCATCTCATGATATATAACTCCAGGAGAGGCTGTCATTGCATAGTGCAGGGGATGGGCTTGATGAAAGTCCACCATTGGTTTATAACCTTTTCCCACATAATGTTTGGGAATAGTCAAATAGCAATGTTGTTGGTGGGCTTGATTGTGAGCATGGTGTTGACAGCTTCTCAACATCATCACCAATGAACATAGGTAGAAGGGGATTGTTTTGGTGAGCCATTTGGGAAAGTTGTAGTGATGCATGATATTTGACACTTGGTGGGTTAGGGTTTATCAGAAAGTTATGGAAGCAATAGAGAAGAAGAAGATGATGAAACAGTGAGTTGGGTATTTATAGGATTTTAATACGAGTGAGTAGCAGAGAGAAAGGTTTGGGCGGTTGATTTGAAATGTTCTTAACGGAGAATGGAACGGTTTGCCATGTCAGAACAGTTGTCAGACCAACTTGACCTTTTTAACTACTAACACATGTTAACAAACATTATCCGCAGGTAATTAAGTTAAATAAATACGTAATTTAAGAAACTTGATTACTATTCAAGCATTTATTGTCATTGCACTCACATACTTATTGGCATGTTCTTGTTGCGCATGAATATATCATTTGGCATTTAAATATGAATTTATTTTATTAATGCACTCTTGTACTTGACATGTTATAAACATAAAGCCTGCGTTCATTTGAAAGTGCATCAATTAGTACATACTTTGTCATGATGATAGACTAAGAATCAGGTGTAACCTGGGCTGAGGTTTACAGGAGGCCACTATCGGGTACTGATCATCCCATATACTCATTCCATCCAGGTTGTACATCCCTGATCGATAATTGAACAGCTACGGAGACGTAGGTCTCTGAATCCATGCTTCCCAGCATGATGAATTCTTATCATCAGTGCCCTCCTCCCGAAGGAGAAAACATTGCTCATATTCACATATGGTTTGCATGGCATAACAATTGAATGTGTAATCTGTTAACTCACTAAGTGTTGGGAAATAGTTTAAGTACATTCAAGCTGTTAGTTTAGACTTCTCAGACTGTTAGTAGATTTTACATGTAAATACAAAGTTCATGCTGCTAGTTGAAGAAACTCGAGCTGCCAGTGTAAAAGTTCAAGCTGCCAGAGCAAAACAACTCAAGCTGCTCAGTTCATGCTGTCAAGAGATTCAAGCAGCTCAACAGTTTAAGAAACAGAAAGTGCTGATTTTCAGGAAAGATATCTACACGAAGATTCCAGCATATCTACTATCAGAGAAGTCATAGTCCTTCAAGGAAACAAGTCCAAAAAGCAATATAAATAGACAGAATAGGTTTTCTATTGTATAGAAGTTTTCTGCATATTTTTGAGTCTGTAATTGCTTCGTTGGTTAAGTTTTCATAAGCCTCTAAGGTTGTAAAACCCTAAGAACAGTCTGTGTTCTTCGTCTAATCAAACAGATTAGAGGTGATTGTAATCATTGAATTCAGCAATACAAACAGTCTTGATTACTTCTTATGTTGTATGCTTCATTGGTTCTGAAAGTTTTTGTTAAAATAATTAAGTGTTATTCCGCAAACTTCTTAATTAAACTTTGATTCAAAGCAAGATTATTGATTTATACTCTGATAAATTTCAAATCAGTTAATCTTGGTTATTCATATTTTAGATCCTGACAAGTGGTATCAGAGACACAGGTCGTTCTTTGTTTTTCAAAGTCGAAAACTTTCTTTCAAATTTTTAATCTTTTACAATGGAATTTGAAAATAGCAGCAGTGGATCTGGGCAAGGACTCAAAGTGCTTATGCTCAAGCCCACTGAGTTTGAGATGTGGAAACTCAGGATTCAACAGCATATTCAATTCATTGATTATGCCATATGGGAAGCTGTTGAATTCCCTCCTGTAGTTGATCTAGAACTTGATGATGAGGGAAAACCAGTCAAAACTCCTCCAAAAACTGAACTTGAAAGGAAGGCTAGAATGAATGAAGTGAAAGCACTCACACTATTACAAATAGCCATTCCTAATGCTTATCAACATCAGTTCAAAAAGTTTTATACTGCTCACTCTCTTTGGAATGCCTTAGAGAAGAGGTTTGCTGGTAATGCCAGTACCAAGAGAAATCAAAAAGACCTCTTGAAACAGCAGTATGAAAACTTTTCTGGTGGCAAGAATGAAAACCTCACTCAAATCTTTGACAGGTTCAACAAACTGATAAGTGAACTGGAAAGTGCAAATGTCAATCTGGATCAAGATGAAGTCAACAGAAAGTTTCTCAGATCTCTTGGAGAAGAATGGACAGTCTATGCTGCACAATGGAGAACAAAAGACACTCTTGATGAGATAGAATTGGATGATCTGTATAACAGTTTAAGAGTGTTTGAGACTGAGATTGATGCTAAAAAGAAATCTTTTTCTTATAATCACAATACTGCTCTTTTATCTTCTGAAAAATCTAATAACTGTGATTCTTTCTCAGGTGGTGATGGCAACTCTGCTGAAACTCACTATGAGGCCCTTGTTGCCAATGATGGATTATTTGCTCTAAATGTTGAAGACTTGGAACAAATTCATCCAGATGATCTTGAAGAGATGGATTTAAAGTGGCAACATGCAATGCTAACCATGAGGGCCAAAAGATTTCTGAAAAGAACTGGTAGGGCCAACTTTCAAGCCAAGACAGAAGGCAAACCATCTTTTGATAAATCAAAAGTGGAATGCTATAAATGCCATAAGCTTGGTCACTTTGCCAGAGAATGTAGATCTCAATGTCAACAGCCATCAAGGACTTCACAGCCCATCCAAGCGTCCTCATCAACAGCACTTGTCTCTCAAGAAGACAATGTGTTTGACTGGAGTGATCAGACAGAGGAAGAATTTCAAAATCAAGCACTTATGGCAGAAACATCAAATGTCTCCTCCACTGAACTACCATCTGAGGTAAATTCTAAACTCTGCTCTCAATCATGCAAAAATATGGGTAAAAAGTACAGAGATCATAATGAGAGCATGTGCAAAACTCTAGCTAAGATGGAAGAAAGGAGATATGAATACATGCAAGCCATAGAAGATCTGGAAAAACAGATCAATGATTATAAGGACAATGAGATTCAAATGGGTTATGATAGAACCTATCATGAGTGGGAGAAAAAGGAGCTAAATAAGAAAATAGAATCTCTAAATAAAAAGGGAGAAGAGACTGAACAAAAGGTGTTTGAGGCTAATAAGAAGCTAGAATCTGTTAACATAGATCTAGGAAACTTCAAGTTAGCAAATAAAAAGCTAGAACACCTAATGGAAGTTCAATTCAAAGATAGAGTGAAATCTCAGGTCAATCCCAAAGAAGGAATAGGATATAAAGCTACTCCACCTCCATACAATAACAAGTACATTCATCCAATGAGTGAAGTTGCTGATAGACTTGTCAATGAACCACTAGATGAGTCTATGACTATTGTAGATCCTATCCTTGATAACAGTCCTGAATTAAAAGACGATAAGAGTTAAAATAGAGACTGTGACACAAAGAGTGCACCCATAGAAGTCCAAGCTCCCAGTAAGAAAGGAAAGAGAAGATGAGTGTATGCAATGCTACTCCACAAGTTTCTGTACATTCTAACTGTAACACTGCATCTTCATCAAAAGGAACTAAAAGAGGTAAAACTGTTTCTATCTGCACATGCCAAAAGCATGGTGTTCAAAAGTTTCCTAAACAACAGCAGGTAAGAGGAAACCAGAGAAACAAGAACCAGAAATTGACAGAAAAGTCTGGTGTTCCAATTCAAACTGTCAAAAGATGCTTTCACTGTGGAAGGAAGAATCACTTAGCCAAGGATTGTTTTTACAAACCAGCTGTTGCAAAACAGACGGTGCATCACACAAAATCAAATCCTAATCAGGCAAAGCACTCAAAAGTGAAACCTTCCACAGCAGCTCCAAAGAAAACAGTTGATCACAGATTCTCAAAAGTTAATAAAAAACAGTCCACACATCAAAAACAAGTTTTGGCAAAGTCTAAATCAAGTTTTAAACAAATGTGGTGTGTCAAGGACAAATCTGTTGCTCAAACTGCTAATGCAAAAGATCAGACTGCTAAGTCAAAATCTGATGCTGTTAGTGCAAAAACTGAAACTGTTAGCACTACAAACACAGCTCAAGCTGCTGGGCATCAATCTGGAGCTGCTAGTGAATTATCTGAGACTGTCAGAAGAAAAGATGATCAAAATAGTTGGATACCTCATATTATCATTAAATACTATCCAAAGACTCCATCAGTTGATCTCACTAAATATAAGAAGTGAAAGACAGTTTTTAGTTATGTCAATGTACAAGGCCAACCCAAAACCAATTTGGTTTGGGTTTACTCCACTACTAACTAAGCTGTTATTTGTGCAGGGCAACCACAGGTCTCCTCATAGATCAAGATGGCATCTGGACAGTGGATGCTCTAGGCACATGACAGGCAATTCTGAATGCTTGTCAAATTTCAAAGGTTTTGATGGAGGTTTTGTTGCATTTGGAGGCAACTAAAAGGGAGGTAAGGTTACAGGTAAAGGTACTGTTAATGCAGGCAACATGACATTCCATGATGTTCTGTATGTTGAACAGCTTAAGTACAATTTATTGAGTGTCTCTCAAATCTGTGACAAACAAAACATTGTTCTGTTCACAGATTCTGAGTGCATTGTTCTTTCAAAGGATTTCAAAGTTCCTGAAAATTAGAACACCAAGAAAGGACAATGTTTACTGCCTGGACACAGATCTTTTAAATAAGTCAAATACTTTAAGCTGTTTAATATCCAGAGCATCATCAAATGAGTCTGCTCTTTGGCATAGAAGGATGTGTCACATGAACTTCAAGTCCATGAATGCTTTAGTTAAAAAGAATCTGGTAAGAGGACTACCACAAAAGGAGTTCATTTGTGATGATCATTGTGTAGCATGTCTTAAAGGTAAGCAACACAAAACTGCTTATAAGGCCAAAGAAGTAAATTCAATCTCATCTGTTCTTCAGTTGCTACATATGGATCTATTTGGTCCAACTTCTGTTTTGAGTTTGAATAAACGGGCTTACTGTTTGGTCATTGTTGATGATTTGACCAGATTTACTTGGGTTTACTTTCTTAGGTCCAAAGATGAAACTGCTGAACTAGTTAAGTCTTTTATCCTTAAGATAGAAAACCAATCCAATTCCAAAGTTAAGGTGATAAGATCAGACAATGGAACTGAATTTAAAAATCTCATTCTAAACAGTTTCTGTGAGTCCAAAGGTATTGCTAGACAATACAGTGCACCAAGAACACCACAGCAAAATGGTGTAGCTGAAAGAAAGAACAGAACATTAATTGAGGCTGCTAGAACAATGCTAGCTGATTCAAATCTGCCAATGACTTTCTGGGTGTGGGCTCTCTCTGTTGTTTGAAAAGAAGTTCCAAGGTTTGTACCATCTCCATCAGAACCAGTGAATGGTTCAGTTTCTGGAACAGCTTGAGTTTCTAGGCTCAACAGCGAGAAGCTGTTGGGAGCTAGCTATAGAATCTGGGACTGTTTCCTTTTGTGTTGGAGCTTTACTGTCAAGCTTGGGAATGGCACTCAGGTCGATTCATTTGGATTGCATTAAGTGGAGCATTTAGAACCCCTAGAGGATCACATGACAGAAGTGGAGAGTGGGAAATCATCCCAACTTGTTGAATCTGCAGCAGTCTGAAACTTTGGCCAACAGCATGAGAATTGTTATGGCAGCATGAGAATTCGTGTTAGCAGCTTCAACCCTGTATGCATCAGCTTCTGCAGTTTCTCAACAAAGCTCAGAGAATTTGTTAGTGAATCTAAATCAAACAACCAATCTAACCTAGTTGCCTTTGATATTAGCGTATTTTCATTAAATTCAACATTGGCACTTTCTTCAATTGTTTTAGACACACTGTTGTACTCTATAGGCTTTACTTTGAATTGAGTATCCTACAAAGAATCCTTCTCTGCCTTACTCTCAAACTTCCCTAAGTGAGTCTTAGTGTGAAGGATAGTACCTGGGCATCAAAAAGGCTTGAAGAAAGCTATAGGGGACTTCTGTTATGGAATAACTCATCGGGAGTTTTGCCTTGTGATTGAATACTTGAACCCTATTTAGACATAAAGGCTGTATTAACCGCTTCTGC
>JAANYP010000619.1:0-203577 GCA_020465985.1 Centrapalus pauciflorus | reverse complement strand
GAGTTCTGGAACCTGTCGATGAAGGGAACAGATGTGACGGGGTACACCAACCGATTTCATGAGCTAAGCATTCTGTGCCCTCAAATGGTGACCCCGGAGTACAAAAAGATTGAACGTTACATTTGGGGACTCGCTCCTCAAATTCAAGGTAACGTGACTGCCTCAAACCCATCCACCCTGCAGGATGCCATCAGGAAGGCCAATAATCTTATGGACCAAGTAGCCCGGAGGAATGAAGCCAAGGCCGGGGACAACAAAAGAAAGTGGGAAGACAAGACGGGGAAGAATGCGGGTTCACAATCCAAAAAGCCCGAGACCATTAAGGCTTACGCAGCTGGAACTGAGCCAAGAAGAGGTTATACCGGTACCAAGCCTTTCTGCACTAAATGCACCTTCCATCACAACCAGGGTCCCTGTCCAACCCACTGTGAGAAATGCAAACGTTTGGGGCATATGGCCAAGGACTGTAAAACTGGAGCCCCGGGAACCAGTGGCAGCAATCAAAAAGGCTGCTTTGTATGTGGAGTTATTGGGCACTTCAAGAGTGAGTGCCCGAAACTGAGGAATGGTGGAGGAGCTCAGGGGAGAGCTTTTGTGTTGGGAGCAGGTGACGCTCGTCAAGATCCCCACGTGGTATCAGGTACGTTTTTATTAAACGACATTTATGCTTACGTACTCTTTGATACTGGGGCTGATAGGAGCTTTATATCTGATAAGTTTAGTAAGCAATTGAATGCCGCTCCTTTTCCCTTAGACAACTCTTAAACTATAGAACTGGCTGACGGTAAAATAATAGAGGCAAGTAGTATCATTAAGGAATGCACACTGAAGCTGGCAGATCATCCCTTTAAAATAGACTTGATGCCTATAGAACTCGGAAGTTTCGACGTAGTAGTTGGTATGGATTGGTTGTCACACAATCATGCCGAGATTTTGTGTGGTAAGAAAGTGGTACGGATACCACTCCACAAGAAGAAGTTCCTAACAGTCCAAGGAGAAAGAAAGAATCGACAGTTGAATGTCATATCCGGCCTAAGAACATTAAAGTGCCTTAGGAGAGGTTGTCATGCAGTACTGGTGCAAATTGTAGAAAAAGAGGCAGAGGAGAAGCGACTTGAGGATATTCCAGTGGTTTGTGACTATCCGAAGGTCTTCCCGGAAGATTTGCCTGGACTTCTGCCAACTAGACAAGTAGAGTTCCAAATCGATTTGGTGCCGGGAGCTGCACCGATCGCAAGAGCCCCATATAGACTCGCCCCTTCTGAGATGCAAGAGCTATCCAATCAATTACAAGAGTTGATGGATAAAGGATTCATTCGACCAAGTTCCTCACCTTGGGGAGCTCCGGTCTTGTTCGTGAAAAAGAAAGACGGATCCTTCAGAATGTGCATAGACTACCGAGAGCTAAACAAGTTAACGGTAAAGAACCGCTACCCTCTCCCCAGAATTGATGACCTGTTTGACCAACTACAAGGATCTAGCTTCTACTCTAAGATTGATCTGCGATCCGGGTATCATCAAGTAAAAGTTCGGGAAGAAGACATACCCAAGACAGCATTCAGAACTCGTTATGGACATTACGAATTCCAGGTAATGCCATTCGGTTTGACTAACGCACCAGCCGTATTCATGGACCTCATGAATCGTGTGTGTAAACCGTATCTGGACAAATTTGTGATAGTGTTCATAGACGATATTCTCATCTATTCCAAAAATAAGGAAGAACATGAACAGCATCTCAAGTTGATCTTGGAGTTGCTAGAAAAGGAACAGTTATACGCCAAATTTTCAAAATGTGAATTTTGGTTGCGAGAAGTTAAATTCCTTGGACATGTGATCAACAGCTAGGGAATCCAAGTTGATCCATCAAAAATCGAGGCCATAAAGAACTGGGCGACTCCTAGAACCCCCACGGAAATCCGCCAATATCTAGGACTTGCCGGTTATTATAGGCGATTTATCGAAAACTTCTCAAAGATAGCGGGTTCCTTAACGGAATTGACTCGAAAGGATGTGAAGTATATCTGGGGTGAAGAGCAAGAAAAGGCGTTTCAGCAGTTAAAGCAAAGGTTGTGTAGTGCACCAATTCTGTCCTTACCTGAAGGGACTGAAAATTTTGTGGTCTACTGTGATGCCTCACACAATGGATTAGGTTGTGTGCTCATGCAAAGGGATAGAGTCATTGCTTACGCATCACGGCAGCTCAAAATTCACGAGGTGAATTATACGAATCATGACTTGGAGCTTGGAGCAGTGGTGTTTGCTCTCAAAATATGGAGGCACTACCTGTATGGAACTAAATGCACAGTATTCACAGACCATAAGAGCCTTCAGCATATTCTGAACCAGAAAGAGTTAAACATGAGGCAACGTCGTTGGGTTGAACTACTTAGTGACTATGACTGCGAAATTCGTTATCATCCGGGGAAGGCGAATGTCGTAGCTGATGCCCTGAGCCGAAAGGAACGGGTTAAACCCTTGAGAGTCCGAGCTTTGGTCATGACTATACAGTCAAACCTAAACTCTCAAGTCCGCGAGGCACAAGAAGAAGCAGTCAAGGAGGGTAATATACTGGATGAAGCCTTGAGAGGGATGGATAAGCAGTTCGAAATCAAGCCGGATGGATGTCGACACTTCATGGGCAGAATTTGGTTACCAAAATTCGGAGGAGTAAGAAAGCTGGTCATGGATGAAGGGCATAAGACAAGATATGCTATTCATCCAGGGGCAGATAAAATGTATCACGACTTGAAAGGAATGTACTGGTGGCCAAATATGAAGGCTGAAATTGCTACCTACGTCAGCAAGTGCTTAACATGTTTGAAGGTTAAAGTTGAGCACCAAAAACCATCAGGATTGCTAGTTCAACCAGAAATACCCCAGTGGAAGTGGGAAAACATCACCATGGATTTCATCACCAAGTTGCCAAAGACGTCTGGAGGTTATGACACTATTTGGGTGATTGTGGATCGGCTTACCAAAACCGCACATTTCCTGCCCATTAAGGAGACTGATAAGATGGATAAGTTAACACGAATCTATCTTAAAGAAGTCGTCTCAAGGCATGGAGTGCCAGTATCAATTATATCAGACAGAGATAGCCGGTTCACATCAAGATTTTGGCAGTCATTGCAAGAAGCACTGGGTACACGCCTAGATATGAGCACAGCCTATCACCCACAAACGGATGGTCAGAGTGAAAGGACGATTCAGACGCTGGAAGACATGCTAAGGGCATGTGTCATCGATTTTGGCAAAAGTTGGGACAGACACCTGCCATTAGTCGAGTTTTCCTATAACAACAGCTATCACTCAAGCATTAAGACCGCCCCATTCGAGGCACTCTACGGGCGAAAGTGTCGATCACCTCTTTGTTGGGCTGAAGTAGGAGATAGTCAGATTACTGGACCGGAAATCATCCAGGAGACTACAGAAAAGATAGCCCAGATTCGTAACCGGTTAAAAATCGCGCGGGATCGGCAGAAAAGTTATGCAGACATTCGACGGAAGGATTTGGAGTTCCAAGAGGGAGATCAAGTAATGTTAAAAGTCTCGCCTTGGAAGGGCGTAATCCGTTTTGGGAAACGAGGAAAACTCAATCCTTGTTATATCGGACCATTCAAGATCACCAAAAGAATTGGCCCGGTAGCTTACCTACTCGACCTGCCCCCAGAGCTTAATAACGTTCATAATACCTTCCACGTGTCCAATCTTAAGAAGTGTCTGGCTGATGAATCACTCGTTATACCCATGGACGAGCTGGAGTTAGACGATAAGTTGAACTTCATTGAGCAACCTGTAGAAATAATGGACCGCGAAGTCAAGAAACTAAAGCAGAGCCGGATCCCGATAATAAAAGTCAGATGGAACTCTAAGCGAGGTCCTGAGTTTACGTGGGAACGCGAGGATCAGTTCCGGGAAAAATACCCTCACCTGTTCTCAGATATTCAAGCAGTGGAGAACACGAGCTAATTTCGGGACGAAATTCCCTTAACAGGGGGAGACTGTAACATCCGGCACTAAACGAGGTTAGCAATGATGCCCTAATCCACATTTAATAGTCAATTATAGCCTAATCAATAGTCATTAGAACTTAATCAAATGATTAACAAGGCTTATTAGAAGACTCAACTCAATTAGAATCAAATTCATCGGTGCGATGAATCGGGAAATGAATTAATCCGATCAACTTACGATATGAGGGATTAATTCAACTAAGTACGTAATTAAATTATGATTAGTGACACTAATCATACACTAATACAATTACTTAACCTTAATTATGCAAGACTAAAACAATTCATTAAAACAATGCATTCAAAAAGTATTTTTGAATTTACAAGAAAAGGAAAATACAAGAATACATTTTAAATACATTTATACAAAAAAAAAAAAGAAAATACACTATAATTACCTCCTATGGCCGGCCACCATAGGAGGTACACAACCTCATTATTTTAATCCTCCAACCTTGCACAATCTACATCAACTTTTTCACCATGCTTGTGCAAACTTGCACACAATCTCCACCTCCCATCTCTTTCATAATTACAAGACTTTTTCCTTTGGCTATAAATAGAGGACTTGAGCTTCATTCATTTCCACACTACAACAACAAAAAGCTCTCTTCCTCCCTCTCTCAAAATCCGGCCCCAAGGCCAAGTGAAAGAGCAAAATTTCCAACTTTGGTGTTCTTCAAATATTTCAAAGTATTCTTGTGCAACTCTTTCAAGACCAAGTCTTCTACTCATTTTCACTCTACTAACAAATCAAAGTAAGTAAATTCTAGCTTATATCATCTTATATTCATGTTTATATAAGTCTTGCATAATATGTATAATCACCAACAACAACAAGTTACATAAGAACTCAAGTTTATAAGTTTCTAGTTTTATTTTAAGTTATTTCTTTACATGTGTTTATGAATATGTAAACACATTATAAAAGTGTTAATATTATGAAAACATGTGATATATATGTGTTTTTATAACTATTATGTCTTTTATACAAGTTGTCTTTAAATAAACAACAAGAATCATAAGTTGTTTTAAGTTTATAAACTACGGATTTCCGGCAGAAAATTTATATCGACTTTGAAAAATCATAACTAATTCATAACTGAACGAAATGAGTTGATTCTTGTCTCAAAAGTTAGATCTATGTCTTAACTATAGATCTGCAATTTTTCATAATTTATTTTGAAGTTTAAGACCTCCAGAAAGTATTTGAGAAACCGAAAGTTTGACAGCTCAAAAATGGCCAACATAGCGTTTTTAACAAGATTTTTCACCAACCTAAACAACTCGAAAAATGGCCGTTCTTGATTCTAAAAATCCTTTGTATATAGTAGTTTAATGTCCTAGAAAACCAAAGTCTAAAACATTTTGGAGCTTGGTCAAAAACAGCCTCAAAATAGGCCGAAAAACCTCCGAAAAAGCTGGAAAATTGTATATATATATAAACTTGACGTTTTAAGCGCACTTTATTTATAAACTTGTAATGTTGGGTGATTTAAGACATAAAAATCTATAAATATACATATTATCATATATTAGTGATATTAAGTCCTTATCATTTAGGACTCGGTTAAACACCTCCGGTTTCATCACCCATCAAACAACGCACTTTTGCATTTTTGCGCGTCGTTTTGCCATCACAAGTTCGGTGAGTCTTCATAGCCCCTATTTTCACTATCTATTGGGGTGGAAATACATGCACTGTTTTCATATGGACATCAAAACTGTTTATTTCTTATATGTATTACATATGGTTCCATTAGCCCTTATATCATGAACCGTTAATTGCATTTATTTGTAAGCGTGAATATATTGTGGATAGATCTATCGGGAGTCATGTCCCCCATTCGGGTTAGCTCGGGTCGGCTAACAGCGAGTGCATATATATTCAACACACGGTATTACGTATGGGAATACTGCACAGGGCAAACTCATTTTAATTAAGCTTCGGTTGCATGATGGTTTATGTAATACATACACGGAATTTATGATTTTATAAATTCAACTCATCTGATAATGTCCATACAACTGGTCTTTTCGCGTAAACCTATGAGCTCACCAACAATTTTTGTTGACGTATTTTTAGCATGTATTTTCAGGTAATTAAGGCAAGTATGCCTTCAGAAGTAACCACTTTCAAGCTTCCGCACTTAAGGAGTCGCATTCTTTTTCAAACCGTCGGAGATTTATTTGCATTATTTTGGATAATTTAATTATGTATTCAAATCTCTGTACCTTGCGAACTACTCTTTATTATTTACGGGTTATGTAAAACATTTCTATCTTTTAAAGTTATTTCGATGTATTTCTTTGAAAACGTCCATATAGTGGTCGTTCATTATGATTATGGTCACGCTTCCGCGACGTCACGCTTCGTTGCCAACCGGGGTAGCGGGGTGTGACACCAGACAAAGTCTACAAGCTAGACAAGGCTCTCTATAGTCTCCATTAAGCCCCAAGAGCATGGTATGACACACTGTCATCATATCTTCTACAGAATGGATTCAAGAGAGGCACTCTGGACAAAACACTCTTCACTAAATCCATCAAAGCTGAGATTCTACTTGTCCAAATCTATGTTGATGACATCATCTTTGGCTCAACTAATGATAGTTTGTGCAAAGAATTTGAGGCCCTAATGCACAAAAAGTTTCAAATGAGTTCAATGGGGGAACTCACATTCTTTGTAGGGCTGCAGGTTAAACAGAAGTCTACTGGTCTATTCATAAGTCAATCAAAGTATGTCAAAGACATATTGGAAAAGTTTGGCTATCAAGACACAAAGGTTGCAAGCACTCCAATGGATCCTCATAAGCAACTTCATACCGACAAAGATGGCATAGATGTGGACATTCATCTATACAGATCCCTTATAGGATCTCTCATGTATCTTACATCTTCTAGACCTGATATAATGTTTGCTGTCTGTGTGTGTGCTAGGTTTCAATGCTCTCCAAAGGAATCTCATTTGGTTGCTGTTAAGAGAATCTTTAGATATCTTAAAGGCCAACCACATTTAGGCCTATGGTATCCTAAAGACTCTCCTTTTGTACTAACTGCTTATTCTGACAGTGACTATGGTGGTTGCAACATTCACAGAAAATCCACAACTGGTGGATGCCAATACTTAGGAGCAAGACTGGTCTCTTGGCAATGCAAAAAGCAGACAACAGTGTCCACATCATCTACTGAAGCAGAATATGTAGCAGCTGCAAGTTGCTGCTCACAGGTAATGTGGATCCAAAATCAGCTTAGAGACTATGGTATGAATTTCTTATCCACTCCAATTTATATTGACAACTCAAGTACAATCAGCATTGTGCAAAACCTAGTGAAATTCCCAAAAACCAAGCATATAGAAATCAGATTTCATTTTATCAGAGATTGTAATGAAAAGAAGTTAATCCAAGTTACCAAAATACATACAGATGATCAGTTAGCTGATCTATTCACAAAACCTTTTGATGTAGGAAGGTTCACTTTCCTAGTATCAAATATTGGTATGGTAAACATGGATTAATTGATTTTCATTATTATCTACTCAGTATGCTTATTTAAGGGGGAGATACTGTTTCATTGAAAAGTTGCATAATTTCTAACTAACAGCTTGAGTATTTTCTCAAGCTGCTAGTTCATTCTCTCATGCTGTTAGTTTTTTTCACTTGATCTGTCAAAGTGTGCAGGGTATTTGGGTAATTTCTCAAATGTGTGCGCGGGACCCAACCTTTTCGAAACCTTTAAAGGTCCCAGCTTCGTTCAGTTGTAACTACCAGTTACATATTCTTTTTCCACGGCCTCTTGCTTTCTCTCTGAACGAATCACACATTCTTCTTTCAAACCCTAAACCATCGTTTCTTCATCAATGGAGTTTGTAAAAGAGCATAACTGCCTTCCATACACCCTAAAACACTCTGAACTTCAACCGTTTCATGCAATGATGGATTTCCTCAGGCACTCCCATATTCATTATGCCCTAACCATAAACCCTACTATATACATCTCCCATATTGAACAGTTTTGGAATCATGCATCTGTTCAAACCATCAATGGAGTGCCTACTCTCATATCCAAGATTGATGAAACTGTCATCAATATTACTGAGGAATCTATCAGACATCACTTGCATCTTCAAGATGCCTCAGGTATGACCGACCTATCCCTTCAAGCTTTACATTTTGGTCTTCAAAATATTGGTTATAGGGGCCCTGCTGATTCTTTTGCTTTTCTTAAGGCACATTTTTCTCCTAAATGGAAATACCTTGTGCACATTATTCAGCAATGTTTAAGCCCCAAAAGAACTGGTTGGTCTGAGTTTTCTTCAAATATTGCCACTGCCTTAGTGTGCTTTTCTACTGGCCAACAGTTCAATTTTTCTAACATGATTTTTCAGGGGATGTTAAGGCATCATTCCCTAAAGAATGGGAAATTTTTGATGTATCCTAGGTTTTTGGCAGAAATTATTGCACACACCTGCACATCTTCACATTTACATAAACGGATACATGTTTCCCATAGGCACTCAATGTCTTCAATCAAAAGGCTATTAAAGCCAAGTGCCAATTTTGTAAGTATAGATGTTCCATTGCCTTCTGCAATGATGAACATCATTCCACGAAACAGAGGAGAGGGTCCTGAGCAGGCTCAGCCTATCATCACTGCTACACCCCCAGGACCCCAACCCCCTCCTCCCGATACACAAACTCCCTCTGATCCTTTTGTACAGCCAACACGCCCACTCAGAAACATATACAAAAGAAAAAGGGGACCAGGAGCTCCTTCCTCCTCCTCCCATCAGCAAGAGCCATATATCCCTGTGCAGGAGGACACTTCTGCACAGCATATCCAAAGGGAACCACTTGAGGAAACTCCCATCCTCACTCAGGAGGTGAACATCTCTTCAGAGATGGTTCATATGGGTTCTGTGGCTGGCACTACTGATGTCTCTGCACAAGAGGCACAGGACAGTGCCAACATAGCTAAGACCACGCCCATGGCAACAACAAGTGTGCAAACACAAGCTGGAAGTCCCCAGAACCAAGAAAAGAGGGGCCCAGAAGTTTCTACCTCTGGTCTTAATGTCAGTGATAGATCACAAGCACCTCAGGTGTTCTCTGATCTTGAGGCTAGTCTGCAACAAATGCTCTTAACGGATCCCAGACTCAAACCTGTTGTAGCTATGTTGGACCATCAAATGTCCATCATTGCTGCACAGGGGGCTCAAATTTTTGCTCTCAAGCAGGCAGATGCTGCTCAAAATAAGCGAATGGATTATCTTCACAAGGGGTTCACCCTCTGTGGAAATAAAATTATGAAATTAGAGCAGATGATTCAAACCCAAGGGGCAAAGGTTGTAGGTCCTTCTGACCAAACCAATGCTTCCAAAAAGGGGGAGAATCAGGAGGTTCCCACATCAGTCCAAGCAGCTCCAACAACAACAGTCCAAGCAGCACCAACAGTTCCAGTTTCTAGGCTAGCAGTCCCAACAGCTTCTCAAGCTGTTAGCCTAGAAACTCAAGCTGCTCCTTCAAAAGTCACTGGAGTTGTGATCAGAGAAGGAATTCAAGCTCCATCAAGCACAGTCCATGCTACAACATCTGCTACAAAAGACAAGGGCAAGGGCATTCTCATTGAGTCTCCAAAGCATAAATTTTCCTCAAAAGAAGCCCAAATTGCCTTTGATGCTGAAGTTGCCAGAAAAATAGCAGAAGAACAAGCCAAAGAATTAGAGCAGCAAGTCCAAACCCCAATGGATGATGATGAGACTTTAGGTGATTACTTAAAGGGGTTTGTGGTCAAGCAAGGAGCAAGGAAAAGAAAGATGCCAACAGGGCACTCCAAGGCTGAGCATAGAAGATTTCTTATCAATTTTGCCTTTGCAGCAGGTATTGCAAAGAAAATGGCTCAGTCCATGTCTACTGAAAGGCTGCAGGAGATTCATGATAAGGAGATGGACAAAAGACAGAGAACAACAGTCTCTCCAGAAGCTCAACCATCCCAAGAAGTCCAACCAACAACCCAATCAGTCCAAACTGAAGCTGGTGTCAGTGCACCTACTCCCACTGATCAAGCAGTTGTCCCTATTCCTTCATCGGTTAAGAGAGTGCTCTTTGAGCAACAACTACAAAAGGCTATGGAGATAGAGAAGCTGATTGATCAGCATGATTTTACAAAGCCTCAAATTAACTACTGGTTTGCTAAGTCACTGGATGACCGTGAATTGAGAATAAAGTTTGTAATCAGAAGAGATTCCGCACCTGAAGAAGAGTATGACACTTTTTGGCAGATAGTACAGAAGCTGACCAGAGATGAATTGATAAAGATGTACAATATAGGGTCAGTTACACAAGTAAGGTCTGCTCTTCCACAAGTCAAGCAACTCATCAAAGATCTAAGTACAGTGGTTGATTCTGAGTTTGCAAGACAAGAAATAAAAGATGCTGAAAAGAAAGGGAAAAAGATCAAGCAGATTGATCTGTTTGTCAAATCAAAGACATTCAGAATCAAATTCACAGATGGGTCTGGTATTTTCTTCAATCTTGAGTATTTCAATTTTTCAAAAGATATGCTGCTGAAAATCAAATCAGCTAGAATATCTTGTGATAAAGAGGAGATGAAGAAAGAATTTTTGAAGGCTATAGATCATAAACTTGCACAGTTGTGAGTTTTTGAAAGCCTTGGTTTGTAAATAACAGTTTACTTATTTATTTCCATATTTTTGTATAGAACTTAAAGTCTTGTAAAGAATTTAAGTTAGGGGGAGATTGTTGGGAAATAGTTTAAGTACATTCAAGCTGTTAGTTTAGACTTCTCAGACTGTTAGTAGATTTTACATGTAAATACAAAGTTCATGCTGCTAGTTGAAGAAACTCGAGCTGCCAGTGTAAAAGTTCAAGCTGCCAGAGCAAAACAACTCAAGCTGCTCAGTTCATGCTGTCAAGAGATTCAAGCTGCTCAACAGTTTCAGAAACAGAAAGTGCTGATTTTCAGGAAAGATATCTACACGAAGATTCCAGCATATCTACTATCAGAGAAGTCATAGTCCTTCAAGGAAACAAGTCCAAAAAGCAATATAAATAGACAGAATAGGTTTTCTATTGTATAGAAGTTTTCTGCATATTTTTGAGTCTGTAATTGCTTTGTTGATTAAGTTTTCTTAAGCCTCTAAGGTTGTAAAACCCTAAGAACAGTCTGTGTTCTTCGTCTAATCAAACAGATTAGAGGTGATTGTAATCATTGAATTCAGCAATACAAACAGTCTTGATTACTTCTTATGTTTTATGCTTCATTGGTTCTGAAAGTTTTTGTTAAAATAATTAAGTGTTATTCCGCAAACTTCTTAATTAAACTTTGAGTCAAAGCAAGATTATTGATTTATACTCTGATAAATTTCAAATCAGTTAATCTTGGTTATTCAGTTTTGGATCCTGACACTAAGCTTATAGCTTACTGTTGATATCTAAATGTTTTCAGGCAAAGGTAAACGGAATAGTAGGGCCTTCTACTTAGGCTATGCATCCAGTCCACCAAGGAATCTTAGAAGCTACTGGTAAATATGAGGATATGTAGCTTTGGGGATGGGTTCTGGATATGTTGTTGTAATGAATAATGATGTTGTAATAGATACATCTTGTCCTTGTAGACTTATATATATACATATACATATATATATATATATATATATATATATATATATATATATATATATATATATATATATATATATATATATATATATATATATATATATATATATATATATATATATATATATATATATATATATATATATATATATATATATATATATATATATATATATATATATATATATATATATATATATATATATATATATATATATATATATATATATATATATATATATATATATATATATATATATATATATATATATATATATATATATATATATATATATATATATATATGTATATATATATATCATACTTTAGTGATAATGTAAATACAACATGTATTATGCTTGGAACGTTAATTATATTGATAATATCAGGTGTGTATGATGATCCTGGGGTTTACATTATGTTTATATGGGAGGATGTTTCAACAAAGTACCACTGACGGTACAACCCATGGCTTCGATGAAAGGATAACAATACCAATTATCCACGAGAAGTCTACAAAAACTACCACCTCACCTCATAAAGTAGCCACTGAAGAGGGTATCCTTGACCCCTCAAAAGTGGGTCACCTTTCTTTTGCATAGGTCTATTGAACTTTTTTCCAATGTGAAACTTCCATCACCAAGAAAACTTTTATCAACTCCACCAGGGTTCTAGCCCATCAACAACCCATTCTGGTCCACTCAATGCAAATAATCTACCCTCACTCCACCATTTCCCAAGGATCTTAGTTTGAAAGAATAGCTTACTGTGCTGTTTAGAATGGTTGATTGTTTGGGCAATTCTATGTTAGCATTGCCTTCTACTATTGCTGACTCTGAGTCTGCACAACTTGTTGGATTTCATGATGTGTTCAAGTCATCCTTTCCACAGCCCACTCCTCAACCCGATCATACTCCGCAACTTCTTACACTCACTGCACAGTTGCAACAACTATCCTCCTCCCCACTTCTCTCCTGACTCATTAACATGACTCATTGTCATAATTGGCACCCATGTCTCAATAGCTGTCAAATATTTTTGAAGCTTGTTCCATCTCCCTTCCCTCAACTTTAGCCTTTGAATACCTTATTGGTATCCCTGCCAATTTCAATGGCATCTGGCTTGGAGAATGTGCAAGGGACTCTCAACACTACTCTTGCACAGCTTAAGAGTCTCTTTTTAGTGATTATGATAGGTTGTTATTTCAATTCATATAGCCATTTCCAAATCTCGATACACCTCCCCTGAACAAATTGATGCCCAGTTAGCTGAGGTAAAGGACAGCCTGACATACTTAGTGAAAAGCCTGGTTGGTCCTAATCCTATTTCCAAACCTGCTGCAATATCCATTCCTACTGGATCCGTTCCTTTAGGTAAAGTTGTTGTTGAAGGCTCTGTGGCATCTCCTTCAATGCGGGAGAAGAAGTCTGCCTCAAAGGCATAGAAGGACAAACTTTCTTCTAAGTCTAAGGGGCGAAATCTTGAACTCTTTCCAAAAAGCAATAAACATCAGTTGGGCAACCAATAGGTTCACTAACAACTGTTTCTTTTGTAGGTACAAGGGATTATCCTATGACTGTTGAACCTACTCAGACTAAGTCTTCAAGCCCTGCACCATCCAAGGGGGAGGAACTTATGTCTATGGCAAGGCCCAACAAATGAAGAATATTAGGCTTAGATACATCTAAGGATGAGGTTGAGACTGATCCATCCACAATAGTCAAAGGAAAAAAGCAAAGCTCAAGTATGACACGTCCCAAGCCAAAGATATGAATATTTCACTAGAATAGTACTATGAGTGGAAACAAGGCCAAGTTGAGCTTTTAAAGAGAGCAAAGGAAGTTTCGTGAAGGCTGGCCAGGCTATGGCTGTCAAAGAGGCAAACAATGTAAAAATGCCATCTTTGGTAGTGCAAAGAAATTTGTAGGAATCTGTCAAAGACAATGAAAAGGAGAAAGAGAAACAGAAGGAAGCAAAGGTCTCTGTGATAAAGGATAAGTCTGTGTCCACCACCCACTCATCCATCGCAACCAAATTTTACTTTGACAACCTTGCCCGAAAGAACTTCCATGATGTTGCTATAAGAAGACTAGCCAAGGAGACCATTGTCAAAGCTTTTTCCACTTCAAGGAAATATCAACCTTGGAGGCTGCAAATTACGAGGCATGGAGCAGATGGCCCAGTATTGGAGTCTGTTAGGTATAAAAAAGTCTCAATCAAACCTGTTCCATATCTTAGGAGGATATTCTTGAACAAACCTGTTAAATACACTTAGGGAAATTGTTAGGCTATCTAATGCCTCAATCAAACCTTTTGATAACTTGAAATACTAAGCCTAACTCTGTTTTACACTATAACATAAGTTGTAACATGGAAGTATGTCAAAATCATCTTCATTTGTTGAACAAGTTTGACATTAAAAGTGGTCTGTTCCTTGTGAATAGAGCTTGTTCTTTATGAACATGTTTAACACTTGTTGGAATTGTTTTCAATGCATCATGTAATGTTTTGAACATTGGGATCAACATCAAGATTGAAGACAAAGAGCAAAATAAAAAATGCAACAACTCTATCTAATTTGTTCATGTCTGTTGGACAGATTTAACATACTTAAGTGGTGTGTTCCTTGTGAACAGAACATGTTCTTTGTGAACATGTTTAACACTAATTTTTTTCCAAGTCATCATGTATTGTTTTGAACGTTAGGATAAACCTTAAGATTCAAGACAAAGTGGAAAATCAAAACTGTTGAAAAATCAAGAACTCAATGATCTGAAGAAGACATGAGATTAGTTGCTCTTGATGCAAAAACAAGGAACAACCTAGTGATATCTCTACATGATGATGTGTTCAAACTAGTGGCAAAGCTTAATACAGCTAAGTAGATATGGGACAATTTGTGTACAGTCTATGATGGTCCTACGATCACTATGAATAACATGATTCACAATCTCCTATAACAATATGAGTTGTTCTTCGCAAAGCGAAAGGAAAGTCTTACTGAAACCTACACTGGGTTTCCTACTCTGGTGAATGATCTCAAAGCTTTTGGGATTACTAAAGACAGTCTTACACTGGTGAACAAGTTCTTATATGTTTTACCTGAGGAATGTAACTACTTTGCATCCATACTCAGAAACTCAGGTACCTCCAAAGGCATGGTTCTTGTAAACCTTATCCTTGCTCAATGATGAATAATCAATACAACAAAAGAGAAATGCCTTGGAAATATCTAAGCAGGGATCGGCCTTAGTGGCTGAGGTAAGACAACCTATGAATCAGACTTGTGATGTGTTCACAAAGGATTTACATATGCTGATGATAATTTGGGAGCTATGTTTGAGGAAGAGGAAGAGGATGAAAATCTTGATGAACTTGATGACGAGTAAATGATTACTAATCTTGTAAAAAGGTTCAACAAGAAAAATATATTAGGAAAGAAGATGATGCCAAAAAAAAACAAGTGTTGTCAAAAAGCAAACATTTGATAAGACTAAAGCTAAGTGTGCAAATTTGGTCATATAGTTGCAGGCTGTAAGTCCAAATTTGTGGCCCCTTTATCCAAACCTCACAAGACATATAAAGAGGATGGGTACAGGGTTAAGTACCTTATAGTCGTGGCTAAGTTGAAGAAACTGGAAGACTTGGTGGGTTCCAACAAGGTGAAGGGATTAATGGTTGAATTTTGTGATTGGGAAGAGTCTGATTAATCATTTGATGAAGAGAACAATAACTGCTTTGTAGCCAATAATGAAGCTCTTTTACATATAAGTTTCATACGGGATCTTGCAGCAGATGAGGCCCTAAGTTCTCTTGAAAACTAGAATCCCACCATGATGTACAAGGTCAAACAACCAAATCAAATTTGGTATTTGGACAGAGACTGTTTTGGCCACTTGATAGATTGAAAAGATCTACTAAGTAACCTTAAGCCTGAACAAGGCCCAAAGTTCACTTTTGATGATAATGTCCATGGATCTATAGAAGGGTACATTACTCTCCAAGATAGTGTTACAATATTAAAAAAAGTAGCCTATGTGTCTGGGATGAAACATAACCTTGTGAGCATAAGTCAACTATGTGATGCTGGTTACAAGGAGAACTTTAATGAGCATCTTGGGTACATACTAAATTCTCAGGGCAAAGTTGTGATGTGAGCACAAATAAATAAAGGTGTATACATAGTTAATACGAAATCTGCTAATCAATCAAGAACAACATGTTTTCTCTCTGAGACTAATGTAGATCTTAATTCATTATGGAATAAAATGCTATCACACCTGAACTTCTAGAATATCAATAAACTCTGTATGAAAGAGTTGGTAACAGGTTTTCCTTCTATGACCTTTATTAAAGATAAACTCTGCTCAGCCTGTGAGAAAGGTAAACAAAAGAAGTCATCTTTTAAATCCTAACACAATTTTTCTATTATTAAACCTCTCTTCCTTACCCATATGCACTTGTTTGGACTTGTCAGTGTCTCAAGTCTATGAGGTAGAAGATACACTTTAGTAATGGTTGAAGAGTTCTCTAAGTAAGCATTGGTGTGCTTTCTGAAGACCAAAGGAGAGACTACTAGAGAAATTATTGAATTCATAAAAAGGTTGAGGTTCTTAATTCTACCCAAGTTAAGCAGCTTAGAAGTGATCATGGTACTGAATTCAAAAACAGTACACTTGAATACTTTTGTTAAGAAAGAGGGGTCTCACAAAACATCTCTGCTGTCAGAACTCCACAACAAAATGGAGTTGCTCAGAGAGGGAACAAAACTCTTATTGAAACTGCCTGAACAATGTTGTGTAAATCAGGTTTAACTTCATCATTTTTGGCTAAAGCTGTCAATACTGCCTGCTTCACTCAAAAGAGATCCTTAGTGGTAAAAAGCTTCAAAAAAAACTTCTTATGAACTAGTCAAAGGGAGGAAGCCAAATATAAGCTTTTTCCATGTGTTTGAATGTCCTTAATTTATTTTGAATAAAATGGATCAGCATGATAAGTTTGAACTAAAGGTTGATGAATGTGGGTTTGTTGGTTACTCTGCAATCTACAAAGTGTACTGAGTATACAACATAAAGAGAAAGGTAGTTGATGAATCAATCAATGTTTCCTTTGAGGAATCTACAGATTCTTCACTTTAAGTCCCTACCGAGTCATTTTCTTGAGATTTTAGCTTTAATGACCTTTTACACCTCAAGGCTGATGACTCAAAAGCATTTACTTCACCTAAAGTGGAACCTGTTTCCAAAGATGGACATTATGATATTTATATAAGCCTTCACTGTGTGAATGAATGTGTTGAGTTAATCACTATTCCATGCCCATCACTTATCATTGCTTATTATCCTGAATCATCAAATGATCTGTTCATTACTGGTAATACTTCATCAACATGTCAATAGGCTCAAGGTACCAATCTGTCTTGTGATCAAGGATAATAATCTACAAGATCTGTTGATGACAGTACTAGTGATCAAGATCAAGGAGAATCCTCATTAAACATGATCCTAAGTGAATCTAGTGTCACCCCAATTGGAAAATAATTGGTGACATCAATGAAGGTGTGCAGACACAGATGGACACAATTGAAACTGTTAATCCACAAAATTTACAAACAAGATGCACTTGACAAATGTGTAATAATTAGGTCAAGAATATCACAGAGAGAAATCAATATCGAAATTTAAAGTATAAATCTCTCCAATTTCATTGCTTGCGTGAATGATTTACAATGCATACAAAAAGACTATATATAGTCTAAAATACAAGAAATGAATATTTACATTCAGCCCCAAAACTTTACAAAATTATATCCCTAACAATCTCCCCCTTTTTGTAAAGTTTAATTCATTTCAACACAAGACCACTCTAATTTCCAATCAAACCTTCTAACCAGTTCTCGATCTCTCAGCTAGACTCCAATAGCATTTAGAATCCTCATGAAGTAGCTTGGTTCTTTTTGGCTCGTTGGTTTTCTTACCCTTTTCCTTTCATGTTTATCAAGAATTTCCCTCAACACTCTTGATAGATGTCTCAAGTTCCTGACAAGTATTTACTCGTTTTGGAGGTCCTTAAGAATAGTTTTTGGTTCAGATGATTTTCATAGATGAGTCGTAGCTCGGGCTTGACAATTATTGAGTATGGCGGAATTGGATCTATATCTGGATGATCTCGATTTGAAAATTTAACATTGAGTCTTCTTTAATGAGTCTCCAAACCAGATTTAAAATCTTCAACAGTAGTTAAAACAATCTTTGTGTCCATAAAATGAAAAATGAAAGAACTTTTGACTTATGTATTGCCTTTAAGTTGATCATATAGATCTTCAAAATCCTCTAGCCTTAGATTAAAATAATCTGCCTCAGTGAAAGTGTATAATTTTCCATCATATTGGATAGTAGAAGACTTCTCCCAATCTTTCTATATACACCTTATCCAATGATTGGCTGCTTCTTTGTTCTCTTCAGAATGATATACACTCCCAATCGTATACGATGAGCATTCATAATCTTGTACACTGGCCTGTCATCAATCTCCATTACTTTGCTAGAATAAATCTTTCTTAGTAGCTTATCTTCGAGGAATGCATCTCTTCTATGAGCTTTCTACCAATCTATTTGATCATCCAAAACCTTCATTCTCTGTTCCCTCCTTTCTGTATTCTCAATAAGCTCGCACATCTCATTAAGTTCTTCATATATTCGTATCTTTTCTTTCGCTTTATCTTCAGCTTCTTTCTTCTTTCTTTCTTCCTCTAACGATAAGATCTCATAATCTTCCAACTCCTCTGCTTTTACTTCAATATATCTATCAAAAGGATCAACTGAAGATTCAGGTTGTTTAGGGTTCTGCACGGGTATTTCAGGGCTTGATATTCTTTCAGGATTTCTCACTCTGAGATGTTCAGGTGATGTGAGAAAAATATGTAATCTCCCTTTTAATGTGTAATTAAATATTTAGAATTAAGTGCAATTACACAAGCTTGAGTTACAAGAAATAAAATGACTAACAATCTCCCCCTTGTTGTAATCAAGGCTTGTATTCTTCTGAAGTCTTGGGCTCCAAACTATGGTATTTGAACTTTGAAGTAACACTGATCTCTGAACTTTGAAGTATCACATTGACCTTCTTCAGATGACTCTCCCCTTAAATCATTCAGATCGGTGGCTCTCCCCTTGCATTTAGTAGGTCTTTCTCCCGTTAAGAACTTTAGCATACTCTACAACTCTTTTCGAAAAACATTCTCCCCTTCATGATGATCATGAGAATTATGATCATCATGTAGTCCCTTCAGCTCTCCCCTTCAAATGAATAACCTCAATGTATCTTCAAATCTTCTTTCTTTGTCGGAGCAGATGATTACAGACTCAAAAAGGAAATATTACATTTCAGAACACTATAGACACAAAAAGATTTATCTCTCTCACGTTACAAACTCAATCAGTAACTCTCCCCATTAATACTAGAATATAAACATTTACATCATAAAATTGACTCTCCCCTTCAAAGCAATAACAATCTATTTATCTCGTTCACACAATATCCAAAACAAAAATGAAACATAGTGAAATTCATGGCTTTTCAACCTGAACAAATAAAAGAGAAATGAAATCATTTGTAAGTAACAATCCAGTTCCACATAGGAGTTCTGTTTGTACAATAGACTAAGTCTATGTGATCTATGTTCAGCGCTGGCATGACATTAACACTGGCAGGATTTCTAAATAATCATCGTGAAATCTTTTATCATGAAAGAGTCACTCATATTTGTTCTGGCTTTTTCTCAGTAGACAAGCTAGTTATAGTCACGCAGACTGTAGACTCTATGTGTCCTAGAAGTGTATAACATTAAGCTCTAGACTCAAAGTGCTCAACTAAAGACAGAGACCGGATAGGATGTCTTCCTTGATTCAATATCAATAATATCCAAATGCCATGTCGATAGCGTATGTGATATAACTCTGTGTTAATTGAAACAGAAGTCTTTTAAGAGACGAGTGAGTAGCTATGGGGGGTTAAGTGCACGCGTCACTGGGTCCATGACGTCTTGTTTAATAAATAATCCAACTCATGGAATATGGTAGCAGATGTAGGAAACCCAGCACACTGACACGGTTTCGGTAGGATTTTCATTTTCTTTTAATCCTTTCTCACCCCTTACCTCTAGTCATTTTTCAACTATACTCCCTCCGGCTCACTTTTTAAATACAATGATATGCACCCATCTCCTTTCAATAATTGTAACATCGGACATTAAATCAGGTTAGCAACTACGACCTAATCAATATTTAATAGCCAATTATAACCTAATCAGTGGTCATTAGAAATTAATCAAGGTAATTAACAATGTTTACTAGGAAATTCAACTCAATTAGAATCAAATTCATCGGTGCGATGAATCGGGAAATCAATTATTCCGTCAATTACGATATGAAGGATTAATTCAACTGAGTACATTATTAAATTATGATTAGTGACACTAATCATACACTAATACAATTACTCAACATTAATTATGCAAGACTAAAACAATTCATTAAAACAATGCATCCAAAAGTATTTATGAATTTACAAGAAAAGGGAAATACAAGAATACATTTCTAAATAGTTTTATACAAAAAAAATATAGAAATACATGAAAAATACTACAAAACTCAGGCCCTAGTATGTACTATTATAGAGGTTGACTTTAATATTTTATAACAAAAACCATTCTACTTTAAACACCATCATTTTGTTTAGAAGTGCACACAACCCTTTTATCCCATGCTTTTCATCATTGAAAGATCAACCTCCTTGCCTATAAATAAGACCACAATTCACACTTCATTTCCACACTTCAAACATAAAAAATACTCTCCCCTTCTCTCTCTTAAATCCAGCCACACTAACACACACACTACAAACTGTTGGTACATCCTGTGTGACGATAGCAGTCTAAGTGATCCTACATTGTGATTTTAGCAAGTGTGTGTTATATATGTTTATATATGGTTGATATTTATTAGTGTTTGTATGTTTGAACTTGATGTAACGTATTACAAGAAGTTCAAACATAAAGTACAAAGATAAAATCAATCATAAGTAATAACATAAGTTTCAACACTTAGTTGTTTATGTAAAAGGCTAGATTCCAATCATACAAGGCTTGGCATTCGAATCTGTGATAGATTCGAATGTAGCCTAGATTCGAAGAGCCCAGATTTGAGAGTGTCTTTGTGGACAAACTCGAATGGGCCTTGAGCCAGATTCGAGTTTGGCCCACATCAGACTCGAATCAGGGTCTATAATTAGAGATAGACTCGAGATATTATCAGACTTTTTGCAGAATTCGTGAGGAATTAAGCTTAAAGCGATCTCGAGTTTATCAGCTTGGTGTGTGTTCGTTCGGAAAGAATCAGTTCGTAGGATCGTTCGTGTGTCGTTCGTTCAGCGTCTGATAGTCTCCGTGTTTCGTAGTTGAGAGTTGTTTCCGTCTACCCGTTAACGAGGATTCCGCACTCGTTGACGGCTCCGCGTCTAGATAGATCTCGTAGTGGTAGACCTTACAAGTGGTATCAGAGCCTAAGGAGTGTTCTTGGTGTTAGGATAGAGCTAATGTATGAGCACGTAGAAGCCTTGACCAAAAGTCTTAAGGACAAGGACATAGAGCTAGCTGAAACAAAGGTTAAGGTAGCAGAGGTAAATAGCAAGCTGGAGAAGTTTAGGAATTCGAGCCTAAACCTAGGAAAAGTTTTAGATGCACAGAGACAATCTAAGAAGCCCGTAGGTCTAGGCTTTCACGAAATTCCTCCACCTTTTAATGCGAACTATGTGCCTCAGCCTCAGGAGAAAACTGACAAGTCAGTAGACTTAGAGGACCTACCTACACCGACACCAGAGCATATAGTGGAAAATACACCTAAGGTGGCTGACTCAACCGTCAAGGTTAAGAAAGTAAAGTTTGTGTCTTCCTCCAGTGAAACACCTGCAGGAAAACAGAAAATTGCTTGGGCTGATCAGGTCGATGAGCCAGACACCGTAGATGTACCAAAGGAAATAGACACTAGGGAGACACCTAGATCTAAGGGAACACACAAAAAGTCCATAGATAAGATGTCTTGCTTTAGATGTCACGAGAAGGGGCATGTTGCGTCTCACTGTCCGCTTAGGAAAGCAGATGTTACACCTAAGACAGTGAATCCAACACCTGTTAAGCCCTCAACCAGTGTGGCTAGCACCAGTAGTTCTCAAAGTACCGAGAAAGCTGTGCAGGCCGCACCCAAACAAGTTGTGAAAAACACACCGGTTTAGGTTGGACCAAAGGAAGTGATTAGGACAAATTCGCCGAATCGTGTCATTAATCAATCTAGGTCAGCACCACAGCAAGTCTATAGGAGCACAACACCTAGCAGGTCACACACTCCAGTTAGGTCTCATACTCCAGTTAGACAGTACGCACCGGTAAGAGCTCAGGGATCACAGTCCGAAATGCCATAAAATAGGAACTATTCTTGAGCTCCACAACAAATGCCTACTCCAAGGCAAAGAGTGAACTTAAATCACTCGGCACCACAACAGAACCCAGTTCAAAGGCCCAAGTCACCTGAAAGGCGAGATGGGTATTTGAAAGAGTTCAAGTATGTGGACGAGAATGGTATTACCAAGTCAGTCATGGCTTGGGTTCCCCGTGATAACTAACCTATTTTATTTCATGTGCAGGAGATTACCACAGGTCCAAACAACAAGTGGTTCATCGACAGTGGATGCTCCAGGCACATGACAGGGGAACGAGGTCTACTTACAGACTTCAAGGGTGGGAATCGGGGATTCGTATCATTCGCGGGTAACAAGGGTGGAAATATCACGGGTACCGGAGTAGTCACTAATGGGACAATCAGTTTGGACCAAGTTTATCATGTTGATAAACTGGTTCACAATCTCATTAGTGTATCTCAAATCTGTGATAAGAAGAACTCAGTGTTATTTACTGACACTGAGGCGTTAGTGCTAAAGCCGGGATTCAAAATTCCTGAAGAATGGGTTTTGATGCGGGCGCCAAGGAAGAACCACTTGTACATGCTGGATATGAACAAGCCGGAGAGTTCGATGGGGCCAATCTGTCTATTATCCAAAGCTTCGGAGACGAAATCCGTACTGTGGCACAGAGGCATGGCTCACCTGCATCTAAGGAAGATGAATTACATAACGAAGAATGGACTGGTGCAGGGTGTATCTATGAAGAGCTTTCAGTTCGAGGACAAGTGTCTACCGTGCATGAAGGGCAAGCAACATAAGAAGACACACAAGTCCAAGAAGCAGAATTCAATAACCTCAACATTCGATTTGTTGCATATGGACCTTTTCGGCCCTATCAACAAAAGGAGTATAGGAGGTAGTTGGTTTTGTTTAGTTATCACTGACGATTACTCACGGTTTTCTTGGGTTTTCTTTTTAGGTACAAAGGACGAGACGGCTTCCAAGCTTATCGGGTTCTTAGACCAAGTGGAGAATTCCTACGGAACAAGGGTTAAAAATATTCGTAGTGATAATGGGACTGAATTCAAAAACACTGTAATTGGTGTATATTGCCTATCAAAGGGCATAGTGCATCAATTCAGTGCACCATATGAACCTCAACAAAATGGGGTGGCCGAACGTAAAAATAGAACATTGATTGAGGCTGCAAGGACTATGCTTTCGGATTCAAAGCTTCCTACCATGTTTTGGGGGGAGGCAGTGAATACCGCGTGCCATATTTTAAACCGAGTCCTTACAATCAAATGATTGAATAAAACATGCTATGAAATTTTGAATAAACGGCCACCTAACTTAACTGGATTCGAATCGTTTGGGGTACCATGCACTTTATTGCGTACAAAACATCAACCGAAGTTTGGTGAAAAGGCTGATGAAGGATACTTCCTAGGTTACGTGCTGAACTCACCAAACAAACGGGTTTTTAACAAAACAAATGGTACTGTGGAGATTGTGTATAATATTGAAGTCACAAGTTATACACATGAACCCCAAACTGGTCCGTAATGGTTATTTGACTATGATAAATTGTTTGAGTCATTTAACATTCCTTTGAATGATACTGCAGGTACAATCGAAAAAGACGTGGCAACGTTGCACCTAAATGATGATGGCCATAATTTTCTGAGGACTACGTATGAATCCACAATCGAGCCTACTGCGACTGTAGATAGATCTCCAGAAGTCGATGTTCCTGAAGCACCTACCACTGAGAATCAGACTCAAGCATCAAATTCCAACTCTGAGGAAAACGTCCGTGAGGAGGAAAATGTAGAAGCTGAGCCTGTTCACTCATTAGGTGAAATAGGATCTAACTTAGGAGATAATCTAAGGGTTGATGAGATAGAGACCTCTAGGATTAACAAGAACCATCCATTAGAAAGCATCATAGGAAATCCTAACGAGGGTGTGAGGACCCGGAGTAGTGTAAATAACAACACTGTGTTGTTGTCGATGATAAACGACTCCAAGGCATATCACACATGTCTATATTCATGTTTCATATCGCAAGTAGAGCCTAAGAATGTGCAAATGGCACTTAAGGATAACTCCTGGGTTGAAGCGATGCAGGAAGAACTTTCGCAATTTAGGAAACTAGAAGTGTGGGAGTTAGTTCCATTACCTCGAGGGGAAGTTGCCATAGGAACCAAATGGGTTTTTAAGTGCAAAAGGGACGATCGGGGTATATTCACGCGCAACAAGGCTAGATTAGTTGTAAAGGGTTTCAACCAAGAGGAGGGAATCGATTACAACGAGGTTTTTGCACCAGTAGCAAGGCTGGAAGCCATTAGGTTGTTTCTAGCTTTTGCCTCCTTCAAGGGATTTAAGGTATATCAGTTAGATGTTAAGAGTGCTTTCCTGTATGGGAAAGTGAAGGAGTTGGTGTACGTAGAACAACCGCCCGGATTTACAGATCCAAAGTATCCTGATAGAGTATATCGTTTAGATAAGGCTCTATATGGATTGCATCAGGCACCTAGGGCGTGGTATGAGACTCTATCCAACCATCTGTTAGAGAACGGTTTTGAAAGGGGTAGGATAGATATTACTCTCTTTGTTAAGAGAAAGGATGATCACTTTATCTTGGTACAAGTGTACATCGATGATATCATCTTTGGATCATCAGACGAACAGATGTGCAAAGATTTCGAGAAGGTGATGAAGTCTAAGTTCGAGATGAGTGCTATGGGAGAGTTAAATTTCTTCTTAGGGTTACAAGTTGATCAAAAGAAGGAAGGGATGTTTATCCATCAGACTAAGTATGTCTATGACATATTAGAACGTTTCGGGATGGAAGGAACTAAGTTGACTGCCCATTTCAGCACGCCGATTCAAGTGAATCATAATCTCGGGCCGGGTACTGAAAGTGATACCGATGTGGATCCGACTTTATATCGGGCCATGATTGGGTCACTTATGTATTTAACTGCTTCAAGACCTGATATTATGTTTGCTGTTTGTATTTGTGCTAGGTTTCAAGCGAATCCGAAGGAGATGCATATGAAAGCTGTGAAGCGGATTCTACGATACCTCAAGTCGAAACCGAAGCTGTGACTTTGGTATCACGCGGAGGGAGATCTAGAGTTGGAGGCGTTCACGGATTTCGACTACGGAGGATGCAGCTTGACGCGCAAATCTACAACTGTAGGTTGTCAGTTCCTAGGAGGGAGATTGGTATCCTGGCAATGCAAGAAACAAACATCGGTAGCCGTGTCAACGTGCGAGGCCGAGTATGTTGCTGCTCGTAGTTGCTGCTCACAGGTTCTGTGGATACAACAACAATTGCGGGATTACGGTTTGGCTTACACTCAAACTCCAATTAGGATAGACAATCAATCTACAATTGCTATAACTAACAATCCAGTAAAACACAACAAAACAAAGCAGATAGACATAAGGCATCATTTTATTCGTGGTTGTGCTGAAAAGAACATAATCAAACTGGTAAAAGTGGCAACAGAAGATAATAATGCAGATTTGTTTACCAAAGCCTTTGATAAGTCACGGTTCGAGTATTTAATTCAACTGAATGGAATGCGCAACCCAGAGTAATTTGACCTTAGTATTAGTAGCTTATTTTCTTTATAGTCGTAGTATTTCTTTCTTTACAGTAGTCTGCTAATTTAGGAAAGTTTCTATTTTTGGTAAGTTTCTATTTTTAGTAAGTTTCTAGTTTTAGTAAGTTAGTAGGATAGCTTATTTATTGCTATTTCTTATGAAAAACAAAAGAAAAAAGAGAGAAAATCATAAAAATACAAAAAAAAAAAAAAAGAGAATATCAGAAAATGAGTTAAGTCTTAGATACATAGGTTCAAAGTGACGAAAATTAGCACAGTCGTTACAAACTCTAAGTGTTTACGCTTTCACGCATAATGCAACTAAATTCTAAGTGTTATACTTTATTTAGTTTGATGTGTTGGTAGGCATAATACATATAGGGAATCTCAAGGCTAATAAAATATTCTAGAAAAAGTCAAGCGTGTCACTAACTTAGATGTATGACCAATCGGTCTTAATTTTTATGTACAAGACATACAAACTTCGAGTCTTAATGAGGTATGCAAACTTTCTGGGGATGTATGGCAACATCAAATACATCTTAAAATGGAAAGAATAGGAATATCATACAAAACTGAGAGTCGAAAACATGCAACTCTGTTGTACGTAAGTACAGACCTGTTGTCTCTGTTTAGATTCGGGTTAGCAGATATGTCGCTCCGTTGTACGTCAGTACAGACCTGTCACCGCTGTCTTGCTAACTTTAAGAATAAACCTTAAGTCAAACTAAGACACTTTGTTGTATGAAAATACAGACCTGTGTCCGATGTCTGTCTTTTAAAGAAAGTTTGCAAATACCAACAAGTTAGAATCTTTGTCTGTGTGCCTTGATCATAAAAGTATGTCTATGTCTGAGTCACGTAAGATAATTTCGTGATAAATAAAAATGCCAAGAGATATTCCGAAATGTAGAATGTTTAAAGGGGTAAATACCAACAATTGGCTAAATAGGTATTTCACGACAAACAATCAAAGGAATCAAAAAATTCCTAAGTGTGAAAGTTTAAGTACTGAAAGTAAGTATCAGACATCGCTATCTGATTGAACCTTTCTTAGACTATACTCATCAAAAATATTTTGTTTAGAGTTTTGCATAGGTTGTTAATTTTAATAAGTTTAGCGTAAGTCTTGTTTAAAATTTTCTAGGTCTACTTATCTTATTTTATTTTATTTTACCTTAGTTTATTTTATTTTATTTTAGTTTAATTTTTACTTAGGTAAAAGGTCAAAAATTACTGAGGGTGCATTCAAAGTTGGATAAAATAAACATTGCGTGAAATATCTTGTGCTTAGGGTAAAAGATTGGGCATAGTTTATCTTGTTACACAATGCCGTAGAAAAAGGTTGAAAAAGTTGAAGTTATTTCAAAAATTTTCGAAATTTTTCTAAGTGTTTGGTGTTTTCGAGTTTAGTACAAACTCGAATAAGGAGTACTTCGAATCTGTCAGTAGATTCGAGTCTATCCTTAGAATCGAGGGTTGGTGGTATATATAGGTCAACAGTGAAGTCATTTAAGACTTATTGTTTTCGAATCTATACACTCGAATCTAACAAGGCGATTTCGAATCTATTCTCGAATCTACCGTATCTCTCCTAAACGACATTTTGTTGAGATTATTGCAAAAGTGTTCGATTCTACTACTGTCTCTAGGTATAATCAACTTGATTGTACAAGTTTCATGTAGCTTTATACAAAATTTCAGGCCAAATAGGGTTTTTACAAAATTACAAATTTTGGACTGATAAACAGTTAAATTAAAAGCATAAATCAATGATTAGAACCTAGTTGAACTAATGTATGTGATTTGCTAAGTTCAAAATGGTTAAAATCTTGGGTTTTTGTTGAAATAATGGCCGACGGGGTTTCGAATCTGTTCTTGCGATTTCTCGAATCTATCATTAGACTCGAGAAGACCAACACATTCGATTCTGCCATTAGACTCGAAAAGAGACTTATTCGAATCTGTTACATTCGAATCTGTTTCCTTCGAATCTGTACTTTATTTGCTTTATTTAATTTAAATTTTATTAAACTTGTAGAAATTTAATTGTGTTGGATTTTGTACTTAAACAAGTTCAAATTAAAACAGATTTAAATTTAAACAAGTTTATTGATTTTTAATGAATCTAATAGTTTTGTTTATTGTGCAGAAATGGCTGTTCGAGCGTTCGTGCCTAAGCACAATATGGTGCTTCATCCAGATCATAATCTCCCTGAGGCGCAGGGATTTAGACAAGTACTTGATTTCCTAGTAGAGTCTAGGATCGGTTTTGCACTATCTCATAATGTGCAGCTACTGTTACCATATATTCGGCAATTCTATGATCATCTGCAGGTAGACTGCTCGGTCACATCGACAGTTCTACGTACTCGCATTGCTGGACAACCGCTGGTCTTCTCGGCGGATATGCTGCGTTAAGTGTTGCAGCTGGGCACACAAGAAGAAGAAGCTGGTCCGATAGAGTTTCCTTTGAGTATAAGGCAAGCGGCCTTTATGAGAATGGGATACAGTCAAGACGTGACAAAAGTTTCATATATGAAGAGTGGATTAATTGGACAATGGAGGTTTCTTGCGCATGTTTTCATGGTGTGCTTTGCTCCAAAGAAAGCAGGGTTTGATTATATGGTTGCGAAGATGCAGTCGGGGATAGTCGCGATGGTTTATAATCGACCATATAGTTTCTCGGAGATGTTCTTCTCAGAATTTGTTCACCAGATAACCGCGCCAGAAAATCAGCAGTTCTTGTTATATCCGCGGTTCATTATGATGTTGATCAGGCATTTCTTGCCAAATCTGCCGCCGTCAAATGACATCCAGAGCGTTGCTGTTATGGACAAAAGGATTTTCGCTGATTGTTCCTCACACCGAGGAAGGTTGGCTGTTCCTGTTGAACGTCCATTATTCGGAGCAATCTTGGACAGGAACTTTGAAGCCCCGGATGTTGCCAACTGGGGAGGGGTAGTCGAATTTCAACCGAGACAACAACAACAACAACAACAACAGCCACCGCCACAGCGTGTTCAAAGGCGCAGACAAAGACCATCAGCGAGTCAAACTCAGGCGTCAAGGCCTTCGACAAGTCAGCAGCCAGAAGTTCAAGAAGCCGGGCCATCAAATGTTCCAACTGAAGCTGAGCAACTGTGCCAAACGCTTAATGAAATCTGGGAGGCTGGGCCTCATGCAAATGAAGATGTGGCTGCAGCTTTAGTAGGTGAACTACTTAATCCACCAGAAGGAGAGGAAGACGTTTTAAGAGATGTTGATGAATATATGCCAGAACAAGCTGATAAAGCTTTGTCATCATCTGCCACAGAATCGGAAGAGATGGAGGAGCTAGAAGTTGAGGCTCCTGAGTCAGTTTCGGCTGAACCTACTGTTCAAATTGGAACGTATGGATCACGATTGGTCGTTAATGAAGAAGGATCGAGGAGGAGAGTAGTCAGGGAATCTGATGACTCAGATTTTGAAGAGGAGGAAGTTGCTCCCTTAGTGACTCGGATGTAGGTTTTGACTATGATGATGAAGAGCTAGAAGAAGGTAAGTTTGTGCCAGAGGAGATAGTAGACTGGCACTCAGATGATGAAGTAGTTGCTGATGAGGATGATGAAGCCGACGAGATAGTCGTACAGCAGAATCCTATCACGGCTACTTACATGATTGATGGGGATAATATTGTAAACATAGATGTAGTGAATGCTGCATTGAATACTCAGCCATCAACAGATGAACCTGCTAGAGAGCTATCAAATAAAGAGAAGCGAAAGCTATGGTTCAGAGCTGAAAAGAAGGAGTTAGAGATTAAGAAGACAATGAGAGTGTCGGGTACTGGGAAGCTGTCTGAGCGCATATTAAGCTGGTTCTTTGATAGAGAACTGCAGCTATTTGTAATTAAAAGGAAAGACGGGCTTCAGTACATGAGGCGAACTTTAAAAGCGTTCAACTCCCTGCCAAAGATCGAAATCACAGACTTAGCATGGAAAGATCTGATAAACATTAGCAATGATCCCTACGCGGACGTTATCGCAAGAATCATAAGAAAGGAGGGGAGATCAAGGAAGTTCGAGCGATTGAATCCAAGGGTCGGGAGAAGAGTAGAGGATCCGTCACGTATCGATCCTCTAACTGGACGACCTTGGATGAGGATTCACTATAAGCCAGCTAGATGTCTTAGGAAGGTACCTCTCAAGCCGATGCCACAGAATGTTTTGAAGAATCTGCATTGGTGGTACGCTGACACTGAGACTGGGGAAGCGGTCATGGATGATTTTGAAGAAAATGTTATTCTTAGAGTCTACGACCCTCTTCACCTAGTAAACCTCTCCAAAGATGATCTTCATATTTTGCATGCCTGTAAGATCTCTAGTGATGCACATATGGACAGTGAAGCTAGTAAGTATGAAAATGTAGTCAAGGTATGTGTCGAAAAATGTTTGTATGCTGGTAGTAGTTTGAATCAATAAATAAACAAAGTTCTTAAGTCAAATGTGTGAATTATTAGAAGCTATCGTCAAGGGGGAGTCTGTTGGTACATCCTGTGTGACGATAGCAGTCTAAGTGATCCTACATTGTGATTTTAGCAAGTGTGTGTTATATATGTTTATATATGGTTGATATTTATTAGTGTTTGTATGTTTGAACTTGATGTAACGTGTTACAAGAAGTTCAAACAAAAAGTACAAAGATAAAATCAATCATAAGTAATAACATAAGTTTCAACACTTAGTTGTTTATGTAAAAGGCTAGATTCGAATCATACAAGGCTTGGCATTCGAATCTGTGATAGATTCGAATGTAGCCTAGATTCGAAGAGCCCAGATTCGAGAGTGTCTTTGTGGACAGACTCGAATGGGCCTTGGGCCAGATTCGAGTTTGGCCCACATCAGACTCGAATCTGGGTCTATAATTAGAGATAGACTCGAGATATTATCAGACTTTTTGCAGAATTCGTGAGGAATTAAGCTTAAAGCGATCTCGAGTTTATCAGCTTGGTGTGTGTTCGTTCGGAGAGAATCAGTTAGTAGGATCGTTTGTGTGTCGTTCGTTCAGCGTCTGATAGTCTCCGTGTTACGTAGTTGAGAGTTGTTTCCGTCTACCCGTTAACGAGGATTCCGCATTCGTTGACGGCTCCGCGTCTAGATACATCTCGTAGTGGTAGACCTTACACAAACATTTTCTTTCAAGTGTTCTTCAAGAAATTCAAGTGTTCTTGGTGCAAATTTTGCAAGAGTTTCAACTTCTTCTCAAAATCATACTCTAAATACATCAAAGTAAGTAAATACTAGCTTATTTAATCTTATATTTATGTTTATATAAGTCTTGCATAATATATATAATCACCAACAACAACAAGTTTTATAAAAACTCAAGTTTATAAGTTTCTAGTTATGTTTTTAAGTTGTTTTCTAAATGTGTTTATAAATATATAAACACATCATATAAGTGTAAATATTATGATAACAAGTGAAATATATGTGTTTTATAACTTTTGTACAAGTAGTATTTGAATAAACAACAAGAATCACAAGTTATTTCAAGTTTATAAACTACGGATTTTCAGCAGAAAAGTTACATCGACTTTGAAAAAAATCATAACTAATTCAAAACTTAATGAAATGAGTTGATTCTTGTCTCAAAAGTTTGATCTATGTCTTAACTATAGATCTTGAAGTTTTCATAATTTATTTTGGAGTTTAAGACCTCCAGAAATTATTTGGGAAACCGAAAGTTTGACAGCTCAAAAATGGCCAACATAGGGTTTTCAACAAGCTTTTTCCCCAACCTAAACATCTCGAAATATGGCGGTTCTTGACTTTAAAGATTCTTTGTATATAGTAGTTTAATGTCCAAGAAAACCAAAGCCTAAAACGTTTTGGACCTTGGTCAAAAACAGCGTCAAAGTAGGCGGAAAAACCATTGAAAAAGCTGGAAAATTATATATATATATATATAAACTTGACATTTTAAATGGGTTTTATTTATAAACTTGTAATGTTGGGTGATTTAAGGCATACAAATATATATATATATATATATATATATATATATATATATATATATATATATTATCATATATTACAGATGTTAAGTCCATATTATCATTTAGGGCTCGATTAAACTCACCCGGTGCATCACCCATCAACTTACGCTAAATTGCATTTTTCGCCAATATTTGCCATCGCACTCACGGTAAGTCTTCATAGCCCCTATTTTCACACTGTTATATTTTCGGGTTGAAATACATGCTACGTTTTCATATGGACACAGAAACATCTTCATTTCTATTATGTATTACACATGTGGTTTCATCAGCCCTTATATCATTACCGTTAATTGCATTTATTTATAAGCGTGAATATATTGTTAATAGATCTATCGGGAGTCATGTTAGTTCGGCTTGGCTAACAGCGAGTGCATATATATTTAACACACGATATTACGTATGGGAATACTGCACAGGGCAAACTCATTTAATTAAGCTTCGGTTGCATGATGGTTTATATGTAATACATAACATGGAATTTATGATTTTATAAATTCAAACTTAACTGTTGTTGTTCATACAAGTCAGATTTACGTGTAAACCTATGAGCTCACCAACAATTTTTGTTGACGTATTTTAGCGTGTATTTTCAGAAAATTATGGCAAGTGTGCCACATCAGACGTATTTTTTAAGCGTCCGCACCTAAGGAGTCGCATGCATTTTCAAAACTACCGGAGATTTAGTTGCATTATTTTGATTACTTTAATTATGTATTTAAATCTCTGTACCGTGCGAACTACTTTTTCATCATATAAGACTATGTAAAACATTTCCATATTTTAAAGTTTTTTTGATGTATTTTTTTTGAAAACGTCCATATAGTGGTCGTTTGTTATGATTATGGTTATGTTTCCGCGACGTCACGCTTCGTTGCCAACCGGGGTAACGAGGTGTGACAATAACCCCTCTAAATTGCATTTTATTTATGCTCATCCCCTTGTTAGTATCCCATGGTAACTAACATTGCTAAACAAATTGACCTGAGAACCCTTACTCATACAAACTAAAGGCGTTTTCTCTTTGGGTAGGTCTTCGGGCTCTGTTTAGACCATGGGATCGATATATATATATATATATATATATATATATATATATATATATATATATATATATATATATATATATATATATATATATATATATATATGCCTAATCACACATACTGTGCATCATCGGAGTCAGCATGATATCTTGAAAGATATAGCAGTTAAGCGTTAAGCTAATGTGGTATATCAGAGGATGGATGAGAGTTAAATGAAATATCTTGGGAAGTTTGAGAGACGGTATGAGAGAACTTCAATAGAGAGTCTGATATGAGATTTGGAAATGAATCAGTGTATCATGAAAGAATTAGCTTGTATGGGAGAAACATGATGTATGAGTGAATCAGAATATGTGGGAGAAATAAGAATTTTTGAGAGAATCTCAAGAGGAATGAGATCAAGATCATCACAAAGATTAGATCGATTAATCTTGGTGGAAATTTATTCAGTCAGAGAATCAGATTATCCTAACAAAACCTTTTAAAGTGTGCATTAGAGTATTCAGAATGCGTACACACTATTCGTTAAGATATCTTCTTCAAAGAACATCTGAAACTCCCCGTGCAAATAAGAAAATATCAGTGAAACATAAAATGTTGTGAGTGCATTTCAAATTCAAACTGATAAGCATAAAAAGTACGGAAATTTCAGAGAAGTCGCCGAACCACGGGTTTAAAATTAGGTGTTTAGAAACCATCTAGACATGAAGAACGGGTTCTGATCTGAGTGGTCAGAAGCCTTTTCATTGTAGTTCGGTTTTTGATCTGAAGTAATCAAAAGCGATCCCTATGAAGTACGGGTTCTAGTCTTAAGTGATCAGAAAACCATCTGCATAAAATTAACATTTGACACATGTTTAAATGCAGAATCTTTTGGCACCCATTTGTATACGGGTCCAACTGGGTTTTAAACAGCCATAGGTAATGGAACAACCTTTGGCTTGGGTGACTTTGGAAATGCCTTAGGCTTGGCCTTTGGTGATGGTTTTTTCTATTTTTCAGGCGGTGATGAGGCATGCACCTTAGTTTTCTTAGATTGGCATCGTTTTCATTTTTCAGGATAAGGTACAAACTTATTCATTTCAGGAACCACACGCCCAAAAAGTTTTTGGACATAATTGAAACAGATTGAAGAAGAGTATTTCAATGTATTACATGGAACATCCTTTCCTGGCACACTAACACTGGTATAAATTTTCACAAAAGATTCATTTTGACAAAGAAGTTTTGAAAATCAAGGGGTGTTATTTTAGGAATTCTCCTTGCGTGATCTGGAGGTACAAAACTGATAATTCAATATCTTACAATTCATATCACAATTAAACAATCAAACGCAACATGATCATAACACAAGATATCGAATGCTTAGATTGAGAAGAATATTACATTGAGTTCTTGATATCTTGCACAACACAATTCTCACCCATATCACACGCGTACTAAATCTGTCACCTTCGACAGTACTCTTATTCTATATATGTGTGTGTGTGTGTGTGTATATATATATATATATATATATATATATATATATATATATATATATGTATATATATCTATGCACACACACACAATACAAACTATTGTGTAATTACAAAACACACCCCTAAACTTTTAAAATAAAATTGTTTTCATCTCTATTTATAAGTGTACCCAACAATCTCCCCCTTAGAGATGAAAGAAAATTTTCATTTAAAGTCCAAATCAGGAACTTCAATCCTTTTTTTTCTTCTCTTGGATCTCTAAATTTCTTTGTGTCTCTCTGATCTTCATATCGCTTCTTCTCTGATCTTCTCTTTTGTTGGTACACCCTGTGTGACGATAGCAGTCTAAAGTGTGTTAGCATTTTGTATTAGTCATGTTACAAGGTTTTGAATATTAACTAATGTTTGATATATGTGATTTTATGTGTTTGATATTTATTGTTTGTATGTTTGAACTTGGTGTAACGTATTACAAGAAGTTCAAACATAAAGTCCAAAGATTAATTCAAACATAAGTTAAAACATATAATCGAATAGAAGTTGTCATGTGAAATTCGAATTTAGCAAAGATTCGAATTTAATATAGAAGGTAAATTCGAATTTGTCATGAGGACAAATTCGAATGGGCCTTGGGCTTGGATTCGAGTTTGTCCCATGACAAACTCGAATGGGTCACTATAATTAGGGATTAACTCGAATGATTAGGGGACTTTTGCAGAATTTCGTGTGTGATTAGCAAAAGGCGATCTCGAGTTTATCAGCTGATATTGTGTCTGTTCGGAAAGAATCATAGCGTAGGTTCGTTCGTAATCGATCGTACAATGTTGTGGTAGTCTCCGTGTTCCGTGTGACTGATATATCCGTCAAGCCGGTAACGAGGATTCCGCACTCGTTGGTGTGTGTCGCGTCTAGATAGATCTGTTAGTTCAAGACCTTACACGTGGTATCAGAGCATAGGGGTTGTTGTTCATGTTCTTCGTGTTCATAAAGATACATCCTAGGTATCTTGAAGCTTTTGGACGGTTAATCTCACGTATTATTTAGTTTTTCGACCTTATCAAATTGGATTCCGGGAAATACCTGGTTGTAGTTCACGTTTTTTTTTTTATCAAAATCAATATTTTTTCTTGTAAAAATATTGATTTAATCTGAAAAACGTGAAAAACTATAGGTATTAGCCGTTTTTCAAATTTGCGGATGTCGAATTTGTTAAGGAGAAATTAGGGTTTGCTTATTTTCGAGTTTGACCAAAATACGCTCCTTCGAGTTTCCTAAAAGTGGTTTCGATTTTGGCCATTTCGACTTTACTTTGGATTTCGAATTTGCACTAAATTCGAATAGGGGACATTCGAGTTTAATTGGGTTTCGATTTTGAGGAGGTTTCGAATTTAAGTGGACTTTCGACTTTAGAGACCTTCGAATTTGTCAGTACTTTCGATTTTAATTGGGTTTAAGAACCTAACTCGAATTTAATCCCAAATAGGTTTAAATTTAATTAGATTCGAATTTACCTAAATTCGAAAGAATTAATTTAAATTAATTTCGAATTAAATTAATTAAGTTTAAATTCAATTATCTTTGAAACAATGACAAGTCTACAACAGTTTTTGGAGATGGATCTGCCGACTTTGCGCGATTTAGTGATATGCGCATGTGGATTGGTATCGACGAGGGATACATTCCACCTACAGCTGAGGTAGAAGGACGACAAAAGGTTGTTCCTTATTCTAAAATGAAGGATGACGATAAAAAGCTGTTTGAAGCTGAGAACCGTGCATACGCTATCATTAGAATGGCGTTACCTCAGGACATACTACACACCTTCCGTAATCAGAAGACAGCAAAAGAGCTGTGGGAGGATTTGGAAAAACGGTGTGAGGGTAACCCGAGGGTTAGAAGGAAACAGATGGAAATGCTCAAGCAGCAGTTTGCAATCTTCAAAGCATTGAAGGATGAAAAGCTGGATGACACTATCACGCGTTTCTATCACCTGCTCACTGAGTTAGACAGTCATGACATTGAGTGTAGTGACACTGAGAAGAATAATAAGCTTCTGGATGCTTTACCGGCCAAATGGGCGATGTATGTGGCCTTAATTAAGCATGATGAGGACAAATACTATACTCTGACTTTAGAGAATGTTGTGGGAACGCTGAGGGCATATAATTTTGAGATACTGAAGCAAGCAACGGATTATGATCAAGTTCAAGATCCAGCAATGTATTTAGAAAAATCCAAACCTTCAGTGGCAGCTGAAATGAAGGCAGCTACAGCCTTCTTCTCGGGAGAAACATCGTCACCGGCTGAGCCAGAAGACTCGCAGAGTAAGGCTTTCTTAAGGTTTACTAGACCAGAAGAACAGCAGCATCAGGCTACTCCGGCATCTACATCTCAGGGATACTCTAAGATGCCTATGAGCGTAAAATCGGCTGAAGACCATCTGAATGTGTTGGCTTCTTTCGTGGCCGCTTACGGCAATTGCGTTCAGGGAAAAATCAACGATCCTGCACTTTGAGATGAGGATTACGATCAGGTAGACCCTGATGATCTTGAAGAGATGGATCTACAATGGCAACTGGCCATGGTAACTCAGAGAGTTAAGAGGTTCATCAAAAGGACGGGAAGAAATCTGAATATGAGTAACAATAGGAATGGATTCGATAAGTCCAAGGTTAAATGCTACAACTGTCAAGGGTTAGGACACTTCGCTAGAGAGTGTCAGAGACCGAAGGTAGAAAATCACCAGGGACAGTATCAGAATCAACAGGGACCGTATCAGAATCAATCGCAAGGGCGATATCTTTCGAGTAGTTCATCCGGTCAGGCGAATATAGATGGGTTGTTATCTAATGTCACATCAGACAGACAGCTAGACGGAACTTATGACTGGAGTACACATCCAGAATCGAATGCTAAAGCCTTTATGGCTGAAGTGACTGAGACTGGAGGTGAAGGGGCAGAGGAAATCACAGGGGACAGCAGTAAGAATGAAAGCAGTCCTATGTGGGTAGAGAAGTCAGATGATCAGACAATTCTGGAGTTTGCCGCTCAGATGGCCAACATAGAATCGGATCATACCAAGGTAAGTCTGCACTTTTCTCTTTTTCATGAGTTGTGTGTTTTATGTGCTACATCTAACGATAGGTTTAATTTAGTACTTGAATCACATCAAACCATATCTGCTCAAAATGAAACGTTAAAATCAGATAATGCTAGCCTAATAGATATAAAGCAAGATCTTAGGGATAAGCTTAAGGCTGATGCACAAGATGTTATAGTTCTAAAGGACAAACTGAGCGAACAGTGTGTTAGGTTAGAACTCATGTATGAACATGTTGAGGCATTAACCAAGGAGCTGAAAACCAAAGACATAGAGCCAGCTGAGTCTAAGGTAAAGGTAGCTGAGGCAAATGGTAAACTTGAAAAGTTTAGGAACTCATCTCTTAACCTAGGGAAAATTTTAGATGCACAGCGTCAATCTAAAAAGCCTGTAGGTCTAGGATATCATGAGAGTCCTACACCTTTCAATGACAACTATGTACCTCAACCTCAGGAGAAAACTGAGAAATCAGTAGACTTAGAGGAAATACCAGAACCAGTGTCTGAACCTGTAAAGGAAAATGCAACTAAGGCGACTGATACTAATATCAAGATTAAGAAAGTTAAATTTGTGCCATCCTCTAGTGATAAACCTGTAGGAAAACACAAAATTGACTTTAATGATCAGGATGATGAATCAGTCGCTATAGATGAATCAAAAGATCCAGACACTAGTGAGACACCTAAGTCAAAGGGCACACACAAAAAGTCAAATGATAAAATGTCTTGCTTTAGATGTCACGAAAGGGGGCACGTTGCTTCTAGCTGTCTGCATAGGAAAGTAGACAATACACCTAAGACAAGGAAGCCAGAACAAGTTAAGCCTTCTACAAGTGTTGCAAGCACTAGTAGTTCTCAGAATACCGAGAAAACTGTGCAAGCTACACCAAAATCTGCTGTGAAACAAACACCGGTGAAAGTTGGACCAAAAGAAGTGATTAGGACAAATGCACCAAATCGAGTCGTTAATCAATCTAGGTCTGGACCGCAACAACAATATAAGAGTACAACACCTAGCAGAGCTTACACTCCGGTTAGGTCACACACTCCTATTAGACATCAAACACCGGGTAGAGCTCAGGGATATCAGTCGGAAATGAATTATAATCGTAATTATTCAGGAGCTCCACAGCAAATGCCTACACAAAGGCAAAGAGTGAACTTAAATCACTCGGCACCACAACAGACTCCAGTTCAAAGACCCAAATCACCTGAAAGGAGAGATGGGTATTTGAAAGAGTTCAAGTATGTGGACGAGAATGGTATTACCAAGTCAGTTATGGCTTGGGTTCCCCGTGATTACTAACCTATTTTCTTTCATGTGCAGGAGATAACCACAGGTCTAAACAACAAATGTTTCGTCAACAGTGGGTGCTCCAGGCACATGACAGGGGAAAGAAGTCTATTTACAGACTTCAAGGGAGGGAATCGGGGCTTTGTATCATTCGCTGGAAATAAAGGAGGAAACATCACTGGTATTGGAGACGTCACTAATGGGACGATCAAATTGGATCAAGTTTATCACGTTGATAAACTGGTTCATAATCTCGTTAGTGTATCTCAAATCTGTGATAAAATGAATTCAGTGATGTTCACTGATACTGAGGCGTTGGTGCTAAAACCGGGGTTCAAGATACCTGAAGAGTGGATACTGATGAGGGCTCCAAGGAAGAATGACTTGTACATGCTCGACATGAACAAGCCTGAATCTTCGATGGGACCAATCTGTTTATTATCTAAAGCTTCAGAGACTGAGTCGGTTTTATGGCATAGACGCATGACACACTTATAACAGCCCAGACCACCCCGAGACAAGATATTGTCCGCTTTGGCAAAGGCCGCACGGTTTTGTTTCTGGAAGCCAAGCCATAGGCCCGCCCCAAAACACGTCTTGGTGGATAGAGACAACCTCACCCTTATATGGGCATGTTGGTTTCTCCTCTCCACCGATGTGGGATGTTACAATCCCTCCCCCATGGGAACACAGCGTCCCCGCTGTGCACATCGACCTGGTGTCTGGCTCTGATACCACTTATAACATCCCAGACCACCCCGAGACAAGATATTGTCCGGTTTGGCAAAGGCCGCACGATTTTGTTTCTGGAAGCCAAGCCATAGGCCCGCCCCAAAACGCGTCTTGGTGGATAGAGACAACCTCACTTATATGGGCATGTTGGTTTCTCCTCTCCACCGATGTGGGATGTTACAACACTTGCACCTAAGGAAAATGAACTACATTACGAAAAATGGATTGGTGCAAGTTGTTCCCATGAAGAGTTTTCAGTTCGAGGACAAGTGTCTGCCGTGCAAGAAAGGAAAACAACACAAGAAAGCACACAAGTCCAAGACTCAAAACTCAATTGCTGCCACATTCGATTTGTTGCATATGGACCTCTTCCGACTAATCAACAAAAGGGGTATAGGTGGTAGTTGGTACCGTTTAGTTATTACTGACGATTACTCACGTTTTTCTTGGTTTTCTTTCTAGGTACAAAGGACGAGACGGCTTCCAAGCTCATCGGGTTCTTAGACCAAGTGGAGAATTCATATGGAACAAGGGTTAAACGACTTCGTAGTGATAACGGAACAGAGTTTAAAAACACTGTAATTGGTGTATATTGCTTATTAAAGGGCATAGTGCATCAATTTAGTGCACCTTATTAGCCACAACAAAATGGGGTGGCCGAACGAAAGAACAGGACATTGATTGAGGCAGCAAGGACCATGTTATCGGATTCAAAGCTTCCTACCATGTTTTGGGGGGAGGCATTGAATACCGCATGCCATATATTAAACCGGGTCCTTACTGTCAAATCTTTGAACAAAACCTGTTATGAAGTTTTGAATAAACGGCCACCTAATTAACTGGCTTCGAACCTTTTGGGGTACAATGTACTTTATTGAGAACAAAACATCAACCTAAGTTTGGTGAAAAGGCTGACGAAGGATACTTCCTAGGTTATGTGCCGAACTCACCAAACAAACGGGTTTTTAACAAATGTAATGGTACAATAGAGGTTGTGTATAACATTGAAGTCACAAGTTATACACATGAACCCCAAACAGGTCCGGAATGGATATTTGACTATGACAAAGTGTTTGAGTCATTTAACATTGCTTTGGATGAAAATGCAGGTACTATCGAAAAGGACATGACGTCGTTGAATCTGAATGACGAGGGTCATAGCTTTCCGAGGACCACATTTCAATCAACTCCTGAGCCTACTTCAACTGAAGATCGATCTCCAGATGTCACTGATTTCGAAGCACCTACAGACGAAATCCAGACGACAAACTCCAACTCTGAGGAAACTGTCCACGAGGAAGAAAATGTGGAGTCTGAGGTCGTTCCCCCGTTAGGTGAAATAGGATCAAATTTAGGAGATAATTTCAGAGTTGACGAGATAGAGACTTCTAGGATCAACAAGAATCATCCTATAGAAAGCATCATAGGAAATCCTAATGCGGGTGTCAGGACTAAGAGTAGTTTAAATAACAACACTGTGTTGTTATCGATGATAAATGACTCTGAGGCCTTTCATACCTGCCTCTATTCTTGTTTCATCTCGCATGTAGAGCCGAAAAACGTGCAAATGACACTAAAAGATAACTCTTGGGTTGAAGCAATGCAGGAAGAACTATCACAATTTAGGAAACTAGAAGTGTGGGAGTTAGTTCCATTACCTCGAGGAGAAATAGCAATAGGAACCAAATGGGTTTTTAAGTGCAAAAGAGATGATGGGGGCATAGTCACTCGCAACAAAGCAAGGTTAGTTGTAAAGGGTTTCAACCTAGAGGAAGGAATCGATTACAATGAGGTGTTCGCGCCAGTAGCAAGGTTGGAAGCAATTCGTTTGTTTCTGGCTTTTGCTTCCTTCAAGGGCTTTAAGGTTTATCAGCTAGACGTTAAGAGTGCTTTCCTTTATGGGAAAGTGAAGGAACTGGTGTATGTGGAACAGCCGCCCGGGTTTACAGATCCGATATATCCGGACAGAGTATATCGATTAGATAAGGCTCTGTATGGATTGCATCAAGCACCAAGGGCGTGGTACGAGACTCTGTCCAACCATCTGTTAGAAAATGGGTTTGTGAGAGGAAGGATAGACAATACACTGTTTGTGAAGTGAAAAGGAGAACACTTCATCCTTGTACAAGTGTACGTCGATGATATCATCTTTGGATCATCAGACGAGCAAATGTGCAAGGATTTTGAAAAGGTGATGAAGTCAAAATTCGAGATGAGTGCAATAGGTGAGTTGAATTTCTTTCTGGGTTTGCAAGTTGACCAAAAGAAGGAGGGGATGTTTATCCATCAGACGAAGTACGTCTACTACATATTAGAGCGCTTCGGGATGGAAGGGACAAAACTGACAACTCATTTCAGCACGCCGATTCAAGTGAATCACAATCTCGGACCGGGTACTGAAAGTGATACCGATGTGGATCCGACTTTATATCGGGCCATGATTGGGTCACTTATGTATTTAACTGCTTCACGACCTGATATTATGTTTGTTGTTTGTATTTGTGCTAGGTTTCAAGCTAATCCGAAAGAGATGCACATGAAAGCTGTGAAGCGGATTCTACGATACCTCAAGTCGAAACCGAAGCTGGGACTTTGGTATTACGCGGAGGGCGATCTGGAATTGGAAGCGTTCACGGATTCAGACTACGGAGGATGTAGCTTGACGCGCAAGTCAACAACTGGAGGTTGTCAGTTCCTAGGAGGGAGACTGGTTTCCTGGCAATGCAAGAAACAGACTTCGGTAGCCGTGTGAACGTGCGAGGCTGAATACGTTGCTACTGGTAGTTGCTGTTCACAGGTTTTGTGGATACAACAACAATTGCGGGATTATGGTTTGACTTATACTCATACTCCTATTAGGATAGATAACCAGTCAACAATTGCCATAACTAATAATCCAGTTAAACATAATAAAACCAAGCACATAGACATAAGACATCATTTTATACGTGATTGTGCTGAAAAGAACTTAAATAATGCTGATTTATTTACCAAAGCTTTTGATAAGTCACGTTTTGAGTATTTGATTCAACTAAATGGAATGCGTAATCCAGAGTAAGTTGACCTTAGTAGAGTTTTATTTCTTTTTATAGCAGTAGTATTTCTTTCTTTTTATAGTAAGTTTAGTAACTTAGCATAGTTTCCTTTTATAGAAAGTTAGTAGGTTATTTTATTTTCTTACTTTTACTTCTGAAAACCAAAAAAAAAAGAGAGAAAACCATAAAAAGTTCAAAAAAAAGAGAATATCAGAAAAAGAGTTAAAGTCTTAGATGCATAAGTTCAAAGTGACGAAAATTAGCATAGTTAATACCATCTCTAAGTGTTTCACACATAATACACCTAATACGCTAAGTCTAATACATTATCTAGTATGATGTGTTGGTAGGCATAATACATATAGGGAGTCTCAAGGCAAATAAAATATTCAAGAAAAAGTCAAATGTGTCACTAACTTAGATGTATGACAAATTGGTCTTAATTTTTATGTTAGAGACATATAGACTTAGATTCTAAATGAGGTATGCAAACTTTCTGGAGATGTATAGCAACATCAGATACATCTTAAAATGGAAAGAATAGAAAAATCATACTGAGTTGAGAGTCAAAACAAGTAACTCTGTTGTACGTAAGTACAAACCTGTTGCCTCTGTTTTGATTCGAGTTAGCAAGATAAGTCGCTTTGTTGTACGTCGGTATAGACCTGTCAACGCTGTCTTGCTAGCTTTAAAAATAAACCTTAAGACAAACTAAGACACTTTGTTGTATGTAAATACAGACCTGTGTCCGATGTTTGCCTTTTAAAGAAATTTGCAAATACCAAAACGTTATAATCATTGTGTGTATGCCTTGATCATAAAAGTATGTCTATGTATGAGTCACGTAAGATAATTTAATGATAAATTAAAAGGCAAGGGATATTCAAAAATGTAACATGTTTAAAGGGGAAAGAATACCAACAATCAGCTAGAAATGTATGTCACGATAAACAATCAGAGGAATAAAAATTTCTAAGTGTGAAAGCTTAAATACTGAAAGTGCGTATTTGACATCTCTATCTGATTGAACCTATCTTTGACTATACTCGTCAAAAATAATCTGTTAAGTGTAGGTTGTACATTTTAAATAATGTAGTTTAGTCTAAGTTTAACTTTTGTTCACAATTTTTACTTTATTTTATTTTATTTTATTTTAGTTTATTTTATTTTTAAATTTTATTTTTATTTTTACTTTTACTTAGGAAAAAGGCCAAAATTACTGAGGGTGCATTCCTAGTTGAATAAAATAAACATTGCGTGAAAATCTTGTGCTTAGGTTAAAAGATTTGGCATAGTTTATTCTGTTACACGAAAAGGTTGAAAAAGTTGAATTTAATTCAAAGGTTTTCGAAATTTTCAAATTTTCAAAGTTAAGTTCGAGTTTAACCAAAATCGAATATATATTCGAATTTGGCAGAGTCTTCGAATTTCCTGTTAAATTCGAAAGAAGCAACAAACTCGAGGGTGGTTGATATAAATAGGTCAACAGTGACAAGTCATTATCACCTACATTCGAATTTGTGTCTTCGAGTTTATTGTGAGCGACTTCGAGTTTGTTCTTTCGACTTTGCCATTTTTTCGAGTTTCATAGTATTTGTCGACTTTTGTCCATTTGTGTTCGAGACTACAAACAAATCTTGGTATAATCAACAGTGTTGTACAAGATTTAGGTGGTTTTAGACTCCATTTGAGCCAAAATTAACGGATTTTGATGTTTTAAAGGTAGAAAGCTTGTATTTCAAAATAACAAACTTTGAACCGGTGAAACTAATTGACCACAAATATTTTTGATTAGAACCTATTAGGACTAATGAATGTAATTTTCTAAGTCTAAAATGGTTAGAATCTTGGATTTCTGTTGTTATCCATACCGACACCTTCGAATTTGTTCTTAAATTCGAATTTGATAGAGGCTTCGAGTTTGTCACTAAACTCGAAGATGCCATTAAACTCGAATTGAGGTTATTTTCAAATGTGTCTTCGACTTTAATATTATATTCGAATTATTTGCTTAAAATTTAAATCAAACTTGTAGAAATTTATAAGTGTTAGATTTTGTACTTATACAAGTTCATAATAAAACAAATTTGAATTTAAACGAGTTTATGTCTATTTAATAATTCTAATATCTTATATGCTTTATTGTGCAGACATGGCAGATAGAATACTCGTTCCTAAGCATAATATGGTCATCTCTCTGGACCATGCGATTCTAGAGGCTCAAGCCTACCGCCAGATGGTGGATTTTTTAGTGGGATCAAGGATTTCATATGCGCTGTCCCATAATATTCAGATAGTTATCCCATATGTTCGTCAGTTTTGGGATCATCTACAAGTTGACTGTACTGTTACTCCAACAGTATTAAGGACGAGGGTCGCTGGACACCCTCTAGTGTTTTCAGCTGACATGTGACGTCAAATGTTGCAGCTCGGATCTCAAGAACAAGAGAATGTGCCGATTGACTTTCCTTTAGCAATCAGGCAAGCAACATTTATCAGAATGGGATACAGCCTGGACGTGGCTAAGTCCTCTTTCATGAAGAATGGGCTGATAGGACAGTGGCGATATCTAGCACACGTTTTTATGGTGTGTTTTGCCGCCAAGAAAGCAGGATTCGATTACATTGTATCGAAGATTCAATCAGGGATGATAGCATTGGTTTACAATCAACGATTTAGCTTCTCAGAGATGTTCTTTACAGAGTTTGTTCAGCAAATAACAGCTCCTGACCGAGAAAGATTTCTGCTATATCCAAGATTTGTAATGATGCTGATTAGACATTTTCTACCGAACCTGCCACAGTTAATGAAATTTAAAGTGTTGCGGTGATTGACAAACGAATCTTTGCCGATTGTCAAGCTCATCGAGGAAGATTAGCTAGGCCAGTGGAGGCACCACTTTTTGGTGCAGTAGTCAATCCAGATTTCCAAGTTGGGGAAGGTGCAAACTGGGCAGGGGATATGCAAGTTCCACAGCAACCGCAACAACAGCAACCGCCACAACCGAGGCCTCAGCAACAGAGGAGGAGGCAAAGACCGACAGCGAGACAAAATCAGCCTGCTAGGCCTTCGACAAGCAGAATGCAGGAGCTAGAGGAAGCTGGTCCGTCAAGTGCAGCACCCGAATCTGATCCTCGGGTGGAGACCTTGGAGGAAATTTGGGCAGCCGGGCCTAATGCAAATGAGGCAATTACTTCTGAACTCATTGGAGATCTCTTGGAGCCTCCAGAAGGAGAAGTTGATATTTTTAAGCAGATCGATGATTATCAACCTGAAGCAGCAGGCGAAACCGAGTCAACTTCTGATTTTGAGTCAGAAGAAGCTGAAGAAATAGAAGTTGAGGGCCCAGACACTGTGACCGCAGATCCGTCCATTCACATACGGACATATGGATCAAGATTTGTGGTGGTTGAGGAAGGAGTTAGAAGGAGAAGAGCTTCAAGGGAGTCAGATGACTCAGATTTTGAGGATGAGGAAATCACTCCTTTGATACCAAGGCAGAGAGCAAAGAGACATCGCTTCATGCAGGGAGCTTCATCGGCCTCTGCTCCTGAGCTAGAAATACCTACCACCCAACCATCAGAACCCATTCCACCACCACCACCTATTCATACATTCTTTCCTCCACCAATCATCCCCACTCCCATCCAATCCATACCATCCACATCATCAACCTTCATGGACAATCAAAGGTTTTCTGAGCTGAGGAGCAAGGTTGACTTCCAGCAAGTCCAAATCTTTCAATTGACAAAAGTTGTTGGTGAGATGCAGACTCATAACGCAAACATTGACGAAGAAAATGCTGAGTTAAAGAAATCTATTGGAAATATGTAGGAAGAAAATCTTGAGCTAAAATCCTTTGTGGCAGATCAAGCTGCCGAAGTCCGATCAATGAGGTCCCTTATCGAGCAGTTATTGAAAAATCTAAAAGCTCAGGGGGAGACAAGTTGTGGGGATAGTGAGGAGCCAAGAAGGGGAAATGATGACGATGGCGATGATCCCAATGCACCAAAAGAAAATGAGCCAGTAGATTTTCCTGCTGCTCTATATGCTGAAGTTCAGGGGGTGCCTAGTCAGGCAGATGTTCAAGGAGGAGAAGGAGGTGAGGCGGGTTCTTCAAAGTCTCATGAAACTGATATGATAGACGCCTTGAGAGACATTAAGGAAGAAATAATGGATTTTTATTTTCAAGATGATGTAGAGGAATTGGAAGAAGGAGAATTCGTTCCGGAGGATATTGTTGATTGGCGATCTGACGATGAAGTGATAGAAGACGAGGACGATAATGTCAAAGAGGTGATTGTAAATTCACAACCTATCACGGAGTTGTATGTGCGAGATAATCACAATGTGATTGATATAGATGAGATCAAGATAGCCTCGGTCGAATACGCTGAACTTGAAAGAGCAGAAAAAGAGCCTTTCAGGGCTGATTTACTGAATTTGTGGTTCAAGAAGGAACAAAAGAAAGAAGAGCCGAAGATGAAGAAGAAGATGAGGATTCCTGGGGCGGAAAGTCTCTCAGGAGGAATTATAAGCTGGTTCTTTGACCGAGAACTGCAGTTGTTTATATTGAAAAGGAGAGATGGTCTTCAATACCTAAGGCGAACGCTTAAAGTCTTCAATACATTGCCAAAGGTTGAAGTGAAAGAATTGGCATGGAAAGAGCTGATAAATATTGGTGACGACCCTTATGCTGAAGTAATTGCAAAATTATCAGGAAAGAGGGTCGGTCAGGGAAATTTAAAAGGCTCAAGCCAAGAACTGGGAAGAGAGTCGAGGACGTATCAAGAATAGATCCTCATACAGGTAGGCCATGGGCCAGAATGGTGTACAAGCCTGTAAAGTGTTTGAAGAAACTGCCCATGAAGACGATGCCACAAGATGTTCTGAGTAACATGAAGTGGTGGTACGTAGATAACGAAACTGCTGAAGCAATAATGGAGGATACAGAATAAAAAGTTATTTTGCGAGTGTATGATCCGTTGCATCTAATAAATCTATCGAATGACGACCTGCAGAAGCTGAATGATCAGCCTATCTTCTTCCATGAAGGTTGGAGGTCTGATGCTAGGAAGTACCAGAAGGTAGTGAAAGTATGTATAGATGCAGGTTTATATGCAGGTAGCAGTATATATAGTTCTAGTACTTAATCAAAATGTAAATAGTTAGAAGCTATCGTTAAGGGGGAGTCTGTTGGTACACCCTGTGTGACGATAGCAGTCTAAAGTGTGTTAGCATTTTGTATTAGTCATGTTACAAGGTTTTGAATATTAACTAGTGTTTGATATATGTGATTTTATGTGTTTGATATTTATTGTTTGTATGTTTGAACTTGGTGTAACGTATTACAAGAAGTTCAAACATAAAGTCCAAAGATTAATTCAAACATAAGTTAAAACATATAACCGAATAGAAGTTGTCATGTGAAATTCGAATTTAGCATAGATTCGAATTTAATATAGAAGGTAAATTCGAATTTGTCATGAGGACTAATTCGAATGGGCCTTGGGCCTGGATTCGAGTTTGTCCCATGACAAACTCGAATGGGTCACTATAATTAGGGATTAACTTGAATGATTAGGGGACTTTTGCAGAATTTCGTGTGTGATTAGCAAAAGGCGATCTCGAGTTTATCAGCTGATATTGTGTCTGTTCGGAGAGAATCATAGCGTAGGTTCGTTCGTAATCGATCGTACAACGTTGTGGTAGTCTCGATGTTCCGTGTGACTGATATATCCGTCAAGCCGCTAACGAGGATTCCGCACTCGTTGGTGTGTGTCGCGTCTAGATAGATCTGTTAGTTCAAGACCTTGCATCTTTTCTTTGGAGCAAACTCTCCCGCATGAACCATGAAAAGCTTTTGATTCTCTCCCTTGATCAATCATAGACAGCTTATTATTTTCATCATCAAATCTTTTGCAGTTGTCGCAATTGTCTTGAACTGTCGTTGCAGTTGTCTTCAAACTACTTTAACAGATGTCTCTGAAATTTAGGTTTTCTCCCCCTCATGATGATCATAAGACATATGAACATCATGCGAAATCTTCAGGGATGTAGTTGTAGTGATTTTTCAGTAGCAGACACACAACAACAATTTCAATGACAATTACAATTCAGAAATATTACAAATTGTCACTCTCCCCCTCAAAATGATATCCTCTCCCCCTATTCTAAACAAACATATCTCACTCCCCCCTCAAATTGATACTTTTTCCTTTAAAAAATAAAGAAAACTTTTCAACTTTTTGAAAAATGAAACAAATTCATTTTTAAGTAATAGAGTCCAGGTCCACATAGGAGTCCTGTTTGCACAATACACATAATCTATGTGACTTACTTTCAGCGCTGGCTTATTGTTAACACTGGTAGGACTTTCTAAATAGTCATTATGAAATCCTTTATCATGAAGCAAGCACTCTTATTTGTTCCGGCTTAGTCACTTTGGACTAGCAGTTTATAGTCACGCAGACTGTGAGACTCGATGTGTCCTAAAAGTGTATACAATTAGCTCTAGACACAATGTGCATGAAATGAAGTTGGAGACCAGAGCAACTATCTTCCTTGTTTTAATATCAGTAATATATTCAAATGATATTTCGATAGAAATGTGCTATATCTCCGCGATTATAGATACCGAAATCTTTTGAGAGATAACTGAATGGTTGGTGGGGTTAAGTGCATGCATCACTGGGTCTATGACATCTTTTTCAATATCAAGTCGCCTTGATAGATTATGTGGTTTACCCAGCAGACACAGTATAGGTAGGATTTTATTTTCTTCAAATCCTTTCTCATCTCTCGGCATTTTTCGACTAAGCTCCCTCCGGCTCACATTTTCAAAATTACAAGTCAATCAGCTTCATAGTGAAAGCATCATATGATGCACCACCATCTCCTTTCAATATACCCCTCTCATTTACATTTTACCTCTGCTCGACCCTATCAGTATCCCGTGATAACTGACACTTCTCAACAAATAGACTGAAAGAACCCTCACCCACACTGCGGAAGGCCGTGTTTCAGTCTGAAGTAACTGAAAACTTTATTGATCATAAGATCGGGTTCTAGACTGATTTGACTAAAAGCCATTTGAGGTGAAGTCCGTATCCTACTTTATTGTGAGTAGAAGCCTGTGTTATCTGCAAAATTCAAGATTTCTTTGGTATCCTAACCGATTTGGACCCAAACTTGTTAGCACTTTTGGGTAACCATCTCAAAATGGGTTTTAGTACCCACTGGAATTTAGGTTTCGGTACCCATTGCAGATTGTATTTCTTAACTTCTCTCTTAAACTCAAAAATCTAGTTCCATTTAGTATGATGAAATTGAATATCTAGATTACGAAAGAAACTTGAATTTGATTGATTAGAATTTTGCAAACTCTTCTTTCTGAAAATCTTTTCGGTTCTAGCATGTTTCTAATAAGACTTGGTGTTTTTCTGTGAAGATCTCTTCTGATAAGAATAACCAGTGTTTTCAAAACCTTTTGAATCTTTTTATTAGAAGATTCACCAGTGTAAACCGGAAAATTTTTAATTATTTTATCTTTGTCTTTGTGTATCTATAAAAGACACATAAGTTTAATATCTGAAGGTGAATCTAGATTAGGAGTATCAGTTAGATTCTAATCATTTCCTGAAAATAAATCAGAATGATCATGTTAGGCACAAAAAGGTCTCAGTCAAACCTGCTATACATTTTAGGGGGAGATTATTAATCAAACCTGTTTGATGTACCTGAAGGTATAATTTAAGGCCTCTTAATGCCTTATTGAAACCTGAAAAGTGATTTGCATTCTAAGTCAAAGCTGCTTACCCTGTTACATTTGTTACAACTAAGGCAGTTTGTCTAAGCTCTTCTATTCTATTGAACAGGCTGGACATAAACTGTCTACGCTGCTAATGTCTGTTGAGCAGCTTGGACCACAACTAAGTGTTCTGTTCTTTGTGAACAGAATCTGTTCTTTGTGAACTAGTTACACACTTTATGGAATATGTTTCCATGTCATCATGTAATGTCTTGGAGTAGAAGATCAGTTTACAAGACGAAGACAAAGTGGAAAATCAGAAGCTGCTTACACTGCCCAAGCTGTTCTGATACTTAAAGACAAAGTGGATATCTGAAATGGGTGACAGAACATTTCATACATCAAAATGGCTCTACAAAAAGAGGAAACAATTAAAGTTAACATTCCTCTTTAAGGTAAAGCAGTCTGCAATAGAGACAAAATGAAAAAGACATAGAATCTGCAATGTAGGGACAAACGCTGTTTTGTCAGAACGTGCAGAATAGCAGTTTTGTCTTTTTGGAAAGACACTCCACTATCTTTGCATCCAATGAGGAAGTTTCATCAATATTCTCTGAGCGAGTATAAAAGGAGGCTTCTAAAGAACGCGAGAGAACCATGATTGAGATATTCAGAATGTGCAAAGAAGTGTGTTTTCATGCATGCAAAGTCTGCTTGGAATAAAACAGTTGAGTATGTCCAAGAAGTTCTTGTTCAAGTTGTCTATCTGTTTTGTAAAATCAGTGAGTCCATCTTATTGAGTGAATTCATTGTATCTAATCTGAGTGTGTCTTAGATTAGCAGTCCATCTGTTGTATCTGTCATCTCAGCTTGAACCATTCCGCAGTTCAAGCTTCTTTGTAATTAACAGTTGTTGATATATACTTACAAACATTGACAAAGTGTGTTGAAATTTAAAATAAATGTAGTCACCCCCCCCCCCCCCTCTACACCTTACAACAACATACTAAGGGAACCTTTTGGGACCTACAACTAGTATTAGAGTAGTTTATAGTGTCTGTTAACTCTACATCTCTCATTACTCCCTATTTCCCACCATGAACAACAGTGCTGCCAATTTCTCTCACTACTACAAATTGAAGCTAATGCAACACTTTTGATGCAACACATTAAAAATTGTTGCTTTTTTATTTAAGTTCAATCTAAAGCAACACATTGACAATAAGTGTTGCATTTAATGATTTAATGCAACACTTTTCTTAAAGTGTTGCCATTTTTATTAAAAAAAATGCAACAACTTTCTAAAGTGTTGCAATTTTTACTTAAAATTGCAACAGTTGTTTAAAGTGTTGCATATTTCAATAAAAAATGCTACACATTATTAAAATGTTGCATTTATAATGAAGAAAATGCAACACATTTTAAAAACATATAACATTTTTTTAAGTGTTGCATTTATAATGAAAAAAATATGACATGTTTTTTAGTGTTGACCATACCATTTTTTATTGTTTTGTAATTTTGATGAAAAAAATACACACAAAAGTTCAATGTCTGATTTGTTAAGATTAATAAAATACAAGATTTGATAGTACATGTTTTATTTTATTTTAAAAAAAGGGTAATTAAAAATTGGTTACAAATTAAAAATATCACAAATATATATATATATTTGGTTGCTAAACTAATTAAAAATTAAATTTAAAATTTTCATTTAAAACTAATATATACATTAATAAAAGGGTTAATATTGAAAAAACCCTACGAACTTTCATGAATTTATCGATTAAATCACTGTACTTTTTTTATGAGGGTTTAAGTCCCTAGACAATTTTTGTCTTATTCAAAACTATATATATTTGACCTGTTTAGTAGGTCACTAACCGGTAAATGGTATAGTGACCTAAACAAGAAAAAAGAAAGTCCAGTGATTTAATAGTGAAAATTGGAAAAGAAAGTATGTTTTTTTAATAATAAACTATTCGACAAACTAACTGTTTTACCTGTTAAGCAGGTAGCAGGTTAAAAATATATAGTTTTGAATAAGACAAAATATGTTTAGGGACTTAAACACTTGGAAAAAAAAGTTCAGTGACATAATCGATAATTACATGAAAGTCCGTGGGGTTTTTTCAATATTAGTCTACCCTTCAGAATTTAAAAGTAGGTAAAAATTGAAAACAAAAAATGAATTTATTACAGTAGATTTTTCTATCGAGACCTATTTCACATTTCACTAAGACACTTTCACTCTACGCTCGAACGCTCTACCTTCTTCACATTGCCTCCGACTGCACCTCCAACCTGCGAGTTTGCGACTGCATCTTTGCCTCTGGCTATGCCTCCACCACCAACTGTGGCTTCTGCTCCGGCTAGGACTCCGTATCCTCTTCCGTCTCCGGCTCCGCTTTTGCGTCCGACTTGCTCTTCCACACTTCTCCGGTGAGCCCTAAAATTGGGGATAGTAGTTCAGAAACGATTGATCTAGTTCAAGTAATATATCTCTTTTTGTCTTTGCTACACTAATCATCTCTTATGTATTCTATCATCCTTACATCTCTATAGTCATAATTTTTTTTCCAATCTTTCATATTACATAGTTTTATATTTGAATGAAGAGGTTGATTCAATCCTAATTGATTGGTATAACTTTGCTTACCTAATTAGTATGATCAAAACTGTTATGGTTTATTTAGAATTTTGTGCTTAAACTACGCTTTAAGACTAAAGATATTGGTTTTTTTCTCATCATAACAAATGTTTTTAACATTAACGATAATGAAACTCACATTTTTGGGAACATTGTGCCCAAATTTCTTGTGATAGTCGATTTGATATGCTTAGTTATGTATGTTTTGCAATATTTTTGTTATTCTATTTTGCAATAACAAGATTATTTTCTTATCATATGATTACTGGTTTGCATACTGGGATCCATCATTTGATGATTCTATACTTAACCTTCAAGCCTAAGAGCTAAAACTTAGAGTACGAAAAAAGTAGCTACCTGAAACTCGGACTAGTCTCTTGTCGTAGCAGCCATCTCCTAGTCCCTCATCCTAAGTCTAAGTGTGTGTTTGGTTGAGTCTTGCTGTCCAAAACAAAAATAATCAGAAGCCCCTTGTTACGTATGTGTATGTGTTCCATTCTCAAAACAGAAACGGAAACAAGTAAATTATTAAATGCAGGTGTGTGATTTATATTCAAAACCAGCAGTAGGATAATACACATGTGTGTCCATGCTGTCAAATAGAAAACACAGCCAGCAGCACCATGTACATATGTGTGAGTGTTCGCTGCACAAATGTGTAGGTTTCTTAACTTAACAAACAAAAAATTGGGTTCTTGAAGAATTTCTTCTGGTACATTGGCTTCTTTTAAATTGATTAAGAAATAAGAATTGTTACCTGCCAGCTATTTCAGTTTGGTTTTGATATTTTTATAGTACTTTCAATTTGGTGATGGTTTTGATTTATTGTTTATGTAACTATAGGAGTTGTGAAGTTTTGATATCTATGGCCTGATTTGGCTGCTTTAATTGATGAGGATTGGGGAGAATGCTTTAAAGTTCACGATACAATCAAGGAATATGATAACTAGATTGGTAAGATCTTATTTGTTTTTATAAAAAAACACAATTAAAACCCGATTCTGAAGGATGCTTGTGCATCTTGTTTATTGTTTTGTAATGGCTTCCACAATTTAATTAATCCAGTTGGTTGATACCGTAGTCCCTTTTAGTGACAAAGAACGCAGGGGATGGAGCTTATTGAGGGTCATGCAAACAGGGGGGAATTAAAGCAGTGGTCATCGCCACAGGTGTAAACACCTTCTCTGGAAAGGATGCTCATCTTGTAAACTCTATAAACCAAGCAGGTCATTTTTGGAAGGTATGAAAGCACTTGTGCATCTACTTGTTCATTAAATAAAGCGAAGGCATTTTTAAACAAATACTATTTAGGGGCTATTAATAAAGGATGACTCCAATAAAACAATGGCAGGCGTGGATGATCTTTGCAGCAATAAAACTGGGACCTGACACTAAACAAGCTACATGTCCACAAAAATTTAATAAAGGTTGGTTACTCGTTTGAAAATTTTTAAGGTTTCAAAGTTTGTTATTCCCTAGGATCCATGATATATCTTCTTTGTTGCAGATATTTCTTTATTTTCACTTGGTTGATCTTGTTAAATTTTTTAAATGAGATTGCTAACTGGATCACCTTTCTTTACCGAACCAAATGCCTTGTTTCTACTTGGTTCCAACTGTATCGATCACCTATTAAACGATGGGACTTCTTGTTGAATCAGAATCAAAAGATTTCGTCTGTTATCGGTATTTAACTATGTAAGCTTTATCCAACCATTTTATGTAATTTTCAGGCTCTTACTAGCTAATCACCTCTTAACATTTTCTCATTCTCTTTAATAACATATTCCAATCTTTGTTTATTCAAAAGTAGGCTACGTTTTAGAATAAAAGGTATGTTCTTTAAACTACAAACTTTAATTTTTTTGTTTAGTGTTTAGTTCAAGGCTTTATATAGATAGTAATAAATTCTCTTTATACTCTGTTATTTATTAAACCTGTTACCCTTACTTTCTTTCTCAAATGAATAGTAATCTGCATGAAAGTTACTTGCTCTCAATACATAGTATTCTGTTACTAGCTCTCAGTAATGACTAAATATATAGTAATCTGCATGAAACTTTGAATGAAAGATGTTAGTTACTTACTCTTATAGTCTAATATGTATGTAATCATTGATCATTCAGGTTATGCAATTAGTCCCTTACTACTCTGTTTTAACTAAATATTTGGTATTTCAATTGTTTGGATCAATTGATGTTTCGAGTTCACAAGATTAGAGGCAAGAAAAAGTTCTTACTCTGTGGTTGATACATACTTTATGTTGTTTATCTTAAGGTACATCATGATCTCTCTCTCTCTCTCTCTCTCTCTCTCTCTCTCTCTCTCTCAATTAAATTTTCATACACCATTAAGTTATTTATGTTGTTTATTCTTAAGTGCAATCTTTGATATATAAGTTTTATTTATGTTCCCCTTCAGGCGTTTATCGAGAAAAAAAAGGAGCATCAAAAAAGCAAAAGAGAAGAAAAAGTAGGATAAACGTCGGTTTCGTATGAAAGAAATTACAAGAAGAGGAATTGAATATGTATTCCCAAGATTGTAATTTATTCTTTTGTTGTATCGCTTATACATTTGATGATTCTTATTTTGGTTGTAGACGTTTATATACTTGAAATACTTTTTGATTGACATGTTATGGAATGATATTGTATTTGTTAAATTGAATTGTAAGTAAAAAAAAACTGTCACGAAGCAATTAAATAAATATTTGTATTTGCATTAAATTTAAAAAATAATGAATGTGTTTATTTTGTCTAGAAAATATTGCATTTATGTAATTTAAAGCAATAAGAAAGTGTTGCAATAGATTGATAATGGTGGTGCATTTACATTAATGACAACATTTGATAAGTGTTGCATTTGATAAGTAATGTGTTGTTATAAGTTGGTAACAATAAATTAAAAGTGTTGCTTTAGAGTATAAAAAATGTTGCATTTATAAAATAATGGCAACACATAAAAAGTGTTGCTTTAGAATATAAAAGGTGTTGCATTTAAAAAGTGTTGCATTTATAAAATAATTGCAACACTTTTAAAAAGTGTTGCATTATCTAGTGAAAGTGTCGCTTTAGACCTAAGGCGACGTTGGCTAAGGTGGCACTACATAAAGTGTCGCATTAGGCCTATAGCAACACTTTTAAGGCCTAACACAACACTTTTCCCATGTTGCTTTAGGTTTATTTTGTTGTAGTGTCTTCTTACTATGACAATGGGACAATGACAAAACAAGCTAAGTTCAATCATTATAACTTCTCTGGCTGGAAGTGCAGAATGATGCTCTATTTGGAGAATCTGGATGTTCAACTACTAGAGTAATGGAAGGTCCTTATGTGCCATCTTCTGTTACAAATAAAACTCCTGCTTCTGAAGGAGCAGTTCCTGATATCAGGACCATTGCAAAGGCAAAAGCTCAGTGGTCTGATGAAGACAAACGTCTAGTTGCCCTTGATGCAAAGGCCATGAATAACCTTGTCATCTCTCTACCTGATGATGTTTTCAAACAGGTTGAGAAGATGAAGACTGCAAAGGAAATGTGGGATACTTTGTGTACCGTATATGATGGTCCCACTATCACATTGGATAACAGGATCAACCATTGTGTTAGACAATATGAACTGTTCTTTGTGAAGCCAAAAGAGTCACTCACTGAAACCTACACCAGGTTCACTGCTTGATAAATGATCTCAAAGCTGTTGGGATCACTAAACACAGCTTAACTTTGGTGAACAAATTTTTGGACATTCTGCCTGAGGAATGGAATTACTTCTTAACTATCCTCAGAAACTCAGGTACCATCAGAGGTATGGATCTTGTAAATCCGTATGGATCCTTACTAAATGATGAACAATCAAGGCAACAAAAAAGAAATGCCTTAGAAATGTCCAAAAGAGGTGATGCCTTCGTGGCCAGTGAGAGATAACTTGCTGGTTAGGTGTGTGATGTGTTCACAAAAGCTGATCAACAGGCTGATGATGAAATGGAGGAAATGTCTAAGGAAGAGGACTGTGAAACCTTAATGAGTTTGATGATGAGAAAATGATTGCTATGCTTGTCAGAAAATTCAGTAAGAAGAGGTTTGGTGGTAAGATGCTGCAAAAGAAATCAGGTGCCATCAAGAAGAAGACATTTGACAAAACTAAGGCTGAGTGCTTTAAGTGGGGCAGAACATGACATATAGTTTGCTGACTGTGTGTCTAAAGCTGTTGGCTCTTCCTCCAAACGATACAAGACAAAAAAAAGACGATGGCTACAGGGTTAAGTACCTAATGGCCATGGCTAATCTGGAGAAGTTGGAAACCTCAGTGGCTTCCAGCAAGCAAAAGGGACTTATGGCTGAAACTTGTGACTGGGAGGAATCTGATTCATCATATGATGAAGAGGACAACAATTGTATAATGGCCAACACTGATGTCCCCTCAACAAGAAAGTTCAAACAGGACCTGGCTGAAGCTGAATCTCTCAGCACTTTGGAGAACTAGAATCCAACTATGATGTATAAGGTACAAAACTTTAAGGATTACAGTTCTAAAGAAAAAGTCAAAACGTTTGATTATTTACTTGTTGATTTAAAAGCTGCTGTTAGAAGCATGATGCTTTGAAGTCTGAGATCTCTAAGTTAAAAACTAATCTTGAAACAAAAACTAATGAACTGATCAGGTATCATAAGTTGAAAGCTGAGCTTGATGATGTAAAACACATCAACACCATTTTATTAGAACAAAAGAGAGAGACAGACTCAAAGCATGCTAAGCTTCAAAACATTGTTGACTCTTGGTGTCAGTCAGCTCAGAAAGTCAACCACTATATCATTCAGCAGATACCTGCTCAAATCCAAGCCTATCTTGGAAGAGATCTTAATACAACAACTTCAATTGTTGAGATTAGTAATCTAGAAAAAGACTTATCTACTCTTGGTGAGCTTCAAAGTACTTTTAACCAAAGATTAAATGGAAAGCTTGTCTCAACAAATAGGTTTGTCAGGCCTCAAAACGCTGACAGTTTGTGTGAAAAGGATATAAAGACTGATGATGGGATGAGTTCTCCATCAAATCAGCCTGCTAAGTGCATAGCTGGTTAACACAAACAGAAGAATGGAAAACAAGCTAAAGTTGCAGCTTTGGGAACTAAACCTGTCACTCAGACAGCTTATGAATCTAAAGCTGATGGCAAGAAACCTGTTAATCCATTTAATGCTGAACATTTTGAGAAAAAGTTTTCAAAAGGAAAACAGCCTGCTTTCAACAAGGGTAAGTCTCATGTTGGAATCAAATCTACTGTCAATTCAAGTAAGTTTTTTAATCATAGTGGAAAGCTAGTTATAAATGAATGAAACTCTCTTGATAAAACAAGAAATAATGATTATGTTGATAGGCAACAGTAATCAAATCTCAGTAAAGGCAAAGGAAAAGCCATTGCTTAATTAGGAGAAAACAGGGAATAAGTTTCCTCAAACCTGTGGAAGGACAAAAGCGAATCAAACTACCTGTGTTTGATCTCTATCCTCCTAAAAACAGGAAAGAGGACACAGACAAAGCTGTTGCTGTTGTATCTTCTACTCAAACTGTTGGTTCTTCTAAGAATAGTTATATGTTTTCTAAACCTGTTGAGAAGTCCGACAAAGATATTCCAGAAAGTGTTTTTGGGGGTACTTCTTTCAAAAAGTCAAAAAAGAGAAAACACTACAAATCTGGGAAGGAGACACATATGGCCAAAGACTGTCTTGAAACTAAAGACATGAGGCTTGCTAACAAAAACCAGCAGTGTTGGAAGTAACATTGTTATTGAGGAGAGTATCTTAGCTGGAACAATCCAAATTGGGAATATTAGTGTAGATCTAAGTGGTCCATCAACAAATGTTGATGAAGAATGAGAACTTATCCTTATAATGAGTTCCCCTAAAAACTAATATTTTCCAATGACACTCTGCAGGTTAAACAACCAAGCCAGGTTTGCTACTTGGACAGCGACTGCTCATGCCACATGACAGGTTGCAAAGATTTGCTGAGTGATATCAGTCCTGAAAAAGGCCCAAAGGTCACCTTTGGTGACAATGTTCAGGGATCCACAGAAGGATATGGAACTTTTCAAGCTAGTGTGCAATATTCAAAAGAGTAGCCTATGTGCCTGGGCTAAAACATAACCTTGGTAGCATTAGCCAACAGTGTGATGCTGGCTACAAGCTAACTTTTGATGAGCACCTAGAGTATATACAGAATCCTCTACTGATGTGTTCAACATATTGATTCATTCTTAATGGGTGAACAAGCTCACGATATCAGTGTGTCTGAAAATCTTGAAAGCTGTTCTACAAGTCCTAATGAGAATGAAACTGATACAGCAGAAACTTCATTGAAACATGATCCTAAGTGGATCAGGTGTCACCCCAATGATCAAATAACTGGTGATATCAACAAGAGGTACAAACAAGATGGGACAGCTTTGGAAACTTTTGTATGTTTTCTAGCTTTGTGTCCCTGTTGGAGCCGAAGAAAGTAGAAGACGCACTTAAAGATGCCAATTGGATCACTGCCATGCAAGAAGAGCTCAATCAGTTTGAGAGAAACAAAGTATCAAAACTGGTCCCTATTCCTAAAGGTAAAACAATAATTTGCACCAAGTGGGTTTTTAGAAATAAAATGCATGAGCAAGGTCATGTTATTTGAAATAAGGCAAGACTGATTGCTCAAGGCTATAGGCAAGAAGAAGGCATTGATTATGATGAAACATTTGCTCCAGTGGCCAGGTTAGAAGCAATTCGTTTGTTTCTAGTCTGTGATGCCCACAAGAGCATGAAGGTATTTCAAATGGATGTTAAGAGCGCATTTTTTAATGGTTAGCTACAAGAAGAGGTATATGTCAAGCAGCCTCCAGGTTTTGAAAGTGAACAACATCCAGGTTTTGTCTATAAGTTGGACAAAGCTCTCTATGATCTAAAACAAGCCCCTAAGTCCTGGTTGACACTCTTACTGATTTCCTTATGAGCAATGGTTATTTCAGAGGTAAAGTGGATACCACATTGTTCATTAAGAAGGTGAAAACTAATATATGCTTGTTCAGATTTATGTGGATGACATAATATTTGGTTCTACTAATGAACAGTTATGTAATAACTTTTCACTACTCATGAAATCCGAATACAAAATGAGCATGATGTGTGAACTTACTTTCTTTCTGAGATTACAGGTTAAACAAACCTCAAATGGAACTTTTATTAATCAAAGAAAGTGTGCATTGAATCTTTTGAAAAACTTTAAGTTTGATCAATGTTCTCCCATCAAAACCCCAATGGCAACCAATGTAAAGTTGGAAGTTGATGCCTGTGGCAAAGCTGTTTCAGTAACAGCTTACAGAGGCATGATTGGGAGCTTCCTATATTTAACTAATAGTAGACCAGATTTTATATTTGCTACCTGTTTATGTGCTAGGTTTCAAGCTGATCCAAAAGAATCACATCTAGCTACAGTCAAAAGAATCATCAAATACCTATAGGGTACACCAGCTTTGGGTCTTTGGTTCCCAAAGACTCCAGCCTTGAACTAATTGGTTATTCAGATTCTAATTTTGAAGGCTGCAGGCTAGAAAGGAAAAACGAAACAGGTGGATGTCAACTTTTATGTGGTAAGTTGATCAGTTGGTGTAGCAAAAAGTAGAATTCTGTTTCTACTTCTACTGCTGAAGCTGAGTACATTGCTGTTGGAAGCTGCTGTGGGCAAATTCTATTGATGAAACATCAGCTTGAGGTTTATGGCGTTGTATATAGGAAAACTCCTCTTCTGTGTGATAATACAAGTGCCATAACTATCTCCAACAATCCAGTCTTCCACTCTAGAACAAAGCATATTGAGGTCAGACATCACTTCATAAAAGATCACATCCAAAAATATAATGTGGAGGTAAGTTTTATTTCCATAGAAGAACAGCTTGCAGACATTTTCACCAAACCTCTTGATGAAACCAGGTTTAATTACCTTATAAGCAAGATGGGTATGTTAAATAAAAGTGACTAAGAGTCATTGATGTTCTAAAAGATCACTTGTTCAAGTCAGTCAAAATTTTACAGAACATCTTAGACAGGTCAGTTTTTACTTGTCCGGTTATTAGCCAGTTTTTGAAAATATGGACAGCTTGGACAAGTAAGAGGCTTGACAAAATAAGTGTTAATCTTAAATCTGTTCTGGTGTTCAAACTTACTACCTGCTCACTCTCTTAATCTGTCATACAAGGTAATGCCTTGTAAGCTGTTCAGCTATTGAACAGGTTTCACAATGAAACCTGTTCTCATATAGCTGCACAGGTTGCATGAATAGTGTTATAATGTATTCCCATTAATAATCAGCACTTGAATGTTTCTTTTATCAAACACCAGAAGAACCAAGATTCAATAATTGTGTAATGATGAAGAAGACAAAGAGAATGTTGGGAAAATAATAAAAGTGGCGGCTGCAATGTTTCTTGTATTTTCAACCGTGTAAAAAGTTTACAAACCGTAGGAGCCTATTTCTAGGCTCCTTTAATTAACTATAAGGGATTGACACAAATGGTCCCTTAAATTTTACATTGACATAAACTACTCAAGAAATAAATACAAGACTAAATACTAAGTAAATAATTATTACACAATAAGTCCACATGATTGAAATTAAATATCTAACACTCTCCCCCTTTTCGATCAACGTGGAGGTCATGGAACTATGGCAATATCTGTAGATTCGCGGAGTCCAAGGATGACGTCAAAACGTCTAACCACTTGTTTCATATGTAGCCGTTCATTCAGGAATTCAATGCCGCTGAGGGTATCCTGTATTTCCTTCGGAGAGCATTTGAGTTCTTGATCTGGTTGAGCGTCATATTTTTGAACTTTTTGAGTAAGCGCGGCTTTAATTATTCTAAGAGTACCGTCGAAATAACAGGGAAGATCCTCAAGCGCATGAAACTTTTGTAGCCTTTCTGATTCACAAAAATAACACCCGGGCCTCCTCTGAATATAATTCTGTAGGCAGGATGGTGGGCGAGAAGGAAGCTGTCTTAGTCAGGTGCTCGTAGGCCCACTTTAACCAGCACGATCTCTATCGCCATTTGAAAATCTCTGAGGCACATGATAATAGAGCAGTGGTTCATACTTCAAACAAGGGCACCTACGGCAGTCATGCGAGACAGACGTTCTTTTATATGATTTTTCAATCGGTTGGGTAAGAATTCAACGTCGTCCACACTTATGAAGTCCAAATCATTCTCGTAGAACTCCTCAACTGTGCCATCTTCTCTTTCTACCTGAAAGGCAGGATAGAAAACTTTTGCTCTTTTGCACATGGTGATGGTCAGGAGTTTCTTTAACTTTGATTTTGAGACTTTGGTTCTTCTCTCCCTGAGCAATAATTGATAGTATTCGGCCTGTTCAGCTTTGGTCACATTGGTCAGTTCCATTAGTAAGCGTCTGCTGAAAGACCCAGGCTTCTTTCTGAATACCATCTTAAACCGTTCTTCTAGGAACGAATTCTGAAATTGTTCCAGAGGAAACTTTTGAATAAATTCTTTGAGGCCCTAAACGGGGGGTTCTTCTACTTTTGATTTTTCAGCTTCTAACAGTTTTAAGATTGTCCCCCGCCGTTCTTGTCTTAGTTCCTATTTATCTTCAGGTGGAAGTGTTTGTACTTTTCCCTTTCAATAGCGGTCCACCCACCGGGTCCTAAAGGGGTCTCATCAAAGCAATCTACCCTCTTGGTTTCTGAAGGACCTGGTTGTTGAGTTTGTTGGACTAGGGGAGGACTTGGAGATCTTGGTGGGCTTTGGACTAGATGGGATTCTTTTAGTGATGGGGGAGCTTGGATGGATGATAGAATTTCTTGTTGTGGAGCTGGTGGTGGTGAGTTTAGGAAATCAAAAGAGGAAGACGATGATTTTTTCGGTGATTCGAACTCAGGCTAAGGAATGATTAAGGGTTCGTTGTCGTCAAGTATTGGAGTCTGAGTCAGACACCAATATGATTTCATGTTTCTCGTGAAAAAGGTTCAAACTCAACAAAAGCTTTCATTGGATCCACTGGAGCTGGACCCTCGAACATGGGCACGTCTTCTATCATTAAATATTTCTGCTCCCCCTACAATCAACATAGGGTCCTCAGACTGAGTTTTCTGGCACTTCTCCACCTCATGGCTATCAGGGTCGTCCTGATCATCATGCTTTCGTTTCTGGGACTCAGCCTGAGGACGACACTGTAGCTCTATGACAGCAGACTCAAGACGGTCCATTCTGTAGTTGAGTTGCTCCTGGACTTGAAGGATTAGTCGAGTTAGCGTGTCTATCTTGTCGGAGAGCTCTACAATCTGTGTCTGGACTGAATGGGATCCTGGTGGACGCAGATCCTCAGAAGCGACACCCTTACCCTTTATAAATGAGAGAAGGGCGGTATGACGTTCTTCAGCAGCCTCCTTTTGGGCTTCCAGGTCAGCCCGGCTAACAAATCCAGCAGCACGTAAAGCTGCCGTTAGCCTCTCTAGATTGATTTCGAGATGGCCTAAAGTGGATAGTATTGATGAAGCCACTCCAGGTCTTCATTCTGGCATTTCTATCTCCACTATGGGATGCGCAGATCCAGAAGTTTGTGGAGCTGCTACAAAGGGAGCTCTAGGGGATGCCACAAAGGCATCGTGCGATGTGTGTATCGGTGGGGATGGAATCGTGAAAGAAAGAGGGGCGGTCACGTGGGGCAGAGTGTGACCTCGTTCAACACCGCCACTCTCCGAATGAGAGGGCGATGGCATATGTGGTGTATCCCTGTGGAATGAAATAGCACCCTGTAGAGAGGATGCTAAGTGGGTGGTGAGGGTTAGTTCGACCCTCGGACTAATGATCTTCGAGTGGGTTGTCCGGCTGATTGGGTTGCGGTCACCCTCGGATTGTATTTCTAACCCTCTTACAACAGACACGGTTCGTTCAGAATCCACCGTCTCTGCTGCCTCACCTGCTCCGCCCTCACTTACACGCATAGTCTCCCGCTCACCTAACCCCATTAATTGTGCTACTTCCGCCGCTTCTCCCTCGTCCTCACTCATTCTATCCTCACCTTCGGACTCGTTAGGCTTAGTCGGTTCTGACTGAGCTTCAACCAGATAAAACACACTAATATATGCCCGAACCCTTTCCAATTGCACTGCCCTTAGAAGAAGGGACAGTGGGATAGTCATTACCGGCACAGACGGAGCCCCTTTTGGCAGAGTAAGCTTTTGGATCGCCACTGTAGGGTAGACATCGGCCTCTGGACGCTCATGAATGTCGTCATCATTGTCCATGGCATACTGGATGATCAGCTGTAGAAAACATTGGAGAGAGATGTATTTGCGTCCTCGTTTGGTGCCCCTCTCCATATGAACTCTCTTCAATTCCTTGAAGAGGAATGCTGCATAGTCCACGTGTCGGTCAAATGCAAAGCCGGCGAACATGGCTAGGACTTGAGCCGATGCAGAGTCGTGGCCAAAATGTTTTGCAGTGAAGCATTTATTGATGACGTCGAACAGAATCCTCCAATGAGGCTGGAGATTCTTGGTTTTGAAATCGGAGGGTTTGGTAAGAGGGTCGTCATATCCCAAGGTTGTATTTCAGCGAGGGTTTCTTGGACTGAAGGAATGGGAGCAAAGTGAAAGCGACTTGGCAAATAGGCTTCGGCAGGTAGGTGAAGTATATGGCGTATGGCGGCGGTGGTGAGTTTGACTGGGACACAGTCGATGGGGGAAGTGAAGTGAGGTTCGGCATCAGGTACAAATTGTAACCGGTTCCAGAATTGTTGCAGATAGATTTGGGGAACGGCGATGGCAGTAGAAATAGCGTAGCATATGGGGTGGTGAGTGAGGAAGTCGATGGCTAGTGTTTGGGGTTCTTTTGTGAGGATGGACACATCAAGCTGCCAGTTATGGGGTATGAACTCAACAAACTCAGATGGTGGAAGAATAGAATCTTCGGGTAGTTGGGCATTATTGTTGGGAATGGGGGGATGGGGTATGGTTAGTACGACAGCAGGTTCCATCATTCCTGTAAAGGTGCATCAAAGTTAGAACAGAAGACTTTAAATGATAAGACACTGATATGAAGTCTAGACAAGTGTGAAATAGAAATGCCTGATCTGTTTAAAGCATCGGGTCTTTATGAGTAGAATAAAATTCTACTGACTAAAGTCCAAAGTCAATCGTTACGAGACCAATGTTACAACATGCATTTTCACTCAAACACTAATCCTAACTCTAATCAATGGTGCACCGGAATGAAAATCTTTTTGGATTTTTGATTTATAATGAAAATGCAAAAATTGAAAAATATGCTAAGTGTTGGATTTCAGATGGACCGAATTCGGATGAACAGTGCCACCAAATTCGGATCCGACTGAAATCTGGATGATGAATGATGTATGAGGCTCCGAATTCGGATGATGTGGTGGTGCGGGACCGAATTCGGATGGTGATGCAAATTCGGATGGTGATGCAAATTCGGATTAGGACCGAAGTTGATGTAAGATAATGAAAGGACCGAATTCGAAGGGAACACATACTTCGGATGGGGACCGAATTCGGATCCAATCCGATTTCGGATGAACATTACTGAAAAAAAAACTTAGACTTAAATGAAGATTTTAAAATTTCCGAAGGACCGAATTCGGATGGAATATGAATTTCGGATGAGGTCCGAATTCGAGTCAACAGTGTTTGATGAACTGACTTAATGAAAATTTCGGACTTTCTTTGAAGGACCGAATTCGGATCAACAGTGGTTCGAGTCCGGATGCACAGTGTCCGGATTCGGTCTTTGAATTTTGAAAAACTTGAAATTATGTCTAAGTGGACATCCGAATTCGGGGATTGGTCCGAATTCGGACGTCGGAAGTCCTGCAGTTCATTTAATACGTTCATGCAGCATGCAACGTGAACAGTTGAGAATTTGATAAAAATGCATGAAAATGAAGATCCTGGTCTAAAAACATGTAAGAAACACTTTATATAACTACAACTAACTAAACAAAACACATTAAATGTCCTAAAATTAGCAAAAACGAAAATGAAAACTAATAAAAGTTTGAAAATCAAACTTACAATTTATGAAGTTAAACATTGAAAGAAAGATAGAAAAGTGTTACCTGATGATGCCGAAGTCTAAAGATGCAAGGAAAATGGAGAAAAACGTGGATTCACAAAGCTTGAAAGATGGTTATGGTGGTTTGGGCGGTGGACGGCGACGGTAAGAGAGAAAGAAGAAGAAAGAAATCTTGAAGATGAAGGAAATGAATTTTGACCAATGACCCACCCCTTTTTAAAAGGAAGCGGGTCAGGTGTAGCAAGATCCGCGCCCAACCAAAGTTATGGGCCACCGGGTAGCAATCAAACACACAGACACAAACAAAAATACAATTTTGGGCCTTAACAATAAATGAAAACAAAAGGTTTTTAACAAAAATTTTGCCCAATTTATTACATCTTTTTGTATTTTTTGTTTAAAAAAAAAATAATTTTTTAGTTTTTCTTTTATCATTTAACTTAAGTCAAAAATAAAATATAATAAGATAAGATAAAATATTTTTGACTTTTTGACAAATATAAACAACTAAAATCTTTTTGGGATTTTCTGACCTATTAACTTCAACTTTAAAATAAACAAAAAATAATCAACCTAAAGTTTAAAAATTTAACTAATATAAATAATAAAAGTAAAAACGAACAAAGAATTATAAAAAATAACATCCTAACTATACTCCCCAACAAATAAATACCGCTTCTCTTCTTTTATCCTTTTCAGATTAAATTAATGAACCTTTTAGCCTTAAAGATACAGACAAACCTGGATTATTTTTGCGTCCCACTCAGTGATGAACAATTCACACAACAATTTGTCAGGATCATTAATTATTAAAAATGTACATAGATAAGGAAGTGTTGAGATTTAATTTTGTGACATAATCCTTAAATTTAAATAACAGATATTTTCTCTTATAAAGGAATTTCAAACATGATAGATTGAAATAAAATTATTTAAGACAATATCAGATATTTAATTGGAAGGCGGATTCAACATGCCGATATGGGATACTAAAAACTAAAAACGAGGTTCGTCTAAAGCTTTAGTAAATATATCCGCAAGTTGATATTCCGTGCCAACAAAATACAACTCAATCATTCCCTTTTCTACGTGATCTTTAATAAAATGATACCTGATATCTATGTGTTTCGTTCGAGAGTGCTGCACGGGATTGCAAGAGATGGCAATTGCACTTCGAGAATCGCAGTAAATTGGAATATTGGTGAGTTAGAATCCATAATCGCGTAATTGTGTTCTCATCCACAGCACTTGAGAGCAACAGCTTGCAGCTGCTACATACTCAGCCTCAGCTGTGGATGTTGAAACACAATTCTGCTTTTTGGAGTACCAACTCACCGGTCTGTCTCCCAAGAACTGTATTCCTCCCGACGTGGTTTTTCTGTCAACTCTACAACCTGCAAAATCAGCATCTGAAAAAGCGGTAAGATCAAAATCGGTTCCCTTTGGATACCATAGACCAAGATCGGGTGTACCCATAAGATAACGGAAAATGCGTTTTACCGCAGTTAGGCGTGATTCTTTCGGGTCGGCCTGAAAGCGAGCACAAAGTCATGTTGAAAACACTATATCAGGCCTACTAGCAGTCAGATACAGTAAGGATCCTATCATCCCTCTGTTAGTTGTATTATCGACACTTTTCCCAGAAGGATCGGTGTCTAACTTACAGTTGGAGGCCATGGGAGTTGCGATACTCGTGCAAGAGTGTAACTTATATTTCTTGAGAATGTCAAGAGTGTATTTCGACTGGTTCACAAAAATCCCATTCTCCAGTTGTTTGACTTGTAATCCGAGGAAAAAATTCATTTTCCCCATCATAGTCATCTCAAACCTGGACTCCATTAGGGCTGAAAAATCCTTACAGAAATTACTATCAGTAGATGCAAATATAATGTCGTCGACATATATTTTTACCAGCATTATCTGTGGGCCTTCCTTTTTAGTGAACAGAGTTATGTCCACCACACCTTTGCTGAAACCGCCAGAGATAAAAAATTAGAATGACTATCATACCATGCGCGAGGTGCTTGTTTTAAACCATAGAGGGCTTTATCTAGCCCATAAACATGGTCAGGTTTATGTGCGTCAACAAAGCCTTGTGGTTGTTCAACGTACACCTCTTCGTTAAGTTCACCGTTGAGAAAGGCTGTCTTGACGTCACTCTTGTACACTTGGAAGTCCTTGTGTGCCGCGTATGCCAAAAAGATTCTTATCGCTTCGATCCGTGCAACTAGAGCGAAGGTCTCGTCATAATCTATCCCTTCTTGTTGTGGTAGCCTTTGGCAACAAGTCTCGCTTTATTCCTTATCACAATGCCGTTCTCATCTCGTTTTTCTTAAAGATCCACTTAGTTCCGATCAATGTACGGTCTTTTCGTTTGGGAACTAACCGCCATACTCTGAGCTGTTCAAACTGGTTGAGTTCCTCTTGCATTGCAACTATCTAGTCTGGGTCTTTTAGGGCTTCATCTACACGAGCGGGCTCTATCATACTAAGGAATGATGCAAAGAGACATTCACTAGCAGATGCCCTACGTGTTTGGACTCCAGTTGAAACATCACAAATGATATGATCGGTTGGGTGACTTCGGGTCCATTTGGTTTCGTATGGAAAGGGTGCTTGGGATGGAATCTCAGTGGTTAAAGTGGGGATGGATGAAGATTCATGGTCAATGGTTTCAAGTGATGATATCACTGGTTACGGTTCGAGTTCCGAGTGTTTAGGTGAAGGAAGGATATTTGGCACTATATGTGAGGGTATTATAGGAGTAGATTCAACTGCAGATGTATCAGTGGATGAAGTTGATGGATGAAGATATGATGAGGATGAAGATGGAGATGGAGAGGATAAACTTTGTTTTGCAGTTGAATTGGATGGATTACCTACATTATTGACAACATTAGACATATTAGCATTAGGACCGAAAAATTCTACATAAAAAGGATCAAACAAATTAACTAAATCGGAATAAGAAAAGGAAGTAGGATGAGTAGAAGAGTCACCAGGAATTTGTGTAATGCGAGGTCCTGTATGACCAACTTCGGGTGCCAGTTCAGCCAACTCATCAAATGTGACATGCACACTTTCATTGACTGTCCTGGTTCGGGTATTGAATGCGCGATAAGCCTTCGAGTTAGATGAGTACCCAATGAAGATCGCTTCATCCGCTTTTTCGTTAAATTTCCCGAGGTTGTCTTTATCATTCAGCACATAGCACCTGCAACCAAATACACGTAAGTACTTGATAAAAGGCACTTTATTCAGAAAGAATTGATAAGGAGGTTTATTGAAGCGCCTATGGATAATGGAGCGATTCTGTGTATAGCAAGCTGTTGATACGGTTTCGGCCCACAAGAATGGAGGTAGCTTTGTTACGCCTTTCCACGACTCCATTTTGTTGTGGTGTTCTAGTAGCAGAACATTGATGCTGAATACCTTTGGATGGAAGGAAGCCCTCATATACCGAATTCTTGAACTCCGTGCCGTTATCGGATCTGATTGATTGAACTGACAGCTGCTGTTGGGTCTCGACACTCTTTATAAAATCTATGATTTCTTGAACTGTCTCATCCTTGGATAGCAAGAACCTGACCCAGGTATATCGTGAGTAGTCATCAACGATAACCAACACATATCGCTTCCCGTATATGCTCTGGGTCCGCATCGGTCCGCATAAATCCATGTGAAGTAACTCCAATACTCTTTTCGTTGATGGTTCGGGTTTTAGTTTGTGAGACGATCGTTTCATCTTTCCTTTCTCACAAGCTCCACAAAGATGGTCTTTTTCATAACGCAATTCAGGGAGACCTTTGACCAGTTGTTTCGCAGCCAGCTTGTTGATATTGTCAAAGTGCAAGTTCGATAACCTTCGATGCCACAACCAAGAGTCTTTTGAAGAGGCTTTAATAAGAGGCAAATTCTATCCTTTACTATGAGCTTGGCTACGTCAATGGTGTAAAGGTTAGAGTTACGGGAACCAGATAAGATTTCTTTTCCATCCATATTCCTTACACTGCAGTTCTTAGCCCTAAACGTTACTTCTAGTCCTTTATCACAGAGCTGTCCTATGCTAAATAGATTATGCTATAATCCCTCAACATAGTCGACGTCCTTGATAACTAGATTATTTAGAACTAAGTCCTCGTATCCTTTAATATGAGCCTGATTGTTGTTACCGAATTTTACCGTCCCGCAATATTCTTCAACTACGTTGGATAACAATTCTCTCTTCCCAGTCATATGCTTGGAGCAACCCGAATCCATATACAAAATGGATTTAGCCTAAAAAGCAAATAAATTCATACAATGAAAAACTATATGCATTCAAACACATCCATCTTTAATTTACAATCAAACCGTGTTCTGAAAAGAGATATTAAGAAAATATGATGAGTTAAGACCAGATCCTCAGTTGTGTGCACAGAAGCTAAACGTGTCGGTTTAAGCACAACCGACAAGCAGAAGAACGGGTCCTAGTCTATGGTAACTAGAAGCCAATTCATTGAAGAACGAGTCTTGATCAGAAATAACCAAGAACCAGCTGCATAAAGATCACACAACTTTGGGTACCCATCTCAATATGGGTCACTTTTTGTTAGGAGTTCCAGATGTATATGGCACATGTGAAGTATTAGGAACCCATTTAGCATTTATGTGTGGTCCGGATGCATAGCCCTTTGGAATCCATTGAAGATTGGATTTATTAGGCTTTGGAACCTTAGGTGATGAAATTGTCTTCAGTTTTTGACTTTTTGGGACCTTTTTGAATTTTGCTTTGGTTTTGGGCCTCTGCAACGGACAAGTTTCATTTTTATTTGTGGCTGATGATGCAACATTTTTTATTTTCTTTTTCGGAATTCTTTTATGAGCATATGGCACATAAGCATTCATTTCAGGAACCTGTTGTCTTCAACGAGTTGGACATAAATTAAATAATTCACTGAAAGAGTACTTTAAACAAGTAGAAGAATTCGATACATTGTTACACACATTGTTTTCAGAGATTACAGACATCCTATCTCTAGAAACAAATTCACATGGCATTATAGCCTTCTTCCTAAAAAACTTGAAAAATCCAGCATGGTGGTTTTAGGAACTCTTCTTACATAATCTGCAGGAACAAAACGATTAGAGTCAGTATGCATGGATGATTTAGACTTTACAGACTTTACTTTTTGTTGGTGAGTGGGTTTCTTAAACGGTTTTGAGCACTCACCTTTATAAATGATAGAAGAAGTTTAAGATTTAGTCTTACCTTCGTTGGATGACACACATGGAATTTTGGTGGAATGAGAAACTGTGACACCCTTGCCACAACAACCACCAATTACAATACACCCAGGATTAATCACCAACATACAATAACATAATGATCTGATAACCTAAATTAAGTGCGGAAGCATTAAAAACATAAATAAAGTAGTGCAAAAAGTGTTAAACACCCTACGGTGCTATAAGGTACCAAGTCTAAGTCTACACACCCATACATTTATTACAATCATCCAGAATATATTACAACATTGTCCAAATCATAATTACCGATTAAATAGTGCCGAGTCTCCCAAATCTTCCAAACGACCTAACTAGAAGGTCCAGCAGAAGATTTTCCTTTGCCTGTAAAAATACAACAACTAAAACGTAAGCGAATGCTTAGTGAATACATAGATTACACATTTTATAAGTCTTTATGAAGCCCAAGAGTAATCCCGACGACAAACGTCGTATACTCTCTTCGTACACCAAGTACGGACCAGAGCCGCAGCCCCTTCGAGCCCCAAACTCGGAATTTACACATACCATCTGAGACAAACGTACGATCGGGGATGACATACTGCCTACCGGACCTGGAGGGATCAGCTCCAGCGTCATATAGCGCAGTAACATCAGAGTAATCGATGCGACCCACCGGTCCATCACTAGATGCACAACAACCGATAGGACATGCAACAAGTAAGAATGTGCATCTAAATCTACGCAAGTTAGTAGAATTCCAAACAATCAATGAAACAACAGGTCTCAGCAGGCAAAGCTTACATAAAACAAATATAAACATGCGAAATCTACTGTACTCACAGTGGGTGCGTAATTTATCTTTTTAACCGATATTATTTCTCTTCGGGCTTTCAACCGGATCCACCAAGTACCCCACTGTGGGTTAAACAACACCACAAGGGACCTGTTATATCAATTACAACAATTCCTCATATCATTAACCGTTTAAATCCATAAAATCAAGTTTAGAGAGTATATTTCTCAATTTTAGGCATTAAACTCGAATTTAATGGGTTAGATTCGAAACCATGCATCAGATTCGAATCATATGCATCAGATTCGAACCCTTAGGGTCAGATTCGAACTCACCTTCGAATCTAGGGTTAGATTCAAACCCCATACCACAAATTCAACTTCCATTCGAGTTTAGGTGATAGATTCGAACCTCATGCATTAGTTTCAAACCCCATTCGATTCTGGGCATAGATTCGAACCCTCCATTCGAATCTAGGGGTAGATTCGAACCCCCCCCCTTTCGAATCTAATGTTACACTCGAAAACACACTCGAATCTAGTACCAAACTCGAGTTTGTTCTTGCATTTCGACTCTGTTCTTGACATATTCGTGTCTGTTCATCATTTCAGCTTAAATCCTTCATTTCTAAGTCAAAAATCATGCATATATCATGTATGATACCTAGATTCGATTCTATTATGCATATACTATCATAATCTTGCAGTATTTCAAGCAAAACAAGCTCCAATTTACATAAAATGACAGATTCGAATTCTAATTTACTTCAAAACCGAAACTATAAACTTAAAAGGATCGATTCTTACGTTAATTCGTATGAAATCAGAAATCCGATTGTAGATTGTTGTTGTACTCCTCGATACCTTTCCGTTGACGTATAATTCTCAAAAATCTGACGGTCGGTTTGTGAGATAACTTAGAGAGATGTAGAGAGAACTTCTAGAGAGATAAAGTAGTGAGATAGTGTAAAATAGAAAAATGAAGCCTATTGCCCTTTATATACAACTTTCGTCATTTTTGCACATTTCACCACTCGAACTAACCGGTTCCATAAAATACTGATTTAATCTTAGAATTATCATAAATAACTTTTTAATTCCTTAATATTCCATAACAATGATTCTGAGTTCAATTTTCTTAAAAATAGCAACAAACTTCTAAATAACCCAAATACATAATAATTGCTTAATTTTAACTTAAACATATATTTTCCACTTAATTAACCAAAATACAGTAAAATAAATCCGAGGATGTTACAGCATGGGCTCCACCACGCTCAACTTCGTCCTCGAAGTTACTCGGATTCAAACAGTTTCGGATACTTTCTTAACATTTCTGACTTAGTTTCCCATGTATGATTTGCTCCTTTATGATGCTTCCAACGTATAAGCACCATTTCTATCTCCTTGCTCCTCAACTTCTTCATCTTAGTATCTAATACACACTCCGGCTCCTCCACATATCGAAGCCTTTCGTCAACTTGCAGCTCCGTGTGGTCTGCCCAATCCTCATTTCCAGTGCTAAATGATTTTCGGAGATTCCCAACGTGAAATACTGGATGTATGCCCGACATCCCTTCAGGCAATTCTAATCGATAAGACTGATTTCCAACTTTGTCAACAATCTTAAAGGGTCCGACGAATCTCGGAGCCAACTTGCCCCTTTTAACAAAACGAGTAACACCCCTCATGGGTGATACTTTCAAGTAGACCCAGTCGTTCACTTCAAAATTGATCGGTTTGTGCCTCCGATCATAGTAACTTTTCTGACGATCCTGGGCCGCTTTCATGTTCTGTCTAATCAACTGTATCTTCTCGTTTGTTTCTTGAAGCAAGGCCGGCCCAGCGATTGGTGTTTCACCCGTTTCTCTCCAACATGTAGGAGTCCTACATTTCCTTCCATACAAAGCCTCGAACGGAGCTTTCTTGATTGTAGCGTGGTAACTGTTGTTATACGAAAACTCTATGAGTGGCAGATGATCGTCCCAATTGCCACCGAGATCTAACACACACGATCTCATCATGTCTTCAAGCGTTAAGATGGTCCGCTCACTCTGACCATCAGTTTGCGGGCGGTAAGCTGTACTCATTGCTATCCTTGTCCCTAACCCTTCTTGCAAAGCCGACCAAAAATTTGAAGTAAACCGGCTGTCCTGGTCCGATACTATGGACTTAGGCACTCCATGCCTAGAAACAATCTCGTCCATATAAATTTTAGCCAACTTTTCTAAGGAGTAACTTTCTCTTATCTGTATAAAATGTGCGGACTTAGTTAATCTATCGACTATCACCCAAACTACATCATGTTGACGCCTAGTCTTCGGTAGTTTTGTAACAAAATCCATAGTAATGTGCTCCCACTTCCATTCCGGAATGGGAAGCGGTTGCAGACTGCCATAAGGTTGTTGATGTTCGGCCTTTATCAACCGACAAGTTCGGCATCTCTCCACGTACTGACCTATGTCTTTCTTTAGTCCGGGCCACCAAAAGTCTGCTTTTAGGTCATTGTACATCTTGGTGCTCCCGGGATGTACAGAATACTTTGATTGATGCGCTTCTTCGATGATCACATTTCGCATCCCACCAAACTTCGGCACCCAGATTCTCCCATATATACCTTTCAAACCCGACTCACTTGTTTCCATATTCTTAATCTGCGCCCTTATATCCTCAGCACCAACATTCTCGTCTTTCAAGGCTTCCTCCTGTGCGGCCTTGACATCATCTATAATTGTGGATGTTAACATAATAGATGTCAACATGTAGCAGCAATCTTTAGCATATGCTTTGCGACTCAAAGCATCAGCCACCACGTTAGCTTTTCCAGGGTGATAAAGGATTTCGCAATCATAATCCTTTATAAGTTCCATCGACCTACGCTGTCTCATGTTAAGCTCTTTCTGACTAAAGATGTATTTCAAACTCTTATGGTCCGTGTAGAGTTGACATTTAGTCCCATATAAATAATGCCTCCATAATTTCAATGCAAACGTAACAGCTGTTAACTCAAGATCATGAGTTGAGTAGTTCTTCTCATGTTGCTTAAGCTGTCTTGAAGCATAAGCAATAACCTTCCCACGCTGCATCAATACAGCGCCTAACCCCAGTCTTGAGGCATCCGTATACACCACGAAATCATCGTTACCTTCAGGTAAGGCAAGTATCGGCGCTTCGCTTAACATTTTCTTCAGGATCTCAAATGCCTCCTGCTGCACAGTTTCCCACCCAAACGGTGCATTTTTCTTTGTTAATGCAGTCAGAGGAACTGCAATCTTAGATAAATCCTTTATGAACCTCCGATAATATCCTGCCAACCCCAGAAAACATCTAACTTCGGTAGCTGTTTGAGGTGGCTCCCAATTCTTTATCGCTTCAACTTTAGCCGGATCTACCGAAATCCCAGCCCCCGAAATCACATGTCCTAGAAACTGTATCTGTTGCAGCCAAAACTCGCATTTCGAAAATTTGGCGTACAACTTCTCTTTCCTCAATAACTCTAATAACTCCTTGAGATGTTCAGCATGCTCAGCCTCAGACCTAGAGTATACTAGAATATCATCGATAAACACTATCACCGACTTATCCAACATCGGTCTACAAACTCTATTCATTAAATCCATAAACACTGCCGGGGCGTTGGTTAATCCAAAAGGCATCACCAGAAACTCGTAATGTCCATACCGAGTCCTGAATGCTGTTTTTGGCACATCTTCCTCTCGAACTTTCAATTGATGATATCCCGATCTCAGATCAATCTTAGAAAATACACTAGCCCCATGTAACTGATCAAACAAGTCGTCTATCCGTGGCAACGGATATTTGTTCTTAATAGTCAACTTATTCAGCTCCCGGTAATCTATGCACATCCTCATCGTGCCATCCTTCTTCTTTACAAACAGTACCGGAGCTCCCCACGGCGATGAACTCGGCCGAATGAAGCCCTTGTCCAACAATTCTTGCAGCTGTGTCATCATTTCCTTCATCTCGGTTGGGGCAAGACGATATGGAGAACGAGCTACCGGTGCAGCTCCAGGGATCAAGTCAATCCTAAATTCTACTTGTCTTTCAGGCGGCACGCCATACAAGTCTTCCGGAAACACATCCGGGAATTGTGAAACAACCGGCACATCAGCCAAAGTTCTTTTCTCTGCCTTAGCATCAATCGCATATGCTAAGTATGCATCACATCCCTTTGCAACAAGCTTTCGAGCTTTTGCAATAGTCAGCAAACACAGATCCCCGCTTCTCCTATCCCCATATATACATATCTCACGCCCCTCCGAGGTAGTTATCTTTATCATTCGGCTCTTACACACTATATGGGCTTCATTCTCGATCAACCAGTCCATTCCGACTATCACATCAAACTCGCTGAACTCTATCGGAATCAGATCTAAATTGAAGACTACATCTTCAATTACTAACGTGCAATTTCGGTATACATGATCTACCTTAACTAAAGTATTGCTAGCAGTTTCAATATCAAGTATAGCAAACAACTTAGACAGTGGCATGGCAAGTCTTTGTGCAAACACAGTAGAAACAAACGACCTATTGGCACCCGAATCAAATAAAACTCGTGCTGGCATAGAATTAACTATGAACGTACCCGTAACGACTTCCGGATTTTCCCTTGCCTCCTCTGCAGTTATCTGAAAAGCACGAGCAGGTGCCCTCTGTGACTGACCCCGGCGGTTAACTGAACCACCACTCGAACCTCCAGACGATCGTGTTGATGATGGGACAGCAGCCGTTGGAGCATTCTTCCTACAATTCCTGCTATAGTGACCCCACACTCCACACTTATAACAAGCATCACCCTTCCTTGGGCAGTCATTCTGAAAATGGCCCAGCTCCCCACAGCAAAAACAAGCACGTCCGTTAGTGCATTTGCCAAAGTGCTCCAGATGACATTTATTGCAATACTGCGGCTTAGTGTTGATGGAGTATGCACGCGCACGACTGCGATCAGATGAACCAGATTGTCGGCGATACGACTGTTGAGGTGAGTACTGTGAAGACCGGGAAGAACCAGAATATCCTCCCTCCCTTTGGCGCTTCGGCGGTGACGGCTGTGTTGGATTGGTGGAAGCAGCAGCAGACCCAACAGAGTAGCCCGACGTAATCAAAATCTGCTCTACATTTCTGGCAGCCTCAAGTAAGCCAGCAAATGTAGGGTAGCGGACGTTGCTCATAACCCTCCTAATCTCAATGTCAAGACCAGCCTCGAACCTGGTCACTTTCCTTTCTTCGGTGTCCACCTGATGAGGTGCGAACAGACTTAACCTCGTGAACTCCACAGCATATTGGGACACCGTCTTAGTCCCCTGTACCAGCGCCATAAACTTTGCTTCCAACCTCCGGCGCTCATCAACCGGACAGTATTGCTGAGTGAATAGGTCCTTGAACTCAGCCCAAGTCATAACAGAAATCTTCTCCAATGTCAAAGCATTCACCATGGCATTCCACCACATAATTGCGTCATTAGTGAACATAGCAGTTGCATAACGAACCATGTCCTTCTCAGCACAGTCGCTGATTCGGAATGTTCGCTCAGTTGCGGTTATCCATTCAAGTGCAGCAACATCATCCCCTAAACCATTAAACTCTACAGCTCCGTTTCCTTTCAAATCCTTAAAACGACAACCTCGAGAGGTTTGTTAGATGACCCAGTGTTGTCATCTCGTTCCTCGTTGTTACCCCCTTCCTTCTCCTTGTTCTTTCTCTTATCCTCTCTCCTCTTATCATCGGCCTCATCTCGAGCCCGAAACTGTTCTTGTATCATTTTATTCTGCTCAGCCATCATGGCTAGCATCATCTCTCTGGCTTCCTCAGGTGTCATTCCTCCAGACATGTTCTGAAAATATAAACATATAACTTGTTTAGTAACATGTCATCAGTTTAAAGACACCACTTATTTGTCCCGTATGATAGTCAATCTCTTATAATTACTAGATCATAACCTATCTTAGTTCAGATCGTTACTTAAACCACTATATATCATTACCTAATGTTTGAGATCAAGACCTCACGGACACTTGAATCTCAAACAACTGCTCTAATACCATCTCGTGTGACACCCTTGCCACAACAACCACCAATTACAATACACCCAGGATTAATCACCAACATACAATAACATAATGATCTGATAACCTAAATTAAGTGCGGAAGCATTAAAAACATAAATAAAGTAGTGCAAAAAGTGTTAAACACCCTACGGTGCTATAAGGTACCAAGTCTAAGTCTACACACCCATACATTTATTACAATCATCCAGAATATATTACAACATTGTCCAAATCACAATTACCGATTAAATAGTGCCGAGTCTACCAAATCTTCCAAACGACCTAACTAGAAGGTCCAGCAGTAGATTTTCCTTTGCCTGTAAAAATACAACAACTAAAACGTAAGCGAATGCTTAGTGAATACATAGATTACGCATTTTATAAGTCTTTATGAAGCCCAAGAGTAATCCCGACGACAAACGTCGTATACTCTCTTCGTACACCAAGTACGGACCAGAGCCGCAGCCCCTTCGAGCCCCAAACTCGGCATTTACACATACCATCTGAGACAAACGTACGATCGGGGATGACATACTGCCTACCGGACCTGGAGGGATCAGCTCCAGCGTCATATAGCGCAGTAACATCAGAGTAATCGATGCAACCCACCGGTCCATCACTAGATGCACAACAACCGAAAGGACATGCAACAAGTAAGAATGTGCATCTAAATCTACGCAAGTTAGTAGAATTCCAAACAATCAATGAAACAACAGGTCTCAGCAGGCAAAGCTTACATAAAACAAATATAAACATGCGAAATCTACTGTACTCACAGTGGGTGCGTAATTTATCTTTTTAACCGATATTATTTCTCTTCGGGCTTTCAACCGGATCCACCAAGTACCCCACTGTGGGTTAAACAACACCACAAGGGACCTGTTATATCAATTACAACAATTCCTCATATCATTAACCGTTTAAATCCATAAAATCAAGTTTAGAGAGTATATTTCTCAATTTTAGGCATTAAACTCGAATTTAATGGGTTAGATTCGAAACCATGCATCAGATTCGAATCATATGCATCAGATTCGAACCCTTAGGGTCAGATTCGAACTCACCTTCGAATCTAGGGTTAGATTCAAACCCCATACCACAAATTCAACTTCCATTCGAGTTTAGGTGATAGATTCGAACCTCATGCATTAGTTTCAAACCCCATTCGATTCTGGGCATAGATTCGAACCCTCCATTCGAATCTAGGGGTAGATTCGAACCCCCCCTTCGAATCTAATGTTACACTCGAAAACACACTCGAATCTAGTACCAAACTCGAGTTTGTTCTTGCATTTCGACTCTGTTCTTGACATATTCGAGTCTGTTCATCATTTCAGCTTAAATCCTTCATTTCTAAGTCAAAAATCATGCATATATCATGTATGATACCTAGATTCGATTCTATTACGCATATACTATCATAATCTTGCAGTATTTCAAGCAAAACAAGCTCCAATTTACATAAAATGACAGATTCGAATTCTAATTTACTTCAAAACCGAAACTATAAACTTAAAAGGATCGATTCTTACCTTAATTCGTATGAAATCAGAAATCCGATTGTAGATTGTTGTTGTACTCCTCGATACCTTTCCATTGACGTATAATTCTCAAAAATCTGACGGTCGGTTTGTGAGATAACTTAGAGAGATGTAGAGAGAACTTCTAGAGAGATAAAGTAGTGAGATAGTGTAAAATAGAAAAATGAAGCCTATTGCCCTTTATATACAACTTTCGTCATTTTTGCACATTTCACCACTCGAACTAACCGGTTCCATAAAATACTGATTTAATCTTAGAATTATCATAAATAACTATTTAATTCCTTAATATTCCATAACAATGATTCTGAGTTCAATTTTCTTAAAAATAGCAACAAACTTCTAAATAACCCAAATACATAATAATTGCTTAATTTTAACTTAAACATATATTTTCCACTTAATTAACCAAAATACAGTAAAATAAATCCGAGGATGTTATAGAAACTGTTTGTTCTTTTGAAAAATCATTCAATGTTTGAGAAACCATGTCAAATTTTTCTTAGTAGATAGTTAATTCGACAGATTGTTGAAAAGTTTGATTTACCAATTTTTTTTCACTCTTAAGAAAAACTTCTTGAAAATCAAGAGTTTTCTTTTGAGTTAACTTTAATTCCTTTTCGAAAATAGTAATTTGATGTTGAAGAACTTTTGTAGGAATATAAAGTCGAGGAATTGGTTTTTCAGGTTTTGTTTTCAATTCAGCTTCTGAATAAGTTGACAAAAAGTCATGCTCTAAAGTGGGTATTCTAGAGGGATAATTCTCGTTAAGTTCTTCATATTGAAAAGAAATTTCTTTTTCTTTATTTTCAACACGTTTCTCATTCTCTTGGTTTAAAACTTCTTTTGATGACTCAAAAAAGAAAGATTTAAGTCCAACTCCCATATAATTCATGTCATAAAATAAAGGTAAAACTTTTTGAGCCTTTTCCAAATACTTAGGATTTTTAAAACCGATTCCTTGTTTAGAATGGTAAAACCTAGTTTCTTTGGGCTGATTCAAATGAATAATTTGTTCAGTTTGACCCCTTTTCAAAAATACATTGTCAAGGGTCTTTATTCGTGAGTACAAACTTATCTCTCTTCTTCAATCATTTTATATTTTTCTAAACTGTCTATATTTTCCATACTTACTGTCTCTAACTGTTTTGAAAGTACAGATATTTCTTCTTTTAAGGAGAGTTTTTCATTAGACAACCTATCCATAGAAGATTCAATGTATTTATTCCTGTCCTGAACATCTACTTTTTCGATTAGCATCTGTTTTATGACATTGTGATTAGTTAACCACTTTGATTGATATAATTCAGACGACTCTTTTAAAGTTTGAGCTAGATGTTCAGCTTGGACACACTTTTCAGTTTCAGCGTTTAACCTAGCTTCTAGATCAAGTATATGTGTGTGCAACGTACATTCAGTATTTACAGATAAATTATTAACATGCTCTTGAATGTAACAGGAATATACCTCTTGTGTCTCTGAACTAGATGATGAGCATTCGGGATCCTCGGATTTAGCCATCAGACATACTGGTGGATTTGTCATTGTCTCCCCCTCATCAGCATTGTCTAAACTTGAAGCAGTGGAAATGGCACAGTGATCCAACCCCAGACGATCAACCATATAACAATTCTTGCCCTTATCATCCTCGTCATCGGTATCTTCAACATCCCAGTAGTCTTCCTGGGCGACCAGAGCCATGGCATCGGTTCTTTTCTTAGCGGCTTCCAACTTCCACTCATAGTAGCCTACGTCTCTGTCAAACTTGTTATTGCATTCCCGATAAAAGTGGCTCGATTTCCCACATTTATAACAGAGACGCTCCTCGGCGCCTTTTGGTTCAACGGCACGCGGCCTCTCATCCCTCCTTTCAACCGGCCTCTTGTCGGCGCGGCGAGGTTCTCGGCTTCCATTTCTCCGTTTGTCCCTACGATCATTTTCTATCCTATCGTCATTGCGGTCGTCACGACGGTCGTCTCTCCGATCATAATCTCTTCTGTCATCCCTACGATCCTCACGCCTATCGTCTCGCCTTTCATAACGACGATCATCTCGATAGTCGCGTCTGTCGTCGTACCTCATCTCATCCCTGCGATAGTCATCCCAACGATAATCATCGCATCGTTCATCCCTTTTGTCATCTGAGTACCTCCGCGGACCGGTGTCATAGCGGAGTTGATTGTTAGTCTTGTTGGAAAAACATCGTTGTTGGAGACGATTCGTCCACAAGGCTATTTATTCCTAAATCACGGCTTCTTCCTCATCCATTACCTCACGCGGAGGAGAAGCATACCTGTACTGTGATGAAGATGAACCTTCTGCAAAGGATGTAGTGGGAATATTGGTGTCGGAGATCAAGGCTAGTGAATCATTTGGTTTGATGCCGATGTTGGCAGATAGCAGCAAGGATGCTAGTTGATTGGTCATCTGTTTCGGGTGATGCACATCCCCTTGATACTTTTTCAGCTCTTTGAAGACGACATTGATCGATACCTGAGGAATATTCAGGACTCGTCGTGTGGCCCGGCATGCAATCTGCCACTCGGGGGCTAAAGCTGAAAAGAACTGGATGTTTATGTCATCCTTGTCCTTTTTGATGTGCAGTTTGTTTAACTCATTCAGGACTGCACAGAACCTTGTAAACGTAGCCTGGAGTGACTCCCCGTCTTTCACATGGAATTCAGTGAACTTAGCCTTAGGTAGCGTTTGGATTACAGGATTTTGATATATCAGGATTTAAAAATGACAGAATTTGAAAATGACAGGATTCAAATGTGACAGGATTTGAATCATGTCATGTGTTTTGTTTGCAGGATTTCAAATTTAATTATTTGTAAAATCTTGTATATTTGCAAATGTGTCAAATGATATGGGTAAATCATGTATGTGTACAATAAGTAAGGTAAGGTATGTTAAAAGGTGGGCAATGTGTCGATAGGTAGAGGTAGGGTGGTAGGTAGGTAGAGGGATGGGTGGGTGGGTGGCGTGTGCTAGGATGTGTAAGTTGTGATGGGATGTAAACGGGTAGTGTGGGATAAGTGCATATAGATATATGTTGGTAGGGTAGGATGAGTGAGGATAGGATACGATGTATATTGGTGGGGGATTGGTGGGGATAAGGTAGGTGGGTAGGTAAGGGTGGGGTGGGTAGGGTGGGTAGGGTTGGGTGAGAAGGGGTATTATGGGGTGGGTATGTATATAGATATAGGTGAGGTAGGATGAGTGAGAGTAAGATATGATGTCTTGTTGGGTCAGGGTGGGGATGGGTAGCATGGGTAGGTATTGTAGGTACTAGGTAGGGGTAGGGTGGAGAGGTAAGGTAGAGTATGGTACAATGGATTGGTATAGGTATGTAATGTTAGATAATTATCATTGTTTGGTATATGTAGTTAGGGTAGGGTAGGGTAGGGTAGGATAGGATCAGATGGGGTGGGGTGGGTGGGATGGGGTAGGTGTTGGTAGGGTAAGGTAGGATCAATAGGTATTGGTAGGTGGTGGCTACATTGAGGATAAAAGTAATATTGTCATTTGGTTTGGATTTCGAAATGTAAAGATATGAGATTTTGAAATAATAGGGGGTATGGAAGAATTCTAAAATCTTAAAATGGAGGATTGTGAAATAATAGCTTCCTCTATTTTGGCATGGTCATCTAGATCTGCCCCCAGCATTTGCACTTCAAATTCGTCCCACATTTCTTTAGCAGACATTTTGATGTCTACTCCGACCAAAATATCAGTGGTGAGGGCCTGATAGATCAGATACTCAGCCCTCTTATCGGCATGCTGCTTGTCACGCTCGGCGTCATTAGCTGGTTCTCGCTCAACCTTAGATGCGAGTACCGGGGGTCAGCCTCGGGTCTAGCCGCGATTTCCCGATAGTAGATTACGGGGCCCTCAGAGATGGATTGAAGCATTAGTTTTCCAAGGGGTTGCATTCCGACAAATTTTAGGAACCGGGATTTCCATTGTTCATACTCGTCAGGATACAGAACAGGTGGTCTGTTCTCGGTTTCGAGTACAAGAGCTTGACGAGACATGATTGAGGGTGCTGATTAAACAAATAAGATCTGGAAGGTGGAGACTGGAATCGGATGGACCGGACTGCGGATGAATAGTACACTGGATGGTACTTATTCGGTTCTAAGTACTGAGTTCGGATGTAGTCGAATTCAGATGGATAGCACTTCGGACAGGGACCAAATTCGGATGAACACTTGGTTCGGATAGGGACAAAATTCGGATGATTGATGCTGGGTGAACAGAATTCGGATGAACAGTGGGTTCAGACAGGGACCTAATTCGGATGAATGAAGCCGGAAGAATTGAATTCGAATGAACCAGATTCGGATGAACAGTGCCAACTTCAGATGGATGGAGGAACCGAATTCGAATGGTCCGGATTCGGGTGGACATAGTCTATTTCGGGTGAACAGTGTTAAATTCGGACGAAGCCTTGGTAAATTTGACCAGGAAGTGGACCGAATTCGGATGGTCCGGAATCAGTTGGTCCGAAATGGAAAAGCTCCGAAATGAAAAAATCAAAATAAAACACTAGTCAAATTATGGAAAGGAAAGTGCCTGATCTGGAATTCGGATGGTCCGAAGTTCGGATAGGACCGAAACAGGGTCCGAAATGGCCACTAGGAAGGTCCGAAATACACCTAAATGTGGTCCGAAATGGGCTGAAATGAGGTCCGAACTAGGGTCTTAAGTGGTCCGAAATTGGTTCGAATTTGGGTCCTAGGTGGTCCGAACTACAGCAGGTATTTAACAGATAGTCAAATTTCAGAACAGTTCAGATTTCGATTTGAGCAGATTTAATGCCTAAAATTGTTTCTAAATGATTGGGAAACTATTTTAAACACTTTTTATGTTTTAAAATATACCAAAACACTTAAGAATCATGAAAAACTGACAAAAACCCACTAAAACCCATATTTCTTGAAATTATTTAAAAACAACCGATTAAGGGAGATTTTGATGGAAAGATTGAACTTAATGAGCTCTAAAGCAGTAGAAGAAGATAATGTGATGATTATAAAGTAATAACAACACTAAAACAGCACAAAACAGAAGATTAAATGGGTCTAACCGAAGGAAATGATGAAGAACTCGAAGAAGATGAAAAAACCCAGCAGAATCCGATTGATGTGAATTTGAAATCCACCTTTTTAGCTCTGATACCAATTGTTATAATGTATTCCCAGTAATAATCAACACTTGAATGTTTCTTTTATCAAACACAAGAAGAATCAAGATTTAATAATTGTCTAATGATGAAGAAGACAAAGAGAATGTTGGGAGAATAATAAAAGTGGCGGCTGCAATGTTTCTTGTATATTCAACCGTGTAAAAAGTTTACAAACCCTAGGAGCCTTTTCTAGGCTCTTTTAGTTAACTATAACGGATTGACACAAATGGTCCCTTAACTTTTACATTGACATAAACTACTAAAGAAATAAATACAAGACTAAATACTAAGTAAATAATTATTACAAAAATAAGTCCACATGATCGAAATTAAATATCTAACAAAAACTTGAAGAGTGATCAGTTTGTGATGAAACCTGATCATCACAGGTTTGAACAACAGCTTAGAACATCAGTTTTAATTACCTTTCTTCACATTTAAGTTACTTAGATTAAGTATTTATTTAACTTAATTACCTGCGGATAATGTTTGTTACGTATGTTAGTAGTTAAAAAGGTCAAGTTGGTCTGACAATGTAAACCGTTCAGTATTCCATTAGAAACATTTCAAATCAACCACCCAAACCTTTCTATCTCCTATTCACTCACATTCAAATCCTATAAATACCCAAACCTTTGTTTCATCATCTTCTTCTTCTTCTTACTGCTTCCATAACTTCCCGATAAACCCTAAAAGACTAAGTCTCCAACAATCGTGCATCCCTACTACTCTCTCAAATGGCTCAACAAAACAACCCCCTTCACCCCGTGTTCATTGGTGATGATGTTGAGAAGCACCCCTCTGTCAACACCATGCTCACAATCAAGCCCAACAACTACGTTGCTAACTTGACAATTCCTAAAAATTAGGTGTGAAAAGGTGATGAACCCATGGTGAACTTTCTGCAAGCCCATCCCCTGCACTATGCAATGACAGCCTCTCCTGGTGTCATGTACCAAGAGATGGTCTATGAGTTTTGGTACACCTGCTCGTGTGATCCATCAACCGAAACTATTAGGGGAACTATTCTCAATGGCATTCAACCCATTGAGATCACTAATGCTCTTCTCAGGGAAGTACTTCGTCTTACAGTACCTAATAAGTATGACAAAGCTCAGCATGAGGACGAACAGATGGGAAATCTGCTACGCTTATGTGGTGTCGCAGAACAGATAACGATTGCTACCTTGTTTAGAAGGGATCTATGTCCAACCTATAGTTTTCTCTTTGCCTCAGTGGTGATGAGCCTGGGCTGCAAACATGGCTCATTTAACCAACTCAGCAGGGATGAAATTCCTATTGTCCTACAGTTTGTGAATGGGACAACTCTAAACATGGCAAGGTGGATTTTCCTGAATCTGAGGAACCTAGTGGAACAACAACAGCGTCCAGCTGCTGTAAGATATCCAAGGTTCCTGAGTCTCATTTTCAAACATGTATGTGGTGAGCAACTTTACAACACTCAACCTTACTTGTCTAGTGCTGCATTTCCTGTTATTGGAAATAGGGTGTTCTATGCCCCAGTTCTTGAAAACGAACCTCCTCTGTCAACACCAATGAGGAGGTTCCTTGGTTTATTGAAAATAGGGTGTTCTATGCCCCAGTTCTTTCACTGCTCCGAAGGGAAAATCCAAATCAAGGACTAAACTGATTAAACGGACCTTGAAAACAAGTGAAGCTGATCCTGTCAACAAGAAGGCTAAAATAGCTAAGTCTGCACCCTTAGCCTCAGTGGCTAAGGGGAGCAGGCTGGTCACTCTAGTTCGTCTGTTGAACCTGAAGCCTTTGTGGCTGATGTCTCTGTGGCACCCGAGACTATGGAACAGGAACAATGTGACACCCTTGCCACATTAACCACCAATTACAAGACACCCAGGATTAATCACCAATATACAATAACATAATGATCTGATAACCTAATTAGAGTGCGGAAGCATTAAAATAAATAAATAAGTAATAAAAAAGTGTCAAACACCCTACTGTACTACAAGGTACAGAATCTAAGTCTACATACTCAATTCAATTATTACAACATCCATAATATATTACAACATTGTCCCAAAGCACAATTACCGATTGAGTAGTAGATATCTTCCAAGAACTTCACAACAACCTAACTAGAAGGTCCGGCAGCAGACTTTCCTTTTCCTGTAAAAAGTAAACAACTGAGGAATAAGCGAATGCTTAGTGAATACACAGATTACGCATTTTATAAATCTTTATGAAGCCCCAAGAGTAACATCGATGACAAACATCGTACACCAAGTACGGAATCAGAGCCGCAGCTCCTTCGAGCCCAAAGCTCGGCATAAAACATACCATCTAAGACAAACGTACTATCGGGGATGACATACTGCCTACCAGAACCTCGGAGGGATCAGCTCCGGGTCATATAGCGCAGTAACATCAGAGTAATTGATGCGACCCACCGGTCCATCACTAGATGCACAACAAACGAACGGACATGCAACAAAAATGAATGTGCATCTAAATCTACGCAAGTTAGTAGAGTTCCAAATAACAATTGAAGCAACACGTCTCAGCAGGCAAAAGCTATCATAAAACAGATATAAACATGCGAAATCTACTGTACTCACAGTGGGTGCGTTATTAAACTTTAAACAATATCATTTCCCCTCGGGATTTCAACCGGATCCACAAAGTACCCCACTGTGGGTTAAACAACACCACAAGGGACCTGTAAGTCAGTTGTAACAACACGTCGTGTCAATAACCGTTTAAATCTCATTAAACCAAATTTTATAAGTTTTTGAAATAATTGACCCAAATTTCGGATCCATGTCTAATTTCGAACCCCAACTAAGTTCGAACCCAACTCTGGTTCGAACCTAATCCAATTTTGGACCATATCCGAATCCGGACCCATTCGGATTCCAACACTTAGAATTTATTTTGCTAACCTTTGAATAACTTTTGTTATTTTATGCGTTGTGTATGTATTTCATTCAATATATTCAAGTTTAAGAGTGGAGATTTCAAATTTATATACATAAATTCGAACCTATATCACTAAATTCGAACCCAAACTCGATCATAGGACCAAATTCGAAACCACCTTCGATTTTAATGCTCAAAGTTGAACCCATTCTCGAATTTGTGGTTAAAGTCGAAGCCTTAATTCGATTTTAGCTAAATTTCGAGTTTGTTTTTGATATTTCGAATTTGTTCATAAGTTACAGCTTTAAATCATACATTTCTAAGTCTAAAAATCACGAATATGTTAAGTATTAAGCCTAGTTTCGATTCTATTACACACACTCTATCATATTCTAGTTAAAGCTCAAGCTAAATTAGCTTTAAATTACATGAAATGATAAATTCGAATTTCTCATCTTAATTTCGAACAAATTCGAATGCTTTCAGACCATTCGAATTTGTTCATGTTTAAACATTTTCTAGATTTAAATGTAAGTCATTATATACTTCGGATCAGAAGCTGAAATTTAATATATAGCCCCAAAAACACTAGATTGATACTAATCCACAATAAAATCATACATGCATTATCATTTTCAACCCCAAAATCAGTGGTTCGAGTTTGAACAAAACCGAAACCAAAATGCTTAACTTCAAGAGTTCTAGAAATTTTTACCTTAATTTGATGATTGCAGATGTTATAGTTCCTTCCTAGCAATGTCGTTTCAGATTTTCAGCCTCAAATCCAAGCTTTAACGATCTTCTTTTCGGTTTTAGAGAGAGAACCGAGAGAGAGTGAGAGTTCTAGAGAGAGAGTGAAGATGGTGAAAATGAAAGGCTTTTTAGCCTTTTATTCCTATTTTTCATCATTTTGCACATTTCACCCCTCAACTTATCCGGTTCCATTAAATACTGATTTTATCATAATTAATGTTTTTAACAATGATACTTAATAACTAAAAATTGAAATCCTGAAATTTCTTAATTTCTTAAAATAGCAACCAACTTCCAAATATCCAGATACATAATCACTATCGTAATCCAACTTAAATTACAATATAAACTAATAACTGTAAATACAATAATTTAAATCTGAGGATGTTACGAACAACCTCTTATTTCTAGCCAAGTCTCCCTACCAGCCCAAACAGAACACCCTATTACTTCTCCACAACATCCTTCCTCCATATCCTCCCTCAAATCCTATAACAGAAGAAAATCATTAGCCAAAAAGAGTCCACCAAAAGTCAGGCTGAGCCCTCTGGTTCCTCCCAACAGGAACCAGTTGTACAAAAAGAGACCACCAGATCAGCTGTCCAAGCCTCTCAACAGGCTGAAGAAATTGAAAGACAGGATCCCTCTCCACTCCACACTGAGTCCACACAGTCACCCCTCATACTTCTCATACACAATCTGAGTCTGCACAGGGTGTCAAAGTTGCTGATATAAACCAATCAGTAGATCAGCCTTTCACTTCTGCTCCTGGTGATGCAGCTGTTCCACACCCAACAGCTGTTGAAGGACCATCAACCCAAGCTGATGAACCTCAGGGAATGGAACATCCCTCTAGTGAAGCTGCTTCCCAAGTGCATATTCCATCATCAGTTTTCATTACTGATGATGTTGAAATGCACATCACATCTCCCCATGAAGAGGCGCAAATAAACAAAGGTACTACTGAGGGAACAACCCAAGGTCTTAATGAAGGTGCTACTTTCCCAGTAACAGCTGAAAGGCCACAAACTCCTACTTCCTGAACTCATGATGCAGCTACAGTCATTGCTGAAGGTCCCCTTGACCCTTCCAAGCTGGGCCATTTAACTCTTGCCCAGGCTATGGAATTTCTCGCTAAAGTATCCCTACCATCACCTTCTAACCACCATTCTCCCCAATCCTCACCATCACCATCTCACTCCTGACTATCAACCCAATCCAAACAGGCAACCCACACACCTCCATCCCCTAAAGATCTGTCTTTGAAGGATCAGCTTTCTGTGTTGACCAACAAAGTTGGCTCTTTGGAATCCACCATGACTTACCTTCCCTTCATTATTTCAGACTCTGTGTCTGCCCAGCTTCAGGGGTTCCTTGATTTGTCCAGGACTATCTTCCCAACCCCTGCTCCCCAAGATGATCACTCCTCTCAAATGTTTACACTCACTACGGAGCTGCAACAACTATCCTCCTCCCTCTCATCAATTCTTTCTCACCAACAGGACTCCGTGTCCACTCTGTCAGCTGTTTCCCAACAACTATCAGCTCTTGCTGAAACCTGCTCAACCACTCTACCATCCGCTTTGGCCAGCCTAAATACCTTAGTGGTAACTCTGTCCAATTCTGTGTCCTCAAACTTTGATGATACGCATGAGTCCCTTGAACTCACTCTTGCACAACTTCAATGTTTGTTGTTCACAGAATCTGACAGGGCTGCTATCTCCCAGCTGTCCTTCCTTGCCAACTCTCATACCTCTTCTCTTCACACCTGTGTTACCCAGTTAGTAGAGGTTAAGGAAAACATGGCTTTCTTTGTACATAGCCTTGTTGGTTCGAAACCTATCCCCAAAACTGCTGCTGTCCAGCCTGTTGGATCCATTCCTTCAGGCAGAACTGTCGTTGAAGGCTCTGGGCCATCTCCTTCAAAGGGGGAGAAGATATCTGCCTCGAAGTGCAAGTCTAAGGTGGAGAAATCTTCATCTCCCTCTAATGAGAAATCAGCTTTAGTGGGGCAAGCACCAAGTCTTTCTCAAACTGGCCCTGTTGAAGGTTTGCCCAAAGTCTCTGAAACTGCTCAGCCTACTCAGGCTGGATCTCCAAGCCCTGCACCATCTAAAGGGGGGGAATCGATTCCTGAGGATAGGCCAAGCAGAAGGAGGCACTTAATTTTGGAACAGACTGAGGAAGAAAAAAAGGAGGAAATGGAAGCTGCTCAGACCAAAGCAGCAAAGGGTAAAGAAAAGCCTCTATGGACACTGACTATCTCAAGGCTGCTCAGCTCAAATTTGACAAATCTCAAGCCAAAGAAATGGCCATTCCACTTGAGACTTATTATACATTCAAAGAGTAACATCTTGAGATTCTGGGAAGACAGAAGAAGGAAGAAGCCTCTACCAAAGCTGCCAAAGTCTTTGCAAACAAGGAGGCAAGAAAAATTAAAAGGCCCTCCTTGGATGTTCAAAGGAAACTGTTAGAGGCTGTAAAAGAGTCAGTGACTGATAAAGAGGGAAAAAAGGAAAAGAGTTCACAGGTCTTAATGACCAAGTCAAAGTATGTATCCTCCTCAGCAAAAGCCCAAATACAAATCAAGGGTACCTCACTAGGGGAAGCCAACATTAGGCCCAGGAGAAATAGAAAGGATACAGAGCTTGAAGACCTCCTCATGATGATTGAACAGGGGATGCATGCTGTTGAAATCAAAGGGGAAATCACAATCTGCCAGAGGAGTTGAGCCTGAGTAAGGCAAATTCATAGAAGAACCTGAGCTAGGGGTATTCTTTATGGACCCCATATCAAAGAAAATGTGTTTCCAAAGAGCATCTGATCTTCATAAAGTTGGTCTCAAGCAGATAATAGCCTTTAGACTCTCCAATATGTTTGGACAACATTCAAGATGGAGAGCAGTCATCTGGGAACAACTCAAGGGTTTCTATGAAAGTGGAGAACTTCAACATCCTGACTTCATGTTTCTCAGGCATAAAATAGAAGGGATTGATGAAATAATGGAGCACTTCGAACACCTGTTTGAGTCAAAACCACAACTTGAAGGCCCATTTACTGCTGAGTAGATGAAGAATGGATGTTATCCATAAGCTGGATAGGCTTGCCATTACCTGCTCCGACCATCAACAGTCCAATTTCGTTGAAATTTTCCTTGTACACATGTCGTACTTTATTACATTAGTTGTAATTTATTTTATTACATTAGTTGTAATCTGTTTTATTACATTAGTTGTAATTTACCTTAGTACATCAGTTGTACTTTTGTAAAAACATGTGTTGTTTTCATCAATATAAGTATATATAAACTAATCTTTTTACTTTACTTCAACGTTGTATTTTCCTTTCAGCAAATGTAATGTAAAAATATATAGTGATCATTGATATAATCAGCTTAGACTTATAATTGCAAATAGGGGGAGATTCTTAGGCACAAAAAGGCCTCACTCAAACCTACTATACATCTTAGGGGGGGAGATTATTAATCAAACATGTTTGATACACTTGAATGTATAATTTAAGGCCTCTTAATACCTTATTGAAACTCGAAAAGTGATTTGCAATATAAGTCAAAGCTTATTACCCTGTTGCATTTGTTGCACCTAAGGCAGACTGTCCATGTTGTTTTATTCTATTAAACAGGCTGGACATAAACAGTCTATGCTACTCATGTCTGTTGAGCAGCTTGGACCAAAACTAATTATTCTGTTCTTTGTGAACAAAACCTGTTCTTTGTGAACAGGTTATACACTTTATGGAATATGTTTCCATGTCATCATATAATGTCTTGGACTATAACATCAGTTTACAAGTCGAAGACAAAGGGGAAAATCAGAAGCTGCTTACATTGCCCAAGCTGTTCTGATACATGAAGACATAATGGATATCTGAAATTGGTGACAGACCATTTCTTATATCAAATTGGCTCTACAAGAAGAGGAAAGGATTAAAATTGACATTCCTCTTTAACGTAAGGAATTCTGCTGCAACGGAGACAAAATGAAAAAGACAAAGATTCTGCAATGTAGGGATCTATGCTATTTTTTCAGAACGTGCTGAAAAACAGTTTTGTCTTTTTGGAAAGACACTCCACTATTTACGCATCCAATGAGGATGTTTCATCAATATTCTCTGAGAGAGTATAAAAGGAAGCTTCTAAGGAATGTGAGACAACCAAGAGTTAGATATTCAGAACATGCAAAGAAGTGTGTTTTCATGCATGCAAAGTCTGCCTAGAATAATACAGTTGAGTGTGTCCAAGTTGTTCTTGTTCAAGCTGTCTATTTGTCTTGTAAAATCAGTGAGTCCATCTTAGTGAGTGAATGCATTGTATCTAGTCTGAGTGTGTCTTAGATTAGCAGTCCATCTGTTGTATCTGTCATCTCAGCTTGAACCATTTCGCAGTTTAATCTTGTTTGTAATTAACAGTTGTTGATATATACATACAAACATTGAGAAAGTGTGTTGAAATTTTAAATAGCTGTATTCCCCCCCCCCCCCCCCTCTACAGCTTACAGCAACATACTAGGGAAACCTTTTGGGACCTACAGATCAACTTTATGTTCAGAATTTTTAACTTCTGATTCATTTGAAGAAGGAGAAACATGAGACTGTTTAGAAAGATGAAGTATTTGATTTTCTAATCCTTTGATGATGATGACCAAATATGAAAATCTGTCATTATCAAACGATTGGTAATAAGTTTTGAAAGATTGTTCTTTAATTAATAACACTCTTCTTTCATATTCAAACACTTTAGATTTCACTTTGAAATCTTGTTCTTTATGCAAGTACTCATTTCTTTCCTTCTCAAGTAAATCTTTAGTTAACGAAAACACTTTTTCAAGAGCAAAAAATTCTTCAAATTAGTTTGAATCATAATTTTGATCTGAAAGATTTGTCTTTAAAAATGTTTCTTCAAGATCTTTAACTTTCTTGTAAAGGTCAGATCTTTCAGGCAAAACATACTTCAGTTGAGTTGCATTCTAAAAATTTGCTTGTTTAGAATGGGCAAGTTCTTTTGATAATTTAGATGTTTTCAATTTAAGCACAGAATTCTCAGAATTTAAAACTTGTTCTTGCAATCTTTTAACATCATGTAAAGCAAAAGCTTTATTAGTATTAATTGAACAAGAACATCATAATTGCTTTTACGAATCTGTTCAGAATTTTGTAAGTTTTGCAATCAGCTCAGACTTTGTAAGATTCAAAAACTGATTATGATCATTCGTTATTTTGTATTGCTGATATTGAATCTTCCAAGATCTTTTATGGACTTTTGATGAGTGATATCTGATGAGACTCTATGAACACTGAAAGATGTATATGTGAATGAGGACTTGTTAAAATCAGCTTTGAATTGACTTTTTGACGTTGAAATTTCAGCTTTTCAATAGTAAAATGCCCGTAACTTTTTTCTGGAGTCGAATTAGGCAACTAAAATTGCCTCAATCGGCTATGCCTATTGTAGAAATCGTAGATCCCGGTTTCGTTTTGGCATATGGTAGGCCTTTTAACGATGTTCTAGTCAAAAGTTATGGCCAATTGAAGCAGCAAAGGTCATATAGACAAAACTTGAATTATGATTTACGAAACTCGAAGGACTCACTGTGAAACTCGAAGTATGTGAGACCAAACTCGGATGATGAAGTTTCAAACTCAAATAGAGAAGGATGAAAATCGAAGTATGAAGTGTGAAACTCGAATGATTATGACGCAAACTCGGATAATGAATGATCAAACTCGATTGATGAATGGTTAAACTCGAATGAAAAAGCTTGAAAATCGATTGAAATAAGGATGAAACTCGTATGAACTTGACTCAAACTCGAATCAAACAACAAACAATTTGAGGTAACTTTTGGTCATATTTACGAATTCTTGAAGTTTTGGTTCGGTTTTTAGTGAAGACCGAATCATAAGATTTATGTTTCGAATGTTGATGCATGTTGAATCTGAATATGGAGAAGTTTAAATCGAGTGTTAGTGATGCAATGTACAAAATTTCAGATTCAAATTCCACTCCTAAGTATGATTTTTGGAATTATGTGTGTTTTTAGTGTGTGTTCTTCGAAGACTTGTAGAAAATGAACACAAATGTGGGATCCTTGGTACATTATGGCATATTATAAGTTGATATGGTATATATAAGTTCATATTTACAATTTTAGATACAAAAACATGCAAAAATGGTCAAAATATAATTTCTGGAAAATATTGGAAAATTTCTAAGTATGAACTCGGACTAATGATCCATCCGAATTCGGACCCTGCAAATTCGGACCACCCATTTCGGATCATATACAATTCGGACCACTACTCATTTCGGACCAGTATCCCAAATTCGGACCCTACCCCATTTCGGATCCTACCCCTATTTCGGACCAATACCTACTTCGGACCCCCCCCCCCCCAATTCGGACCTGGGGGCATCCGGATTTCGGACCATCCGAATTCGGATGTGGTCCGAATTCAGTTAGAATTTAATTTAAATTACAGAATGTAAGTTTTAAGCAATTACTGACACAAATTCACAATTATACTTACTTTACAGATCATTGTGGTGTTATCAAAACACACATTGATTCAGAGACAAATCACACTATACCAATCACTGTGAGTAACAGATTGTCATTCTAACATTTATTGTTTTTTCATTCATGTTTATATATTCAATTGCATGTTCCATTGTTCATATACATCATTTGGCACTCATGATTACTTTGTTGTTATGATGCACACTCGTACTTCACATGTAACACACATGTAGCCAGCGCTCATTTGAAAGTGCATCTATTTACATCATGCTTGCACTGCATGATCATTACTTCACAATCTGATGCGACCTGGACTGGGGCTGACAGCAGGCCACTGTCGGGGACTGATCATCCCACTCGTTATCCCGTCAGGTTCGGCACATCCCCGATCAGCATATTGAACTGCCAAACCCATGCTAGCAATGCATGGTTTACACATACATTGAGGCTTACACTGCCTGTTTTCACATACATGGGGCTTACACTGCCCATGGTTAAGCATTGCTTGTAAAGAAATAATTGTTGTTTGCATAATCTATTATCTCACTAAGCTTTAGCTTACAGTTGACTCACAAATGTTTTCAAGCAAAGGAAAAAGTGTAGCAGGACCTTCTACTTAAGCAATTCACTTCAATATCCCAGAGACTTTAGAAGCTATTGGTACTTGAATGTAGTAGCTTTGGGCTGGGATTTCTACTTTCAAAACAATTTGTGATGTTGTAATAGTTAGACTTTATCACTGTAGACATGTACTTTCATTGCTTTAGTGTGAAACTGCTTAAATCTATTTTAAGTATTCAATTTCAATTATCATGTTAAACATTGGGTTGTTTGTTGATCCTGGTGATTTCAATTATAATATCAAAGCAAGAGGGTGTCACAATACGTCAGTAATCGTTTTCCGTACAAAAGGTGAAATGTCAGAGATCTCTACATTGAAAGTCAAACCTACTATTTATATACATATTTCACAACTATAAAAGAAATACAAAACAACCCCTACACTTTGATTTCCATCAATTAAAATATATTCTAACAATCTCCCCCTTTGATGGAAAGATCAAAGTCTTTAAATTGACAAACCAAGCTTTTGTTCAAATCTTCTAATGCTTTTACGATCCGAGAGCCTTCATTCAATCTTTGAGATGAATTCAACCATGAGTATTCGGTCATTCACAGATAGAGCTCCTTTCTTTGTCTTTCTCTTCTTATCCACTGCAAGCTTTCCTTTTAAACCACTCAATACTTTGTTCAAAGTCCCATCTGAAAATTTGTTCAGTTCTATACTTCTCATAGCCCTTAGCTTCTTATTTCTATCTCTGTACATAACAGCTGGATGCTTTACCATGACAACTTGGAATTCTTTCAAATCTCCAGCAAACTTGATATCTCTGTGAGGAGCTGTCATGTTGATCTTCCTCATACCTCATTCAACACCTATCTGTAGATCTTGCACTGACATCAATACCAATTTGGTATGCATGAATGAAAAAGTGTCTTAAGTGCAAATCTGCAGTGTTCATTTCTTTTGTTTCTGCACAATTCATCAAATAGATCTTCAATGTCGACCAGGTGCATGTTGAACATATCTGCTTCTGTGAACGTATAAGTGTTTCCATCAGCTCTAGTAACAGTGAACGTCGGATAGAAAATCTTAACAAATCTGTCCTTTTCTATTTTCACCAGCTCAACTATCCTGAACTCACTCTTAACTTTCTCAACTTCTTGTGTCTTATTTCTCAGAAAGCTGGCATAGTTGACCAGATTTGGCATGTTCGGCTCTAAAACCCTAAATAACTTGAGAAAAGAACATGGTGCTTGTTTCTTGCTAAATATTCGTTTTTCCAGAATATCTTCGATATACGGCATCTTGTTCCTTTTCCTGATAAATTCTGCTGAACGATTCTCTGGAATCTCAAGCTTCTTTACTTTCTTCTTACTGATTTCATCCTTATTCAACAGTGTAAGCATGTCTTGAATTTCCCTTTGAACGACTTGTTGTGCTTCAAACCTAAGTCTATGTTGCTTTTGAGACTCATCTGCAAGCACATATTCATTGAAGAATCTTTTCATCACCTCAACTTCATTTAACACAATTCTTTCTTGAATAACCACATTTTCCATCGGAAATTCTTCAGCTTCTTCCTTAACTAGAATAACCACCTCAGGCTTTTCAACCGTTGGTGTCGATACAGTATCTTTCAAGATCTCCTGAACTAATCTTCCTCCTCTTCAATCCTTTCAGCTCTAAAATCAATATCAATTAAAGTAATTACATCATCATCATCAGAAACTTCAATGTATTCCTCTCTCTCTCTTCTCCTACTTCTTGAATACTCAACTCTTGATGCTTAACTTGAACATCGTCATCAGAATCATTATATTCTTCAAAATTATAAATATCAGATTGAATGTTCAAAGGAACTGGAACATCTTCATAAAGAATCAATCCCAGCTCACTTTGTTCACCAGCCGATTCTTTTGTGCCCCCGGCTTCTCTCTCTTTAACTTCAGCTTCTTTTTCTTGGTAGGTTATCATCAAACCCCAGGTGTAGCCTCATCAAGCTTTTTCCTCTTCTCCCCCTCATGAGGAGCATCATCGGAGTCCTCATCATGCTCATCATGTTTCCTTTTGGATGAGGAAGCTTGAGCCTTACATGTTTCTTCAACTGCCGCAACTCTCTCTGATTCATTTCCCAAGGCAGTTATCACCGTGCTTTCCAAACTGATCATCCGCTCTCTCATTTCATCAAATTGTTCAAAGACAAACTCTTTCAACTCTTCTTTTAATTCATTGATAGCTTGATTAGATTCAGATTGCTTCATTGATTCCTCTGCAACAGACTTACCCTTTAAAAACTTGTGAATATTCGACATCTGTGCCATCACCTCAGACAACTGAGCAGATACATGCGTATTCACTCCAGCAACAAATGCATTTAACGCTTGATTCAATGTAGATTCAGTTACAAAAGGGGATAGAGTCACCACTGGGTCACGTAGACTTCCAGTTGTCACAACAGTCGAACTTGTGAAAAGCACGTCTGTGTGGCCAGTACTCAGAGTTGGCAATGTAGTCGCTCTGACTGGACTTCCACCCTCTTCAAGCGACGGAGCAACAAATGCTTCCATTGCTGAGGATGTTCCAGTGGGAACACGAAGTTCAACCACACTGACTTCAACATATGAAGTTTACTCTAGTGTCCTAATCTGTATAGGATCTACACTCAGTGATTGAATTGATGTCGTACACTCGGGCAGCTGTGTACTTGTTTCAATATCCATCAAGTCCAAATGACTCTCGGATAGACTATATGGTTCATCCCGGTGCTCAATTAAAACAATCTCCTGTTGAGAGGAGACTGAGTGGATGGTTGGGTGTGAAGTCGTCAGTGGGATACTGACTTCTTCAATGCTAACTCTCATAGGAGAGCTAACAGCAGATGTGGTTATACCCCGACTTTCTAGGTTTAAGATATCCCTCACACTCTCTTCAGCAATACTTACTATATCTATCATCATACTTCCTCCCTCATGATTATCACCTCCATCAGCACCATCATCATTATCATCATTATCATCACCTTCACCTTCTTCTTCTTGAATATCCGACAAAGTTCTTTCGGAATCAGATTTCTGAACCTCTTGCTCACCTCCCTTTACAACATCCTCTTCTTCAATCACAGGTTGGTCACCATGAACTTCAGCCCCATGCTGAGGTTCCTCTCTTCCTAAGGCTCCTTGGGTAAGAGATCCCGACTCCTGGGTCTATATTAGAGCATGATCTATCCTATATAATCTCACATGCTCACTCTCTTGATCTACATATTTTAACAACGACTCCGGGATCGGCATAATATTTGCATTTGGAGAATCCGGCACTTCGTGTAAACTCATCATCACATAATCTAGACATCGCTGTGAATTTGCTCGCTTCAGAATATTTTCATTTGCTCGTAGAATTCCTCGGATGAGAATTTGTATGAACCTCTGAAGCGGAACAAACTTTCTTGCTCTATTTGTTGTTTTGGAAAGAACAATCTCCTTTAAGTCCTCCCAGATGCACTGAGCATAATCATAATGCTTGTTAAAAGCGATTCCATGAAAGATCCGTAAATAATGAATGCTACATCTGTCGATGCCTGTGTGCTTAAACATCATACACCTGTTGATAATTCCAAATTGCGTGTACCATTCCCATTCAAACCATTCCTATGAAATTTGGAGCTCTTTGGTAGTGGCTTTGAGTAGCCCAGGCAAATCAAATCATGAACTAGCTCCTCAACCGACACAAAATCTTCAAAATCAGCCAACTCGGGAAAGTTAACTGTGTCTATACGTCTTGGAAGAAATAGGTTGTGACGAAGTCTGGCAAGAGTGATTTTGGTTTTGAATTGGTCTATGGTTACTTTGAAGTGGTAATTGCCATCAGCAAGAACAAATTTGACTGTGTGCCAAAATTGTTGTAGGTAGACCTGTGGGATAGATGGTTTATACTGAAGCAGATAACCTACCGGATGACCTTTGAGAATGTAAACTATGATAGGTTGATTGACTTTAATAACCTTGGTATCCAAACGATGGTTATTATCTCTAAAAGGTAAGCAATGTTTAGGTTTAACCAATTGGTTATCTGGGATGATATTTGAAGGTGAGGGACGGGCAACAGAAGTTGAACGAACAGGTGTGGATACGAGAGTATGATTGGATGATGAATGGGAATAAGATGAATTGGAATTCTGAGACTGCACTGGAGATGCCATTTGAACACCTGTAACCAAATAAACATCATGTTAGTCAAGATAGCTGATGCGAGTGTCGTTAACCCGTCAAAAATACCACTAAATACTTTAGAAGCTAATGTAAGTAGAGATCGTATCCACAGAGAGCGAGAGGTTAAATGCACGTATTCGAGCGACTAGCGTTGTAAAATAATTAATTTAAAGAGATTGATTGGTTTGTAAAAAGGTGATTGCTTGATTTATAAAATTAATTACTTAAGAAATTTGTAAAAAGAGAACTTAATGATATTTTTTGATTGAATAATGTACGAGGATAACCATTCCCGGATTCCACACTTAGCTTTGTATTTAATTTATAAAAACGATATAAAGATTACATAGATATAATCTTTGTGATAATTATTATTAGAATTCGTTACGTGATCTGGGGCATAGCGCGTGATACGTTTGATTACTCGTCTTAATTAAATAAATAACTCGGCACGAATAATAAAATATCAACGAACTATCTTGCGAAACGCGACAAACAAATAACAATCATTCGTTTACAATCTAAACATAATTACTAAAACCATGCAAACATAAAGTGATCGTTCATAAAATAAAAACTTAGCGATGTGCTTCCTCCGAGAATGATTGTGATGAGACTAGCCGGACATTATTGGTGCAATGCTAAAGAGTTATGTGTCCATCTTCGTAGCTTGACTCGTGTGCTCTTCGTACTCGTGTTCGCTCAAACGGGGTCCTTTTCCTTAGCTTTCCTCTCCAAAAAACGATGATTTCCTTAAAACTATGACTTTGTATTTATAGGTAAAGCTGGAAAAACCCTAAAAACGGACGTCTATTATTTTAATGGGTTGGCCGCAGCCGTAGGCACAGGCCTGCGCCCCCCCCCCCCCTGCGCCTGTCTGTAAAATCCGTATCTTTGTGAATTAATTTCTTCTGTTGAGCACGTGGTCTGGGCGCAGGGCTACGCCCCTCTCTGCGCCTGACTCTGAAAATTTATCCTTTTTTCGCCAATTTAGACCGGATTTTATTTACCTGTAATAGTAGCACATTCTATGACATTTTCTCACTGAAAACAACTCTTTTACGTCTAATAAACACGATAAATTATAACCCGATCAAACTTCCCCAACTTAACCCTTGATCGTCCCGAGCAAGCAACGAAAATCAGACTTTTAAAACATCGGGTTTATCAAGCGTGAAAGACATAATCAACTTATTTAAACAAACACTAGCCTTCATAAACATCACAAAAAATCAAAGACACGAACAAAATTTATTTCAGATATATCGTGATGTTTTTCGAATGGTTGTTCAAAAAATCCTCACCACTATTATCCTTTTAGCTCAAGGTTATAGAATTGAATTCACGTGGGTCACTGGACCATCTTTTCCCTCGATGCATGATTATAGATACTGGTTTTTTCTTTTCTTTTCGTTTTAGTCTTTTTCATGCAATGTTTCTATTTTTTCGTTCAAGTTTAACATGGCTTTCTAGATGATCCGTGTAGCAGGATTTGGGTCAGCCACTCCCACACCAGTTGGCCTTAGGGGACTAGGCATTATGGTACCCTTCAGACTTAATCTCCTGAATCAACTAGGCCACACTTGAATTGAGGCTCTATTCGTGTTTGCTTCCTCCCCCTTATTGCATAAATAAGTAGCGGCTATTGGAATACTTGTTATTTATTACTCGCTACAACATAATATATCCTACTTCAAACCCGGTTCACTTCCTTGGTTTTAAGCATCTATGACTCTTTGTGTTATATTTAAACTCATATAATTACATCTTTTTGCTTGAAACCGACCTAACTAACATCATCATATTTAAGTTGCAAGCTCAACAATAAAGATTTATTGGGTCAATTTGATCGGATCTTTTTACATGAAACGAGTGATATGTGGATAGCGAAATCATTGCAAGTAGTAGGCCTAATGATCATGGCAAGAAATTGTTTCGAAATCCTACAATTGTTGGTGCCAACACAAACACCGATCACTTACTTGTTATGGCCTATGGCCAATTACACAACCAAAATGTTTAAAAGTCAGGAACCATAGTGTTTGTTAATGAAGAATTTGCGGAACAATGAGATCAATATTCATCGGGAGATGTCATATGTGATGTGCGGGCAGAGGTGGTGTAGGAACTTCGGCGACCGACAGCCCGTTCAAGCTCCTCTACCCTCGATTGGAGGCTAGAGAGCCAACGGGAGTGAGCTCCCATCGAGATTCCGTGGACATTGAAGTCGTACTTTAGCTTGTCAACCTCCATGAGAACTGCTTTGTTTGCTGCAAGTAATCCCTCAACCGTGTCTTTGATGGCAGTAAGTCGTGCTTCCAAGACATCCTTCTCCGATGGGTGTGATTGTGACGGGCCACCCTTTTCGGTATTCTCCTCACCTAGCCTTGCTTTTCCCTTCTCCAAAGTCTGCTCATACCGATAAAAGGAGCGAGTTGCAGGGATGATTGAGACGGTGCCGTGGGCTGGGTCCCTAATCAGAAAGGTGCAAGAAACTTGTTCAAACGTTAAGCCCGCCATGGTATGTCTAGTAAACCACACATCATTTGGTCCTAATAACCGTGGGCTAGCTCCTTCCGAGATGACTCCCATGTTGATAAACAATTCACTGAGCATACGACCGTAAGAGACTTCCATCTGTGTTTTTGAGAGGGTCGCTTCCCAGATAGTTTGCCTCATGATATAGGCAAGGGAGATGGCCGGTTTACCAGTGATCAAGGCGTGAATGAGTATGACCTCTCGTGTCCGAACGACAGTGGTGTTAGAAGATCGTGGTAGGATATTGAAGACAATAATTTTCCACAATACTTTTGCCCATGGGCGGAGATCACCTCGATAGTTTTTGGAATAAACCCTAGCTTGCTCGATAGTAAGATTGAATACTTCTATCAGTTTCTTAGCCCATCCCTCTGAATGTCGTAACACATCACTCGATAGATCTTGTTCCGTCCAAACTTCCCTCGCTACCGGTATCTCAGTATCAAAATCAAAGTAGTCACACAATTCTGTCCTAGAAACTATAACTTCCTTCCCATTAATACGGCCCCGCAGTTCGATGTCATGTTCCAAGTCCCCCTCTCTCCGAATGAGAGTCGTCATCCATTCATAGATCTTGGTTTCGTGAACATAAGGGGTCTCGATTCGTAAAGCCCCCGACAACCCTATGCGATCACAACTCTCTATAATCCTGAAGTTTTTAAAGTCCGATTCTTTCAAAGTATTTTCGATGAAAAAGTGAGTGGGTGGTTCGGAAACCGGTGGTGATGGTGGGGGTGAGGGATACTCGATATTAATTGGAATGGGTGTGTGCACGCGCATGCGTGGTGTGCGGGTGATACGTCGACGAGAGTTTCCTGTGAATTGCTGTGACATCTATGCACATATAGCAAAGAGAAACGGAATTTAGCACAAATAAATGCACATGATAGCACACAAGCATGTTAATCTCGATGGAGTCCGAAGAAACCGGTGAGAAACAAATAAATGTCAAGTGCAACCAAGTCCACAGAGATGTAATCAATTCGATGTAATGACCATTCTCCATGAATTTAGTGCAAGTGCATGAACGATGATGGTTACGTAGCATGGCAAAATTTTGTTCATGTCGTGAAGTACATGATTATGAGCGACAAATAGGGCGATTGAAAGCACGAATCATGAAATTGTGATGGAGTGACATGTTCATATTAATTTTAGCATAGAGTTCTGCACCTAATCTGGAAATTATCACAAAATATGGAATTTCTAAACACATCACAGTGAGAATTTCTTCGAAAACCTATATTTAGAAATTAATGATAAAACATGAAATGTGCATATTCTAGCAGTTTGCACGTAACTATTGACATAATACACATCTGAAACATGTTCATCTTCGACATCTTGGAATTAGGGCAGAAACTTAGTATGAACAAAAGTAGTATTTCTTGCTTGAATGGAGGAATAATAGAAGAATATACACTTACATTGATGAGTTTGACGGAGGAGATGAGTGATCTAGACAAGATTGCACGTTCGTTGAAGGTTGGAGAGCAAAAAGGAAGCCAAAATTCGGAGTGTTTGGAGAGAAAAGGAAAGAAATGGAGTGAAAAAGAGTTAAAAACCGTTGGTATGCATCGGGGCGCAGACGCAGGCGCACCCCTGCTCAAGCCGGTGTGCTTGAGGTGCAGCGCGGGGCGCAGGCCTGCGCTGGCCGGTGCGCTGCTCTGCTGCCAGGAGATTTTTGTGTGTGCTGTTTGTAGTGTTTGGTCCCCCCAGAAACTAACGAATTGACGTACAATGTACCAAATTTTTTTCTCTATTTGTCCAAATTTTCGTCGTTCTTCGGCTTGGGATTTGCATCTTCTTGATGGGTAAATTTTTCGCCAACTTAGTTGGTTGCGGCATGTATCACCTATAGGATGAATTATTATTTGGCTAACTATTCTATAAGAGCAACAAACTAAGGCATATTAAAATCTACTCTAAAAAATTAAAATCACACTTTCGTGGTGAAAACGATTGCACTTAGCATGTGCAACAAGCCTTTAAACCCCTCGGTAGCCCGAGTGGACGAGTTATAGTCTCTTGAGGGTTTCTATGGAACACACCCACAAAGTTCACTAGATTGCCTTCCAGAAAGCGCTAAGTTTACTGTCTTCAGCCAGACATTTTGGAGCTTTTAATTTTTTTAAGTGATATCTTCCAAGATCATTGTCTCGGATGATACATTTTCATGTCGGCCCATTGTACAAATAATTTTAATCGATGGCCGTTCACTTTAGACGGTTCACCGCCTTTTTGATCTATTATTTCGACTGCACCATGGGGGTAGATGTTAGTTATTGTGTATGGGCCTGGTCACTTACTTTTTAGTTTGCCTGGGAAGAGCCGCAGGCGTGCATTAAATAGCCAAACTATGTCACCTTTATTAAACACCTTTCGTTTAATTATTCGATCATGGAAAGCTTTTGTTTTTTCTTTATATATTTTAGAACTTTCATAAGCTTCCTTGCATATTTCTTCTAATTCGTTCAGTTGGTGTTTTCGGTTTATACCGGCAGCTGTGAAGTTAAGATTTGCATTTTTAATGGCCCATAAGGCTCGATGTTCTAGCTCAACCGGAAGATGACATAATTTCCCATATACTAACTTATAGGGAGACATGCCGATAGGAGTTTTATACGTTGTACGATACGCCCAAAGTGCATCATCTAATCGTATTGACCAATCTTTCCTATCGGGTCGTACCGTTTTTTCTAATATACGCTTAACCTCCCTGTTAGACACTTCTACCTGTCCACTAGTTTGTGGGTGATATGGGGTGGCTATCTTATGTGTTACTCCATAATGCTTAAGTAGTTTGCTAAAGTACATATTTTTGAAATGAGAACCCCCATCACTAATTATGGCTCTAGGAATTCCATGATGAGAAAATATGTTTCGTTTGACAAATTGGCATACTACCTTATGGTCATTGGTCCTTGTGGCTTCGGCTTCTACCCACTTAGAGACGTAATCAACTGCCACAAGGATATATTCGAAACCGTATGACTTAGGGAAGGGTCCCATGAAGTCTATGCCCCACACATCGAAGATCTCTACTATAAGAATTGGTGTCATAGGCATTTGGTCTCGTTTTGAGATACCTCCTATTTGTTGGCATCGTAGGCATGACTTCACAAACTCATAGGAGTCCTTAAAGATGGTCGGCCAAAAGAATCCACTTTGTAAGATTCGATGACCTGTCTTTTTGGCACTAAAATGGCCTCCACATGCATACGAGTGACAGTGATTTAAAATGTCGTAATGCTCATTGTCTGGAACACATCGCCGGATAATCTGATCTACCCCTATTTTGAATAAATCCGGTTCCTCCCAAATGTATTGTTTAGTTTGGGAGAAAAAATATTTTCTTTGATGTGAGTTCCAGTGGCCTGGGATTTTCCCTGTGACAAAATAGTTCACTAAGTTAGCAAACCGAGGTACCTTTGCGATGAACAGTAATTGGTCATCTGGGAAATTGTCCCGAATGGAATCCAGCATATCACTGGTGATTGCTGGCAATCTCGATAGGTGGTCTGCTACTACATTTTCTGAGCCCTTTTTGTCTCGAATTTCTAAATCAAATTCTTGTAGTAACAGTATCCAACGAATTAGTCGTGGTTTAGCATCTTTCTTAGCCAAGAGGTGTCGTAAGGCACTGTGATCAGAATACACAATTACCTTAGCTCCCCAGACATAAGATCTAAATTTATCTAGCGCATATACTACTGCAAGCAATTCTTTTTCAGTTGTTGTGTAATTAATTTGAGCTTCAGAGAATGTTTTACTTGCATAGTATATAACCACGGGCTTTTTATCCACTCTTTGACCAAGGATGGCACCTACTGCGTGATCACTTGCATCACACATGATCTCAAAGGGCTGGGACCAATCAGGTGATTGCAGAATTGGTGCCTCTGTGAGCTTAACTTTGAATGTATTAAACGCCTCTATACAGTCTTTATCAAAGTTGAAAGGTGCGTCCTTCAGGAGAAGGTTACATAGGGGTTTGGTTATGGCACTAAAGTCTTTTATGAACCTCCTATAGAAACATGCTTTCCTAGGAAAGAACGAATCCCCTTAATATTAGTCGGCGGTGGTAACGAGGAAATTATTTGTATTTTAGCTCGGTCAACCTCCATTCCCCTTTCAGAAACTATATGTCCTAGGACTACTCCCTCTTTAACCATAAAATGACTTTTCTCCCAGCTTAGTACCAAATTGGTTTCAGTACAACGCTTGAGAACTTTTTCTAAATGAGAGATACACCCTTCGAATGACTTATCAAATATAGAAAAGTCGTCCATGAAGATTTCGAGAGACCCTCCGACAATGTCTGAAAATATGGCCATCATACATCGCTGGAATGTGGCCGGAGCATTACATAATCCAAAAGGCATTCTTCGGTAGGCGAATGTGCCATACGGACAAGTAAAGGTCGTCTTATCTTGATCCTCTGGGTGTATCGGAATTTGATTATACCCCGAATAGCCATCTAAGAAACAATAAAATCTTCGCCCTGCTAATTTCTCTACTATTTGGTCAATGAATGGCAGAGGGAAATGATCCTTCGAGGTTGCGGCATTCAGCTTTCTGTAGTCGATACATACTCTCCACCCCGTTACAGGGCGAATTGCAATCTTTCTCCTTCGGGAGTATCGACAACAGTGATTCCAGATTTCTTTGGAACCGTCTCTGTGAGACTAACCCATTGGCTATCTGATATCGGATAAATAATTCCAGCATCTAGCCATTTTAACACTTCCTTCTTCACTACCTCTCTAAGGTTAGGGTTTAGCCTTCTCTGATCATCTCTGCTTGGCTTGGCTGTTGGATCAGTTATAATCCTATGCATACACAGTGTTGGGCTAATCCCCTTAAGATCTGCTATGGTCCAGCCTACCGCTTCCTTATATCTCGATATCACGTCTAACAAGGCCCTTTCTTGAGCAGCAGTAAGGTCTGTTGCGATGATTACAGGCAATGTACTCTCAGGGCCAAGAAAAGTGTATTTTAGATGAGCTGGAAGTGGTTTCAACTCTAATTTGGGTGGTTGCTCTAAAGATGGTTTTGCTGATGGTGGAAGGTCCGTAGGAAGTTTCTCGATCTTATGTGTCCATGGCGGTTGAGTCGAATCCACCGACTGAACACGTTCAAGTTCGAACTCCTTAGCTTCAAGCTTATTATCTAGCTTATGCTCATTATAGTACAGAAGCAGCTCCACTGGATCTTTACATGTTATTGTTGATAATTGTTGTTGTATTAAATCATCAACTAGATCGATCATGTAACACTCTGAATCCAATGGTGCATTAGGTACATTATTAAAGACATTAAGTCGGAGTTTGCGGTTCTCGAATGCTATGTCTAATGCACATGTCCTGCAATTAATTTGAGCGGTGATTGTGGCTAAAAAGGGACGTCCTAATATGATTGCCAGTTGGCTTTCTTTGTAAGCACTATCTGAGTCCAACACTAAGAAGTCTACTGGATAATAGAAATCTTCGACCTTAACGATTACATCAGATAACATCCCTCGTGGTACTTTGGTAGACAAATCTGCTAATTGTAGGATTACATCTGTTGTCTGTAGGGTTCCTAGATCATGTTGGTCAAATAAATTACCAGGTAAAATGTTAACACTCGCCCCTAAGTCTAAAAGTGATTTTTTAATTTGAATATCGCCGATAGTTAACGGGATCAAGGGTGATCCTGGGTCTTTTAGTTTAGGCAGCAGTGAGCTAGTGATGACTGCACTGACTTGTTCAGTGAGGTTGATTTGCTTTGGAAAAGTTATTTTAAATTTTCGTTTCTTAGTACAAAGATCTTTTAAGAATTTAGCGTAAGAAGGGACTTGTTGTATAGCTTTGATTAAGGGAATGTTAATTTTAACTTGATTAAAAATATCCCATAACTCTTCGTTTTTAGGTCCTTTCTTACCATAAGGAAATGAAGCCTGGTTTTCTAAAGTCGTTGGGTAAGGAGCAATTACAGTATTGGACTCCGATTTAGGTGGGTCCTCTTCATAAGCAATTTCCACCTCGTCGTCTGTCTCACTCTCCTTAGGCATTTTTATTTTATTATCTACTTCCTTTCCACTCCTAAGGGTAGTGACTTTATTCACCTCGTTCACTTCGTTGACATCATATTTCTTTTCTTTGCCATGGTGATGCGATGTGTTGGGAAATAGTCTAAGTAAGTTCAAGCTGTTAGTTAGTCTTCTCAAACTGTTAGTAGAGTTTACATGTAAATGCAAAGTTCATGCTGTTAGTTGAAGAAACTCGAGCTGCCAGTGTAAAAGTTCAAGCTGCCAGAGTAAATCAACTCAAGCTGCTCTGTTCAAGCTGTCAAGTGATTCAAGCTGCTCATTAGTTTCATAAACAGAAAGTGCTGATTTTCAGGAAAAGATATCTACACGAAGATTCCAGCATATCTACTAACAGAGAAGTCATAGTCCTTCAAGGAAACAAATCAAGAAGCAATATAAATACATAGAATAGGTCTTTCTATTGTATAAGAGTTTTCTGCATATTCAAGTTTGTAATTGCTTTTTGTTTAAGTTTTCATAAGCCTCTAAGGTTGTAAAACCCTAAGAACAATTTGTGTTCTTCGTCTAATCAAACAGATTAGAGGTGATTGTAATCATTGAAATCAGCAATACAAGCAGTTTTGATTATTTCTTGTGTTTATCTGCTATTGATTCTGAAAGCTTTTGTTAAAATAATTAAGTGTTATTCCGCAAACTTCTTAATTAAACTTTGATTCAAAGCAAGATTATTGATTTATACTCTGATAAATTCAAATCAGTTAGTCTTGGTTAATTAGTTTTAGATCCTGACAAGTGGTATCAGAGCCACAGGTTGTTCTTTTTTTTCAAAGTCGAAAGTTTTCTTTTAAATTTTTAATCTTTTGCAATGGAATTTGAAAATAGTAGCAGTGGATCTGGGCAAGGACTCAAAGTGCCTATGCTCAAGCCCACTAAGTTTGAGATGTGGAAACTCAGGATTAAACAGCATATTCAATTTATTGATTATGCCATATGGGAAACTGTTGAATTTCCTCCTGTAGTTGATCCAGAACTTGATGATGAGGGAAAACCAGTCAAAACTCCTCCAAAAACTGAACTTGAAAGAAAGGCTAGAATGAATGAAGTGAAAGCTCTTACACTTTTACAAATAGCCATTCCTAATTCTTATCAACATCAGTTCAAAAAGTTTTATAGTGCTCATTCTCTTTGGAATGCTTTAGAGAAAAGATTTGTTGGTAATGCCAGTACCAAGAGAAATCAAAAGGATCTTTTGAAACGACAATATGAGAACTTTTCTGGTGGCAAGAATGAAAACCTTACTCAAATTATTGACAGGTTCAACAAACTGATAAGTGAACTAGAAAGTGCAAAAGTCAGTCTGGATCAAGATGAAGTCAACCAGAAAAGTTTCTCAGATCTCTTGGAGAAGAATGGACAGTTTATGCTGCACAATGGAGAACAAAAGACACTCTTGATGAGATAGAACTGGATGATCTGTACAACAGTCTGAGAGTGTTTGAGACTGAGATTGATACTAAAAAGAAATCCTTCTCTTATAATCACAATACTGCTCTTCTGTCTTCTGAAAAATCTAATAGCAGTGATTCCTTTTCAGGTGGTGATGGCAACTCTGCTGAAGCTCACTGTGAGGCTTTTGTCGCCAATCATGGACTATTTGCTCTAAATGGTGAAGATTTAGAACAAATTCATCCAGATGATCTTGAAGAGATGGATTTAAAGTGGCAACATGCAATGCTGACCATGAGGGCCAAAAGGTTTCTTAAAAGAACTGGAAGGACCAACTTTCAAGCCAGAATAGAAGGCAAATCAGCTTTTGATAATTTAAAAGTTGAGTGCTATAAATGTCATAAGCTTGGTCACTTTGCCAGAGAATGTAGATCTCAAGGTCAACAGTCATCAAGGACTCCACAGCCCAATCAGACATCATCATCAACAGCACTTGTCTCTCAAGAAGGCAATGTGTTTGACTGGAGTGATCAGACAGAGGAAGAGTTTCAAAATCAAGCTCTAATGGCAGAAACATCAAATGTCTCCTCCACTGAACTACCATCTGAGGTAAATTCTAAACTCTGCTCTCAATCATGCAAAAATATGGTTAAAAAGTACAGAGACCATAATGAGAGCATGTGCAAAACTCTAGCTAAGATGGAAGAAAGGAGATATGAATATATGCAAGCCATAGAAGATCTTGAAAAACAGATCAATGACTATAAGGATAATGAGATTCAAATGGGACATGATAGAACATATCATGAGTGGGAGAAAAAGGAGCTAAATAAGAAAATAGAATCCCTGAATAAAAAGGTAGAAGAGACTGAACAAAAGGTGTTAGAGGCTAATAAGAAACTAGAATCTGTCAATATAGATCTAGGTAACTTCAAATTGGCTAATCAAAAGCTGGACCACCTAATGGAAGTCCAATTTAAAGATAGGGTAAAATCTCAGGTTAATCCCAAAGAAGGCATAGGATACAGGGATACTCCACCCCCATACAACAACAAATACATTCATCCAATGAGTGAAGTTGCTGATAGACTTGTCAATAAACCATTAGATGAGTCTATGACTACTGTAGATCCTATTCTTGATACCAGCCCTGAATCTAAAGAAGATAAGATTCAAAATAGAGAGTATGAGTGCACAGAAGTTGAGAAGGAACACAAAATAATGAGTTCACCCATAGAGACCCAAGCCCCAAGTAAGAAAGGAAAGGAGAAGATGAGTGTATGCAATGTTGCTCCATAAGTTTGTGTACATTCTAACTGTAACACTGCATCTTCTTCAAAGAATAATAAAAAGGGTAAAAATGTTCCAGTCTGCACATGCCAAAAGCATGGTGTTCAAAAGTTTCCCAAACAACAGCAGGTAAGGGGAAATCAGAGGAACAAGAACCAGAAATTGTCAGATAAATCTGGTTCTCCAATTCAAATAGTCAAAAGGTGTTTCCACTGTGGAAGGAAAAATCACTTGGCCAAGGACTGTTTTTATAAACCATCTGTTGTGAAACAGACTTTGAATCAAAAAAAATCAAGTCCTACTCAGGCAAAACATTCAAAGGTCAAACCTTCTGCTACACCAGTTCCAAAGAAAACAGTTGATCACAGGCCTTCAAAAGTTAATAAAAAACAGTCCACACACCAAAAACAAGTTTTGGCAAAGCCTGAATTAAGCTTTAAACAAATATGGTGTGTCAAGGACAAATCTTCAGATCAAACTCCTGATGCAAAAGATCAGACTGCTAAGCCAAATTCTGAAGTTGCTAGTGCAAATACTGAAGCTGTTAGCACTAAAAACACAGATCAAGCTGCTAAGCATCAATCTGGAACTGTTAGTGAATCATCTGAGACTGTTAGAAGAAAAGATGATCAAAATACCTGGTACCTCATATAATCACTAAATACTCTCCAAAGACTCCATCAGTAGATCTCACTAAATATAAGAAGTCAAAAACAGTATTTAGTTATGTCAATGTACAAGGCCAACCCAAAACCAATTTGGTTTGGGTTTACTCCACTACTGACTAAATCCATCAAAACTGAAATTCTGCTTGTCCAGATCAATGTTGATGACATCATCTTTGGTTCAACAAATAATTGTTTGTGCAAAGAGTTTGAAGCTTTAATGCACAAAAAGTTTCAAATGAGTTCAATGGGAGAACTCACTTTCTTTCTAGGATTGCAGGTCAAGCAGAAACCCACTGGTCTCTTCATAAGTCAATCAAAGTATGTCAAAGACATACTGGAAAAGTTTGGGTATCAAGACACCAAAGTTGCAAGCACTCCAATGGATCCTCACAAGCAGCTCCATACAGACAAAGATGGCATAGATGTGGACATTCATTTATACAGATCTCTAATAGGATCACTTATGTATCTAACATCTTCTAGACCTGATATTATGTTTGCTATCTGTGTGTGTGCTAGGTTTCAATGCTCTCCAAAGGATTCTCATTTAGTTGCTGTTAAGAGAATCTTTAGATATCTAAAAGGCCAACCTCATTTAGGTCTCTGGTATCCTAAAGACTCTCCTCTTACATTAACAGCCTACTCTGACAGTGACTATGGTGGATGCAACATTGACAGAAAATCCACATCTGGTGGATGTCAATACTTAGGAGCAAGACTGGTCTCTTGGCAATGCAAAAGCAGACAACTGATTCCACATCATCCACTGAAGCAGAATATGTAGCAGCTGCAAGCTGCTGCTCATAGGTAATGTGGATTCAAAATCAATTGAGAGACTATGGTATGAACTTCTTATCCACTCCTATTTATATTGACAATTCAAGTGCAATCAGCATTGTGCAAAACCCAGTGAAATTCCCAAAAACCAAGCATATAGAAATCAGATTTCACTTTATAAGGGATTGTAATGAGAAGAAGTTAATCCAAGTTACCAAAATACATACTAATGATCAGTTAACTGATCTATTTACAAAACCTTTTGATGTAGGAAGGTTCACTTTCCTAGTATCAAATATTGGTATGGTAAACATGGATTAATTTGTTTTCATTATTATCTAATTCATATGCTTTGTTAAGGGGGAGTCACTGTTTCATTAAAAGATGCATAAGTTTCATCTAACAGCTTGAGTATTTTCTCAAGCTGCTAGTTCATTTTCTCGAACTGTTAGTTATTCACTTGATCTGTCAAAGTGTGCAGGGTATTTAGGTAATTTTTAAATGTGTGTGCGCAGGACCCAACTCTTTTCAACACCTTTAAAGGTCCCAGTTTCGTTCAGTTGTAAGTACCAGTTACAAAGTTTCCTTCCACAGCCTTTCTTTTCTCTCTGAACGATTCACACACTCTTCTTTGCAACCCTAAATCCTCCGTTCAATCTTCAATGGAGTTTGTCAAAGAACACAACTGCCTACCATACTCTCTAAAGCACTCTGAACTTGAGTCGTTCCATGACATGATGGATTTTCTAAGACACTCCCATATCCACCATGCCCTCAATCTCAATCCCACCATATACATATCTCATATCGAACAGTTCTGGAATCGTGCCTCTGTTCAAACCATCAATGGAATTCCTTCTATACTATCCAAAATTGATGGGACTCCCATCACCATCACTGAGGAATCCATTCGACGCCATTTGCATCTTCAAGATGCCACAGGTATAAAAGACCTAACCCTTGATGCTTTACATACTGGTCTTTACAATATTGGATATACGGGTCCTGCTGATTCATTTACTTTCTTGAAAGCACATTTTTCACCTAAGTGGAAATATCTTGTGCATATCATTCAGCAGTGTATAAGCCCCAAAAGAACCGGTTGGTCAGAATTTTCTTCCAACATTGCCACTGCCTTAGTGTGCTTTTCAACGGGCCAACGGTTCAATTTCTCAAATATGTTTTTTCAGGGGATGTTAAGGCATCATTCCCTAAAGAATGGGAAGTTTTTAATCTATCCAAGATTTTTGGCAGAAATAATTGCACACACTTGCACTACTTCTCATTTACATAAGAGGATACACGTTTCCCACAGGCACTCACTATCTTCCATCAAAAGACTTTTGAAACAAAGTGCCAATTTTTTGAGTGTAGATGTTCCATTGCCTTCTGCAATGATGAACATCATTCCAAGAAACAGAGGAGAGGGTCCTGAGCAGGCTCAGCCTATCATTCCTGCTACACCCCTAGGACCCCAACCCACTCCTCATGATACACAAATTCCTTCTGATCTTATTGCACAGCCCCCAGCCCCACTAAAATTTCTATTTAAAAGGAAAAGAGGGCCAGGAGCTCCTTCCTCCTCAGCCCTCAGACAAGAGCCATATAACCCTGTGCAGGAGGACACTTCTGCACAGAATATCCAAAGGGAACACATTGAGGACTCTCCCATCCTCACTCAGGAGGTGAACATCTCACCAGAGATTGTTCATATGGGTTCTGTGGCTGGCACTACTGCTGTCTCTGCACAAGAGGCATAGGACAGTGCCAACATCATTAAGACCACACCCATGGCAACAGCAAGTGTGCAAACACAAGCTGGAAGTCCGCAGAACCAAGAACAGAGGGGCCCAGAGGTTTTTACTTCTGGTATTCATGCCAGTGATAGATCACAAGCACCACAGGTGTTTTCTGATCTTGAGGATAGTCTGCGACTCATGCTTTTGACGGATCCTAAGAGGAAACCTGTTGTAGCAATGTTGGAATACCAAAAGTCTATCATTGCTGCACAGGGTGCACAAATTATAGCCCTAAAGCAAGCAGAAGTGGCTCAAAATCAGAGAATGGATTATCTCCATAAGGGGTTTACCCTTTGTGGAAATAAGATCATTCAATTAGAGCGTTTGATTCAAATCCAAGGGGCAAAGGTTGTCGGTCCTCCTGACCAAACCAATGCTTCCAAAATGGGGGAGAATCAGGAGTTTCCAAAAGCAGTCCAAGCAGCTCCAACAGAATCAGTCCAAGCAGCCTCAACAGTTCCACCTTCTAGGCTAACAGTCCCAACAGCTTCTCAAGCTGTTAGCCTAGAAACTCAAGCTGCCTCCTCAAAAGCAACTGGAGTTGTTATAAGGGAAGGTGTTCAAGCTCCAATCAGTACAGTTCTAGCTACAACCTCTGCTACAAAAGACAAGGGCAAGGGCATTTTTATTGAGTCTCCAAAGCACAAATTTACTTCCAAAGAAGCCTAGATTGCCTTTGATGCTGAAATTGCAAGAAAATTAGCAGAAGAACAGGATCAAGAGTTAGACCAGCAAACCCAGCCCCCAATGGACCATGATGAAACCTTAGGAGATTATCTAAAGGGGTTTGTGGTCAAACAAGGAGAAAAGAAGAGGAAGCTGCCAACAGGGCACTCTAAGGCTGAGCATAGAAGATTTCTGATCAATTTTGCCTTTGCAGCTGGCATTCCAAAGAAGATGGCTCAGTCAATGACCATTGAAAGGCTGCAAGAGATCCATGACAAAGAAGTGGACAAAAGAAAGAAAACAAAAGTCTCCCAAGAAGTCCAACCATCACAAGAACCAGTACAAACCGATACAAGTCATGTTCAAGCTGCTACCAGTGCACCTGCTCCTTCTGATCAAGCTGTTGCTTCTATTCCTGCATCTGAGTCATTATCACAAGCAAAGCTTCATCAAGTTAAAAGGGTGTTGTTTGAGCAACAACTGCAAAAGGCCATGGAGATAGAGAAATTGATTGACCAGCATGACTTTACAAAGCCTCTTATCAACTACTGGTATGCTAAGCCACTGGACAATATTGATTTAAGAGTTGAGTTTATAGTGAGAAGGGAATCTAGTCCAGAAGAAGAGTATGACACATTCTAGCATATGGTTCAAAAGTTGACCAGAGATGAGCTAACAAAGATGCATAATATTGGGTCTGTGACACAAGTAAGATCTGCTCTACCACAAGTGAAACAAGTTATCAAAGATCTGAAGTCAATTATTGATCCTGAGTCCATAAGGAAAGAGATAGAGGATGCCAACAAGAAAGGAAAGAAGATCAAGCAAGTTGATCTGTTTGTCAAATCAAGGACTTACAGAATCAAATTTTCAGATGGATCTGGTATGTTCTTTAATCTTGAATTCTATGATCTACCAAAGGATATGCTACTCCAGATGAAATTTGTTAGAATATCTTGTGATAGAGAAGAGATGAAGAAAGATTTTTTGAAGGCTGTAAATCAGAAACTTGCACAGTTGTAAGTGTTTGAAAGCCTTGGTTTGTAAATAACAGTTTACTTATTCATTTCCATTTTTGTATAGAACTTAAAGTCTTGTGTAAAGAATTTATGTTAGGGGGAGATTGTTGGGAAATAGTCTAAGTAAGTTCAAGCTGTTAGTTAGTCTTCTCAAACTCTTAGTAGAGTTTACATGTAAATGCAAAGTTCATGCTGTTAGTTGAAGAAACTCGAGCTGCCAGTGTAAAAGTTCAAGCTGCCAGAGTAAATCAACTCAAGCTGCTCTGTTCAAGCTTTCAAGTGATTCAAGCTGCTCAACAGTTTCATAAACAGAAAGTGCTGATTTTCAGGAAAAGATATCTACACGAAGATTCCAGCATATCTACTAACAGAGAAGTCATAGTCCTTCAAGGAAACAAATCAAGAAGCAATATAAATACATAGAATAGGTCTTTCTATTGTATAAGAGTTTTCTGCATATTCAAGTTTGTAATTGCTTTTTGTTTAAGTTTTCATAAGCCTCTAAGGTTGTAAAACCCCAACAGTTTGTGTTCTTCGTCTAATCAAACAGATTAGAGGTGATTGTAATCATTGAAATCAGCAGTACAAGCAGTTTTGATTATTTCTTGTGTTTAATAGCTATTGATTCTGAAAGCTTTTGTTAAAATAATTAAGTGTTATTCCGCAAACTTCTTAATTAAACTTTGATTCAAAGCAAGATTATTGATTTATACTCTGATAAATTCAAATCAGTTAGTCTTGGTTAATTAGTTTTAGATCCTGACACGATGGATTAACTGTGTTGTTACTCGGAAGTTTCCTTTCTTCTCGTTTAGTTAAGGACTCTGCAATTTGTTCCATCTGCCTTCCAAGCATCTCCATTGTTTTCGCTTGAACCATGGTTTGTTGCTTCATGAATTCCATAAACTCGGAAAACTCTTTCGAGTTCCCCGACACTAGTCGTGAATCATTTTCTTCTTTAGGGTCTTGGCGTTTATAGTACCGATCATCCTTTGTAGCTGAGGTCGATGCATATTGGAAATCTCGGTTTTGTTGACGAGGTTGCTCATATCTTGGCTTCGGGGGAGCATCATTGTCTTGATTATCCCTCCAACTAAAGTTCGGGTGTTTTCTCCATCCCGGATTGTAGGTCTCCGAGTATGGGTTCTCCCGTTCTCTTCGTTGCCGAAAGCCAAAAGCTTCGTTCACATACTCTTCGTGCGTGAAGGTATGTGGGCTGTTCTCGGTTGGATGAGAAGGGTCTCCACAAGTGACACAGCAGACTTGTGCCACTGTAGCCTTTCCCATTCCTTTCATCAACAAGTCCATCTTTTTGCTTAGTTCGGATATGTCAGATTTAACCTCCTTTTTCCATGCGTTGTCTATGCCCATAACTTGGACACCAACACTATTATCCGAACCTGCTTGGACTTTTAAGCCTTTACTTAACTGGGTTAATAATTCCCAAGCTTCATCATCTTCCTTAGCTAAAAAGGTTCCACCTGAAGCAGCAGTGATCATATTCATAGTTTCTTGACTAACCCCATCGAAAAAGGTTTTAATTAGCATCCATTTAGGGATTTCATGGTGAGGGCATGTTCTTAGTAATTCATTTAACCTATTAAAGGCTTCGTGGAATTGTTCCCCAATTTTCTGTTTAAATCCAGTAATTTCTTTACGTTTTTTTGTAGTTTTGCTAATTGGGTAATATTCAGTTAGAAATTATTTTTTCATTTCAACCCAGTTAGTTATACTATAAGTGGGAAGTGACACGAACCTGTTTAGCGCTCTTTCCTTCAAGGAGAAAGAAAAGAGTCTGAGTTTTAGAGCATCTACGGTCATTCCCCTAACGTGATTGGCCTTACATATGGCAGTGAATTCAGCTAAGTGCTCATACAGTTCTTCGCTTGGTGCTCCGCGAAAAACGGGTAATATGCTAAATAACTGTGGCCTAATTTCAGGTTCATTCTCGTTAATTGGATAGAGAATGGGTGATGGATCAGGGATATCACCCGGCCTATAATGGGATTCTACAGTTCTACGGTCTCCCATTGGTCTTTGGTTTCGTTGGACGTCAACAAGAACGTTATCGACGTTCTCGTCTTCCGAACTAAATACTTCTTCTTCCACGTTTACTTTAGGAGCAATATTTTTTATTTCGTTCGCTTGAGTTGTGGCTCGCCTATTAGATCTAGCAGTTATTTCGATTTCTGGATCAAACTTCAAGGGTGAAATTTTACCAGAATATCGTGTGTGCATAAACCTATGAGGGCTAGATGAAGAATTTGAATTAGGTACTTTCTTTTTGGTGAGAATCGATGCTTGCGCCACGATTCCCTTTTTCTTAATAAGACTAAGGCAATAATTAAAGCATAAACTAATTAACTAGAATAATAGCAAATAATTAATTTTAACTAAGTTACATAAGCAAATTAAAACGAATAAGTAAATAAATTGAGAGTAACTAAATTAAATTACTCTAGAAAAATTAAGTAACTAAACTAAGCTAATTACTAAAATACGTGATTTAAGCGCAACCGCTCCCCGGCAACGGCGCCAAAATTTGATGCGAATGTCGTTAACCCGTCAAAAATACCACTAAATACCTTAGAAACTAGGGTAAGTAGGGATCGTGTCCACAGAGAGCGAGAGGTTAAATGCACGTATTCGAGCGACTAGCGTTGTAAAATAATTAATTTAAAGAGATTGATTGGTTTGTAAAAAGTTGATTGCTTGATTTATAAAATTAATTACTTACGAAATTTGTAAAAAGAAAAGTTAATGAAATTGTTTGATTGAATAAAGTACGAGGACAACCATTCCCGGATTCCACACTTAGCTTTGTATTTAATTTATAAAAACGATATAAAGATTACATAGACATAATCTTTGTGATAATTATTATTAGAATTCGTTACGTGATCTTGGGCATAGCGCGTGATACGTTTGATTACTCGTCTTAATTAATTAATTAACTCGGCACGAATAATAAAATATCAACGAACTATCTTGCGAAACGCGACAAACAAATAACAATCATTCGTTTACAATCTAAACATAATTACTAAAACCATGCAAACATAAAGTAATCGTTAATAAAATAAAAACTTAGCGATGTGCTTCCTCCGAGAATGATTGGGATGAGACTAGCCGGACATTATTGGTGCAATGCTCAAGAGTTGTGTGTCTATCTTCGTAGTTTGACTCGTGTGCTCTTCGTACTCATGTTCGCTCAAACGGGGTCCTTTTCCTTAGCTTTCCTCTCCAAAAAACGATGCTTTCCTTAAAACTATGACTTTGTGTTTATAGGAAAAGCTGGAAAAACCCTAAAAACGGCTGTCTATTATTTTCCGTAAGCGCAGGCCTGCGCCCCCCGCCCCTGCGCCTGTCTGTAAAATCCGTATTTTTGTGAATTAATTTCTTCTGTTGAGCACGTGGTCTGGGCGCAGGGCTACGCCCTTCTCTGCGCCTGGCTCTGAAAATTTATCCTTTTTTCGCCAATTTAGACCGGATTTTATTTACCTGTACAAGCACAGAATTTATTCAATAGTAGCACATTGTATGACATTTTCTCACTGAAAACAACTCTTTTACGTCTAATAAACACGGTAAATTATAACCCGATCAATAGCTAAACAAATGAACTCCTTTAAAGTAGAGAAATTGTAACATTTCATCAGAAATTATAAAAATTCGTGATTTTCTGTTTAAGGCATCGGGATTCCAGACAATAATAAACTATTATTGACAGGACTCCAGAGTCAATCGTTTAGAGACCAATGTTAGAAAATTACAAAAAAAAAAAATTATAATTTCTTAAAAAAAATGTGACATTTTTCTTAAAGCATTAAAAATTCAACACTTAGAAAAAAAATTTCTTTTCAAACTCGAATGAAAGTACCACATTCTCGAATGACTCTTTATTAGTCTCAAATAATACATGACCCAACTCGAATAAGTCTATGAAGCAACTCGAATGACATGTAGACTATCTCGAATATAACTTGGAATAAACTCGAACATAACATGATACAACTCGAATAGTTCTTGATGCAACTCGAATAAGTCTTGAAGTTTCTCAAATGATCAATTTGTCCAACTCGAATGAAATACATGTTAAACTCGAATGAAACAAGAGTTTATGGACCATCTCTATTATGTCTAACACTCAACTCGTATGAAGAAGGAACTTTCTCGATAACAACATTACCCCAACTCGAATAAAACATAGAGACTTAAGTTCTGAAATTTTCTAAGTCCAACAAACTTAGTCAACTCGAATCACATGTAAAGTTCCTCGAATCACTTTTCATTCAACTCGATTTTTTCTTGATGGTTCTCGAGTATCATAGTACTCAACTCGCATGAATCACAGAAGTTTCTCGAGTATTATTTTAATCAACTCGATTGATTCTTGAACTTTCTCGAATGTCTTTTGAGTCAACTCGATTAACTCTTGGGGTTTCTCGAATATACCCTTTAATCGAGAAGTTCCTTTTGTTTTTATTACAAGTCCAATATACACTGAAATTTCGAATTTGAGTTTTAAAGTAGTTTTTCAGTGATTTAAAACTTGTATCCCCTTCGAAAATACATTTTAACCACTTTTGTTTTATTGAACTTCTATTAAAAACAACATTTAAGTTGTTAAAAATGCAAATTTCAGAAAACACTTGAACTCGAAGCTTTTTGACATTGAAATCCAAATTTCTGTTTGTGTGGATTGTTTTGAACCATGAAATTACATATTCATGTTCATAATCATACAACACACCATACCACACATTTAATTTAAGTTTTATGATCAAAAATCATGAATCACCATTAACACACAAATCACGAAAAATACGTACACAATATACATATTAAGACTGATATTGAAATACATTTATGTAAAACACAATACACAATCGATTTACTCACAATCTATTGTAATCTTGCTTGAGTCTTTCGAAGATATTTGTGGGTTTGAGGTTTCTTAAGAGTGAAGAAACTTTTTGTAGAAGAAGATGGAAAGTCGGTTTTTGAGAAAATATTTTTGAAATTTGAAATTAAAATTTATAGAACCCTTTGACCCGGCCCTTGGTTTGAAAAGAAAATCTAACCGGCCCAAATATCTTCATTATTAGATCCATTTAATTTCCATAACCCACTATCTTAAAAAAAAATTTAGAAAACTAAAACAACAACAAAAAAAAAATTTCTTTTAAAAAAAAAATTTTAAACACACAAAAACATAACAAAAACAACAAATCAAAGAGAACATAAAGAAAAAAAATAAAAAAAATAAACTAAACAAAAAAAAATAAAATTCTCCCCCTTTACTTTCTGAATGTTGCTCCCCCTCAAATGTATATCATTTTTCTCAGCTCAGTTCCCCCTACAAAGTAACATATAAATTTTATCAGATTTACTCACAACCAGATAAATTTATTTTCTGTTCCCCCTGCACATGACAATCCAGATCTTGTTAAATTCCAAATAATATTAACTTTTTAAGATTCAAGAATTTAACATCAGACTAAAATCAATAAAAAATGAGAATTTAAAATTATAAATTGACACTACTGAATTATTAAATCTTAATGATTCAACATACCTAGTTTGTATACCAAAAAAATAAACCGTTTTTCATCCAACGCTTTGGTAAACAAATCAGCTAGTTGATATTCAGTAGGCACAAAATATAATTCTGTATTTCCATTTTCTACATGATCTTTTATAAAATGGTACCGAATGTCAATGTGTTTTGTTTTTGAATGTTGCACAGGATTTGATGCAATGGCTATTGCGCTCTGAGAATCACAGTAGATTGGTATTTTCTTTGGTGTAAAACCGTAATCGCGCAGCTGGCTCTTCATACACAACACCTGAGAACAGCAAGAAGATACAGCAACGTACTCTGCTTCAGCTATAGACAATGAGACGCAATGTTGTTTCTTGGATGACCAGCATACAGGTTTGTCACCTAAGAACTGTACTGCTCCAGACGTACTTTTTCTGTCCATCTTATCACCTGCGTGATCAGCGTCAGAAAAAGCAGTTAGATTAAATGAAGATTCTCTAGGATACCACAAACCAAGATTTGGAGTGCCTTTGAGATATCTTAAAATTCGTTTCGCAGCTGTTAAATGTGATTCTTTAGGATTTGCCTGATATCTTGCACAGACACATGTAGCAAACATAATATCTGGTCTACTAGCTGTTAAGTACATTAATGTCCCAATTATACCTCGATAGTGAGTTACATCTACAGGTTTCCCCGAAATGTCCTCATCGAGTTTTGACTTTGAATCCGGAGCCATGGGAGTTTTCATAGGAGTACTGTTGACCATGTTAAATTTCTTTAACATGTCTTGTATATATTTTGACTGATTGATAAAAATACCATCAGCTAATTGTTTTACTTGTAATCTCAAGAAAAAATTTATTTCGCCCATCATGCTCATTTCGAATTTTTGGGACATTAAAAATGCGAATTTCTTACAAAATTCTGGATTTGTAGACCCAAATATTATGTGATCTACATATATTTGTATAACTATGATATCCGGCCCCTGACGTTTTATAAACAGGGTTGTGTCAATTGCACCTTTGTTAAATCCACATTTCAACAGATATGTTGAAAGTGCATCATACCAAGCAACGCGGTGCTTGTTTAAGGCCATACAGTGACTTATCTAAAATATATACATGATCAGGTCTCGAAGGATCAGTAAAACCTTCGGGCTGATATGTATATACTTCATCTGTTAGTTCCCCGTTTAAAAACGCAGTTTTAACATCCATCTGATAAACTGTAAAGTTTTTATGAGCGGCAAAAGCTAAAAACATTCTAATCGCTTCGATTCGTGCAACTGGTGCAAACGTTTCATCGTAGTCAATCCCTTCTTGTTGACTGTTTCCTTTAGCAACGAGACGAGCTTTATTCCAAATGATTACTCCATGTTCGTCTTTCTTGTTTTTAAAGATCCATTTCGTGCCTATAATGGATTTGTCTTTTGGGCGCTCAACAAGTCTCCAGACCTTTAACCGTTCGAACTGGTTCAGTTCTTATTGCATCGCCACAATCCAATCAGCGTCCAGAAGTTCTTCTTTTACATTCTTGGGCTCTATTTTACTTAGAAAATTTGAAAATATACATTCATTTATGGTGTCCCTTCTGGTTTGGACTGACGCGGATAATGTTTTCTATTGGGTGATTTCTTGTCCACTTAAAAGTATGTGGAAACGGTTCTATTTGGTCTTGATTGGGATTATGATCTAGATATGTTGGTTGGGGAGTTACTTCAGATGTGGTGGGTGGGACATCTGAGGTAGGAGCTTCTAAATTTTCAGAATTTATGAGGGTTTCAGAAGGATTTGGAGGTTCAATGGGTTGTACAATCTCAGTTATCGATTGCACATTTGTTGTTGAAGCTTCTCCAGTTTCTTCTGAAACTTGTTGTTGAGAAAGATCAGAGACTACGACTGGATCTTCAGTAATCCAGTCAGGCACCAAATTTAGAACATTAGTTTTGGGCTTTTCAAAATAGTCTTCATAAAAATTCTCAAACAACTTATGTAATTCTGAGTGTTCAGCATTTTGTTCAGATGACTCCAATGAAGTCTGCATTTGAGGTTCGGGTCCTGAACTGGTGTGTTCAGAAGCCATCACCACTCCTTCATCAAATTTGACATTCACGCTCTCGTTGACTGTCTTGGTTCTCTTGTTGTACACACGGAAGGCAACCGACTCCTTTGAATATCCGATGAATATTCCTTCATCTGCCTTTTGATTAAACTTTCCAAGATTATCTTTGTCGTTTAGAATAAAGCATATGCAACCAAAGACATGGAAAAATTTAATATTAGGTATTCCTTTATTAATCAATTCATAAGGAGTCTTTCCGAATCTCTTATTTATGATTGAACGATTCTGTGTGAAACAAGCAGTTGCAACTGCTTCTGCCCATAAGAATAACGGTAAATTTGAGTATGCTAGCATCGTCCTAGCTGATTCCACTAGTGTCCGATTTCTTCTTTCGACGACACCGTTTTGTTGTTCGAGCAGCTGTAAACTGATGTGTAATTCCTATAGAATTCAAGAATGAGTCAAGCGATTTGTTCTTGAATTCTGTTCCGTTATCTGAGCGGATTGTTTGAATTGTGAGTTGCAACTTCACTTGTATTTTCCGGATGAAGTCTATGATTGTTTCGGTTGCATCCGATTTGGACCTCAGGAAGAAAACCCACGTGTATCGTGAATAGTCATCAACTATCACCAATACATATCGTTTCTTATTAATGCTTTGTACTCTCATTGGTCCACAAAAATCCATATGCAGTAACTCCAGTGCTCTCGTGGATGAGTGTTCAGCTTTGGATTTGTGTGTAGCTCTTGTCATTTTTCCTTTTTCACATGCGGCACACAACTGCTCCTTTTGGAATTTGAGAGTTGGTAGCCCTTTAACTAACCCTCCTTTTGCTAGGTTGGTTAACTCATTGAAGTTCAAATGTGAAAGGCGACGATGCCACAGCCATGCTGTTTTAGATATAGCTTTTGACATTAAGCAGACATCTTTCTTCAGATTAATCGAGGCTAAATCAATGGAGTACAAATTGGTTTCCTGTTTCCTGCCAATATTTCCTTTCCTTCTCCGGATCTGATGCTGCACCGATTGGCTTTGAAATTGACTTCTATACCTTTATCACACAACTGTCCAATACTAAACAAATTGTGTCCAAGACCATCAACATAGAAAACCTTTTGAATGGTAATTTTGTCGTATTTGAGACTTCCGTATCCTCTGATTGGACAAAACTGATCATTTCCAAATCTGACGGTCCCACAGAACTTTTATACAAAGTTCGTGAGTGTGTCTTTTTGTCCGGTCATACGCTTGGAACATCCGGAGTCAAGATACCAGACATGGTTTACCTATAAGACGAAGTAGCACATGAGGTACCCACTTCTATTGGGTACTTTTGTTTTATGTAATTCATGCAAATTATTATTTGTTTTCCTAACAGATATGGCTTTTAGCTTATCATTTGATGTTGTTTTAGGTACCCACTTTTGAACTGTTCTTTTAGATATCCACTTTTGTACAATTCGTGGTGGAATTGTTTTTGAAATTCTTTTCTGTGGAACCTTTTTCTGTTCATAAAATGGGTCCTTTTTCTTTGGTTGCCAGACGAGCTTATTGGATTTAACAATTGAAGGCTTACAAGCATAAGAATTCAAAGCAATTAAGTCCGTTCTAGAAAACTTTATACAAGAATTATTAACAAGTTTATTATTACAGACAGAATGTTCAATGTTGCTATTTCTATCTGTAACAATTTTGTCCTTCACGCGCCACTGTTGTTTTATACTCTTGTTTTATAGTTCTCTTTTCTTCTTTCTCCAAACTTGTTTTCTCGAACTGTTCACAATGATATCTGGCATAAAAGAAGTATGAGAATTAGTAGATTTAGATACTTGTTTCTTCTGTAAATTTCTCATACCTTTTGAAGATTGGACTTTAAGTGCAATTGAGTCCGCTGATGAAGATGATTCACCTTTTTCAAAGTTTGCAGTTTTAACAATAACTTTTGTTTTCTCCTTCTTTTGTTGTAATAATGATGAACTTTCAGACGATTTTAAAGAATCTGTAGAAATTCTTTGCAAAATTTAACAGGTTCTTTATTATCATTTGTTTGTTTGCTATGCAAAGGTTTGATAAATTCATCAATTTTACCAAACATTTGCTCTAATGAATTAAAATCAGAGTGCATGTACAGATCAAATTCCTTTTCTGAATTTATAGAATCTAGAGAAGTTGAGGATTCTGGATCAGACAACTTTATGTTTTTAGGCTGTATTTGTAACTTTTATTCCATAGTTCTTAATTCAGCCTTGAGAGTTCCATTCTCTGTCTCAAAATTTTTAATTTTCAATTCTAGATCAGAATTTATCTTTTCCAAAGTTGAATATGGCAGATATAACTTTTGAGATTGAGTAGGTAATTCAGACAAATCCTTTTCAGAATATGTTTGAATGTACTCTTCTTTAATATCATGAATATTACTTGATTCATTTATTCTGGTATAATCACCAGAATTTTGCATTTTGTCTGATCGTAATCTTTTTATTTCTTCACTAGATTCTACTTCATCAGAGGCTTTCATAAATGCCATTTTTAATCCTAAGTTCATGTATCTGACATCATATAGTGTTGGTGAACTAGATATTGCTTTTGTCAGATACTTTGGATTTTCCCAACCAATTCCAGATTTAGAATTATAAAATTCTGTGTCTTTTGGTTGATTTAAATAAATTGTTTGATCTGTTTGCCCTCTTTTGATAAATTCATCTTCCATCTTCTTTATTTTCTCATAAAGTTTAGTTCGTTCTTCAAAAATAGCATGATATTTTACAGAAAAATTGGAAGCTTCTAATTCTACTATTCGCAGTCTTTCTTGTAAATCAGATATATTGTGATTAAGATTAAGTATATTGCTTTGTAGTTCTCTTTCCTTGTCTAAATCTGAAACTGCTCGTAAAGCTAATGCTTTATCTTTGGAAAACTCTAAAACTAAGTTATGTTCATTACGAAGTTTGTTTTCCAAAGAATGAGCATTTTTCTTTTCCGCCTTTAAAGATTTTTCAAACTTTTTAAGCATAAAGGCCATATGAGTTAGTTTTTCTTCTAGTACACATGATTCATCAATATTAGAGTCAGAATTAGAATGTACCTCCGGCTTATCTGAACCATCTGATCTTTCAGATTCTGAATCTTCATCATTTTCAGCCTCAGTTTTGCCAGTTGCCATCATTGCAACTTCTCCTGTCTCTTCCTCCTCAGATTCTTGTCTTTCTTCATCCTCTTCATCAGTTAAACCAACCCATACTTCATCTTCAGCTATCAAGGCTGATTCACTCAATTCTGACTCATTGAAAATCTCTGATTTGAGGCAAATATGAGCATCTTCATCCAGAATATCTTCATCTTCAGATAACTGCAACCAGTGGTCATCCTCCGCCATAAGAGCTTTTCCTGATTCTTTTTCTTTGGCTAAGAGAGCCTTTCTCGTATAGTAGTCTGAGTTTTCGACTACTGGGATCAACATTCTCGGGCATAATGACCTGGTTTTCCACAGTTGTAACATTTCTGTTCTGAATCTTTCTTTGCTGACTTGTCTGACTTTTCATATTTGTCAGTCTTTCTTCCACTGCTTTCTCCAGATTTCTCATATTTGTCCTTCTTCTCAATTTTCCTCGAGCCTGTTTTGTAGCGCATCTTATTGTTGGTTGGCTTTCTGTAGAACTTCTTTTGAAATGCTTTTGTTTGCAGTGCCATCTGCTTTTTCATTTCTTCTATCTCTGAATCAGCAGATGAATCAGAGGATTCTGATTCGGAAGATGTACTGCTGACTACGGCTCTATTCTCCTTTTTCATTTTGTATTTATACTTTTTCTCTGCCAGTAGAGCCATAGATCAAAAGTTTCTTTCTCGGCTTTCTTCTTTCCTGATATTTTCCTCAACACAACCTCTTGGTAGTTGTTGAGGTTCTCAAATATCATATGAAAATCCATTTCTTCAATATCCTTTGTTTGCTGGATAATCATAGCATATTTTCCCCATTCAGGATTCAGAACATTTAAGAATTTGACATTTATGTCCAGATTGGACTTTGTCACTCCGTTTCGTTTCATTTCACTTACCAAATTCACAAACCTTAGGTAAGTGTTTTCCAGTAGTTCTCCTTCACGGGCTCTGAAGTTTTCAAACGTCATTAGGCTGTTTCTAGCCCTGTTTGTGGCAGCTCTGTAAGATCCCCTCATCAGTTTACACACTTCATCCCAAATTGACTTAGCAGTTTTTGTATTTGTGAGGCATGTGTAAATATCATTGAGGATAGATATCGGAAGTAATTTCCTGGCAGTTTTATCCCCTAATTTTCTCTTCTTTTGGGTCTCCGTCAGGTTCGTGACCTCGACTGTCCTTGGTGGAATTGGGGGATTACCGGTCGGTACTCCAGGGATTGTTTCCATGAAAGTGGCTGGTCCTTCTGTTAAGGATTTCAGCATCTCTTCTGATAGATCATGAAAGCTAATGAATTCAAGAAACCTCTCCCTCCATTGAACATATTCACCCCTGTATAGAATTGGGGGTTTGGTTTCTGATCCCATTGCTAGCGCATCTTTTGAAATTTTGATTGATATATGGGAAACTGTCCAAGATCTGATGAACTTTGATTGAGATTGAAAATTTTGATCAACAGTTGAAAGTTGATTAAACTTTGAAACACAGATTAGTACTGAAATGATCAACTAAAATCTACAACACAGTAACTTGTTAGTAACAATAATCAACTTCAATCAGAGACTGAGTAGACTTGTTGTTGATGTATTGCGAAAACAATCTCGAATAATGTTTTAGACGATATTGCATATCCAGGAAGATATAAAAAAATACCAATGTAAATACAGTAGACAAATGAAAAAATGATTTCATAAGAAGATTCAAAAGTTAGATTAAGGTTAGAGATTACTTACACAGGGAACAAAAAAATCAGCAAAATAGGGAGAGAAAAAGAGAGAGAGGCGAGACTATGAGAATAGAGAGATCGAGAGCAACGACAAGAGGGAGAGGGCGCTCGACGCAACTGCTTTCTTGTTTAGCTGCTTCTGCTGGAGACAGAAGGCTCCGACAGAAGGCGACAACCGACGGCGAAGTGAGGGGCGGAGCCACAGTGGCAGGAAGGCGAACTGATGAAAGGAGGAGCGACTACTTCTGATGCGGTGTTACTGTTGGTTTCTTTCTGGAAATCATAGCCGAATACAAGAGAGAATATTTTTCTAGCTTGGGGGGTTTGAAATATTTTCTCACATGCGGTGGAAGTGAAACAGAAAGAGTGAGAGGGAGAGAGAGATAAACAGCGCGCATAGCTTTTGCAGACATGGTGGAGAGGAAGAGGTGGGAAGAGGAGGAGTCGCCTGGGGAAGAGAAGCGGGAAGCGGTGTCTTGGAAACAGAAGGCCACCTTACTGCAACTAATCTGCACGTTTGATAATTTATTGTTGCATTACTGCTTGTACCCAATGCATGTAAGACTTGTAAGTCTTATAATTCAAGACTATGCATTAGATGATGGTACCTCATGCAGTACCTATTGTTATTAAACTAAATGCATTATACGTAGTAAAGATATATGTATATACATATATATATATATATATATATATATATATATATATATATATATATATATATATATATATATATATATATATATATATATATATATATATATATATATATATATATATATATGTATATATATATATATATATACACTACTACTACTAATAAAGCATTTAGCTTTTTACAAGTTATCATGCAGAATGTACAACTTAACAAAGCAAGATCTTGAATTTTAAGACGTATAAATAGTTAAGCATAAAGTACAAGAAGGTGTTGCAAGACAAATTAAATGGGATTTTATATGTAGTTTGAATTTTTGAGAACCGTATGTATTGGAAAGAAACCACCGTTTGATCATGTTTTTAATCCATCACCCATCTAAATCTCCCTCCTCACGATCCATCACTATGCGAGTTCATACTGTGCTTTCAATCCCTTAAACCACCGCCACGCTCACCTGCACCAGGAACGTCGGGGATGGAATACATGTCGCTCTTTACATCAGGCACTGCAACCATTGTTTTCTTGAAACGGGTGTGGGTTTCATGATGTTCCATTTCCTGATGTTGCTCCTCATTCAAACGAGTTTCGTTTAATCCTCTTCTTTTTCTTCTTAATCGATAGAGGCTACAGCCAAAGGTGAGTCTCTGTTTTCTTTATCGGATTTGACCGATAAATTGATTCTCGCATATGTGGTTTTGATTTTGATTTTTTATGTGTGATGTTGATTATAGTGGGAATCAACATCGATTAGTTTATATCAACGCCAAGAAAAGGTAACTTTGTGTGCTTCAATTTTACACGATTATTAGATAGGGTTCGCTTGGGGTTTTGTATGCATCGTAACAAATATATTGAACTTTTTTTCTATAGAATGTAATTTATATTAGGTTACATAAATGACCTTCATTAGGTTGGTCAAGCAACACAACTGGATAATAAAAAATGAGTCATGAATGTCGCTGAGGTACACTTCAAATCTAATATCTTCATCTGATGTATTGGTTATAGATTCATCAAACACACATACATTAACACAAAACCAAACATCACCCAGAGACTATATCTCAGGGCTACTTCTACACATACACAACACACACATACACTCTGCAGTGCACACACACATACTCTACACATAGAAATATATATCTACCTGCTGTTATGTACATTACTAAATTATGATTCACTTTTTACATGATATACATAAGCGACAAACAATTGATTAATTTTTACCTTAATTTTTCACTACCATGACCTCTGGCAAAAATATATTCTGCTCACTATGTCATGTGCAATTGAATGCCAGAACATTCACTCCTTTGTATAGTTTCCTATTTTTCATTTGCAAAGAATTAAAAACCTTCTTCTCTCTAACCTCTCGGTTCCAACGTAAAATTCTCACAAATCCTACAACAAAAATTAAAGATTCAAGATAAGGAAATCATCAAACAAGTCGTCAAGCATCAAACCCACAAGAATACCAACATAAAATCCAAGTTATAATTTGTTTTTTTTGGAAAAGTTTACGAGCTCAAAGACCTTTAAAATCACAAAGATTAGACACAAGTTAGTGTTAAAAATATCGAATAAAGATCATGCATGTTTTTATTACGTGTTTAATTGCATTTGTTAGCATCTTCATGGCTTCAATCCAAGTCTTATATAAAACTCAAACTTAAAAGCTTATATCTGTTCATGCGGTCATCATTCTGTTTTGCTCAGGAAAAAGGGCCATGAAGGCCAAATGGTCTTCGGCCCTGGCATCATATCATCTATGTATGTTTGTATGATCAATTGATCCTTAAATCGACCTTAATCCTTAATAATTAGTGCTTGAAATGGAATTAAAAAAGAAAAGTAGGTGCAACTATGTGCTGTGTTTGCATTTGTGTGCGTGTATTCTGTATTGAGTCTTTAAAAATGGCTAAGAAGACCAATTGGCCTTTGGCCTTGGCAATATGTTCCATATATGTGTGTTTATTGTTCATTTAAATGCATCAATCACCTCTAATCCCTACTTATTTGCTGCTGAAACTAAATGAAAACAGAATGATTAACGGGTAATGTTCTGTCTTGTGTTTCCAACTTTGCATCAGAATGTTTGTATGTATCTGCTGAACTACGAGACATATTTAAGGTCTCGGAGTGTTGTAGACTTGCAACAACCCAATAAGAAAAAATATACATGCATAAATAGTCTAAATGTTTAGTGAACAAGGGGACTACGAGATTTTTATGAATCTCAAAGTGTGTGTGTGATGTGAAACAGCAGCAACACCCTCCATTATAATTCAGATATATATCATGTGTTCATGTGTTTATGTGTTTATGGTTTTTTCTTAATGTTGTGTTGGTTCCTGTTAAGTTCAATGGTTGGTTTTACGTCCAATAATGTATATTTCTTTTCGCCGTCTTAAAAACAACTGATTGCACATAAGGTAAAACTTATTTATGCATGTTCGTTGAATTCTAATAAACCCTTTTTCTTTTGAATTTTTAGAATTGTAAACTAGAATGAACATATCATATGTTTAGGGTGGATTGGTTCTTTTTATTTGGTCTCTATAAATTTTTGCGTAATCAAACACCAACAATTTTTAACATTCCATGAGCGTTATTGACAAAAAATATATTTGCATCTAAATTTTTTGCATGTGTTTGGATTCCATCTAGCATATATATTGTCATGTTAGGTTTAGCTTTTAAACGTCAACCAAAATGGCTATTTAAAGAACATGATTTCTATCAGTCTGTTGTAGCGTTTCAATGTTTCAAAATTAGGCAGTGTATGAAGTTTTTTAATGAATATCTAAAGGAGCTTGTAAAAGGAGTTAAACATGACTTAAGTCAAAACATAAGTCTTGATGAATCCCCTACAATTCCAACATCTTTTATAGTTTTTTCGTTAATTAGGAATATTGAAAAACTTAAAGGATCATTGACTGCATCATTAAAATTACAAGAAGTTTTTCTTTCTTATTTATGATTTTACTTTGATGGCTGTTGATATACTATGATTCTCAATTTCTTTGTTATTTAATTTTTCAAATTCTTTTATAAACATAATCTTGAAAGTTACTTTTATGATATATTGATCACTAAATTTCGTTTGTTTAATGATATGTTTGTGTAGGTCCCGAAAGGTTCCCAAAGTATATAGTTATAAGCTGTAGAGGGGGGTTGAATACAGCACTTTAAAAACTACACTCTCTTTTTCTCAATGTTTGTATGTATTATCAACAATTGTTAATTACAAACAAGCTTGAATGCGGAATAGTTCAAGCTGAGATGACAGAATACAACAGTATGCTTACTAGTCTAAGACAGACTCAAACTAGATTACAATGAACACACTCACTAAGATGCACTCACTGTGTTTTACAAGACTCAAGGAACAGCTTATGTAAATCAGCTTAGACACACAGATGCTGGTTTACAGAAGACTTGCATGCATGAAAATCACACTTGCACGTTCACTCTTGGTTTAAGCACTTAGCTTTCTTCACACTTCTTTCTGACCTTGGAAGCTTCCTTTTATACTCACTTAGAGGATCTAAGAGAAACATCTTCATTGGACGGAATGAAAAAAAGGAGAAGTCTTGTTTGAAAAGACAATATAACTTTTCTGCACTTTTCTGAAAAGCAGACGTGCAGAACTTTTGTCTTTTTACTTTGTCTACTGTTGCATTGCCTTTAACTAATTTAGGAATGTCAACTTTGCGTCTTTCTTCCTTGTAAAGGCCTATTTTGATATAAGAAAAAGGTCTGTCACCCTTTTTCAAATAACCTTTTGTCTTCATGTGACAGAACAGCTTGGGCAGGCTGAGCGGTTCTGCTTTCCACTTTGTCTTCGACTTGTAAACTGATCTTGTAGTAAAAAACAATACATGATGACTTGGAAACAAATTCCATAAAGTGTTTAGCCTGTTCACAAAGAACAGGTTCTGTTCACAAAGAACAGAACACTTTAAAATGCCCAAGCTGCTCAACAGTGTAGAGCAGCGTAGACAGTTTATGTCCAGCCTGATCAGCAGACTGAGCAGTTTGGACAAACTGTCTTGGTTGCAACACATGCAACATATAGAACAGCTTTAGACTGATATTGCAAATCATTTCCAGGTTTCAATAAGGCATATAACAGGCCTTAAATTCAACCTTCAAATGTATCAACAGGTTTGATTATAAAATCTCCCCCTCAGATGTAGAGCAGGTTTGACTGAGGCCTTTTTGTGCCTAACAATCTCCCCCTATTTGCAATAACCAGTCCAAGCTGGTTTTGTCAAAAATCACTATATATTTTTTACAGTACATTTGCTGAAATAAAATTACAACATTACAGTAAAGTAAAAGATCAGTTTATATATACACTGATTCTTGACTATACTAGAACAACATATGTTCTTACAAAAGTACAACTAATATACTAATGTATTTTACAACTAATGTAAAAACAGAAATTACAACTTATGTAATAATGTACAACTAATGTACAGAATGTACAACTAATGTACAAAATGTTTGGACTGTTTGATTTGGGAGCAGATAATGGTAAGCCTGTCCAACTGATGGACAGCTTCCATTCTTCACCTACAGATGGCAGGTGGACTTCATTCGACAGGAGGTGGTATCCCTTCTTTGAATCTCTTTACAAGTTCTTCCCTTGTTTCTTCGTGTTCTTCAATTTCAGCTGTAAGAAACATAAAGTTAGAACTTTGAAGTTCACCTCTGTCATAAAAACCTTTCAGCTCTTCCCAGATAGCTGCTCTCCATAGGCTGGACTGACTGAAGGAGGTGGCAATTCTGAAGGCTGCAAGCTGCTTAAGACCAACTTTGTGTAGGTCTGAAGCTCTTTGAAAACATTTCTTCTGAGATAGGGGATCTACAAAAAATGCCCCTAACTCAGGCTCTTCAATCACTTTGCCATCTTCAAATTCAACTTCTTCAGGCAGGCTGTGGTCAACTCCTTTAATTTCCACAGCATAATCTCCTTGTTCAATCATCATAAGGAGTTCTTCCAGCTCTGTATCCCTCTTTGTTCTCCTGGCCTTTATCTTTGGATGTGTCACAGAGACACCTTCACTTATTTCTTTTGGAATCAGGCCCAGCTCCTTTACTCTTTCCATCAGCTTCTTGATGTATGCCCTGATAGTCTTAGCCGTTTCTGACTTAGACTGGCTCAGGGCAACTGCCAGTTCCACCCATTCCCTGTATCCCATTTGAGCAACATCAGTGTGATCATATGATTCCATTTCAGGGCCTGTTGCACCCATCCTGGTGATCTGAAGTTTCCACTGTGTGCCTTTTCTTGCAATGGGAACAACTTTGACAATTGTTTCCTTGGCCAGCCTTCTAGTAGCAACATCATGAAATTTCTTTCTGGCCAAGTTGTCAAAGTGGAATTTGGCTCTGGCAGATGGTACTGTTGATTTGGTCACAGAGACCTGAGTACCCTTTTCTCCTTCCTTCTCTTTCTCTTCTGCTGATTTCCTGGCAGCTTCCATTATTTTCTTTTGCACCTCCATGGTAGACATTTTTATTTTCTTTGCTTCTTGGAGGGCAAGAGACTTAGCAGCTTTGGCAGATTCCTCTTCTTTTCTTAACTCTTCCAGAGCCTTAAGCTGTTCTTCCCTAAACTCAAAGTACTTGTGCATAGGGAGGCCCATCTCTTTGGCTCTGGCTTTGTGAAACTGTGTATCTGCCTGTTTCTGCCCAATAGGATCCTCAGCTGCCTTTTCTTTGCCTTTAGCTGCTGCTTTAGTGAAAGCAGCTTCAGAAGTTTCTTCTTCTTCTTCTTCTTCTTCTAGGATAAGGTGCCTCCTTTTGCAGCTAGGCCTATCCTCAGGAATGACTTCCTCCCCCTTAGACTGAGCAGGGTTTGGAGAGCCAGCCTGAGTAGGCATAGCAGCTTGAGAAACACCTTCAGCTGCACCTGTTTCTGCTGGTTGATCAGTTTGGGTTGCAGACACTGGTATCTCCTTAGGAGAAGGAATCTTCTCCCCCTTAGACTTAGTCTTCGAGGCAGATGATTTCTCCCCCTTTGAAGGAGATGAGGCAGCGACTTCAACCCCTGTTCTGCCTGAAGACACAAAGTCAGCAGGCTTGCCAGCAGGTTTGGAAGGTTTAGGACCAACAAGGCTGTTCACTAAGTAAGCCAAGTTATCCTTCACCTCACCAAGTTGGGAAAGACAGTTTTGAAGAGAAGAAGCCTGGGAATCAGCAAAAGTGGTCAGCTTAACAATATTGTCTCTATCAGAAGCTGTGAACAACAAACTTTGGAGCTGTGCAAGATGAAGTTCAAGAGAATCTTGCACATCAGCAAGGTTTGATGACACAGAGTTGGATAGAGAGCCCATAAGAGTGTTCAGGCTGGCCAATGTTGAAGGAAGGGTAGTATTGCAAGAAGTGAGAAGAGAGGACAGCTGTTGAGAAATGGCTGTCATAGAGGACACAGAATCCTGCTGTAAGGAGAGGATAGAGGAGAGAGAGTTGGATACATTTTGCAGCTGTGCAGTGAGTGCAAGCAGCTGTGGAGAGTGGTCAGTTTGGGGAGTGACTGGGAAGGATTCTTTGAACATATCAAAGAAGCCTTTGAGCTGCTCAGACACAGAGTCTGAGATGATGGATGGTAGGGAGTGCATGGTATTTTCCAAAGAACCAACTTTGTTGGTCAGCAATGAAAGCTGATCCTTCAAAGGCAGGTCTTTGAGAGATGGAGGTGTATGGGTAGACTGTTTGGAGTGAGTGGATGGAGAAGATGATGATGAGGCTGGTGTTTGAGGATGTGATGGAGAAGGGAGAGAAACTTTGGACAGTAGTTCCATAGCCTGGGCAAAAGTAAGATGGCCCAGGTTAGAGGGATCAAGGGGTCCTTCAGCAGCGGCTGTAGCTGCATCATTAGGAGAAGGGGATGATGTTTGGGGCCTCTCAGATGCTGCTTGTGTTGCAACACCCTCATGAAGACCAGTGGTGGTTCCCTCTGCAGTGCCTTGGTCTAAAGGCACCTCATCATGGGGAGATGGGATATGCATTTCAACATCAGCAGTGGTAAAACCTGCTGATGGAATTTGCATTGAGGGAGCAGCCTCACCAGAGGGATGGTATGATCCCTGAGGTTCATCAGCTTGGGATATTGGTCCCTCAGCAGCTGTTTGGTGTAGAACAGCTGAATCATGGGGAACAGAAGGTTGAGGCTGAGCTGCTGATTGGTCTATATCAGCAGCGTGAGCACCTCGTGCAGACTCAGAGTGTAAGGGGATATGAGTGGGGGACAGAGTGGACTCAGTGTGGAGTGGAGAGGGCTCCTGTCTTTCAATATCCTCAGCCTGTTGGGAGGCTGGGATAGTTGATGTGGGTATCTCCATTTGTACAACTGGTTCCTGTTGGGAGGAACCAGAGGGTCTAGGCTGACTCAAAGGTGACTCAGGCTGGAGTGAAGCAGGCTCCAAATGAGCTGAACCTTCTCCCAAAATAGGAGAGGCAGTTGGGGTTGCTTCTTTTACAACTGAACCCTGTTGAGAGGTAACAGAGGAGGTGGTTTTCTGGGCTGTTTTCTTTTTGGCTATTGATTTTCTTTGATAGTGGATGGATGATGTGGGTGATTGTGGAGAGGAGAGAGGATCTGTTTGGACTGGATGTGAGACTGGGTCAGGAACAATGGGGCTGGACTGTTCCATAGTCTCTTGTGCCACAGAGGCACCAGCCACAAAGGCTTCAGGCTCAACAGATGAGCCAGGGTGAGGAATCTGCTCTTCCTCAGCGACAGAGGCTAAGGGAGCAGACTCAGCCTGAGCTGTTTTGGCCTTCTTTTTAGCAGGCCCAGCTTCAGCTGCCATGGTCCTTTTCACAAGCTTGGACCTGGCTTTGGATTTTCCAGTGGGAGCAGCAGTGACTGGATCCACCCTCACAGCAGAGGGTCCTTCCACTAAACCCAACAGCCTCCTCATAGGTGTTGATAGAGGAGGCTCATTTACCAGTACAGGAGTATGAAAAACTCTATTCCCTATGACAGGGAAGGCAGCAGTTTTAAGTAGAGGTTGAGTATGATATAGATGCTCACCACAGACATGGCAGAAGATGAGACTCAGGAACCTGGGATATCGGACAGCAGCTGGTCTTGTCTCTTGCTGCACCAGGTTTCTCATGTTCAAGAAGATCCATTTGGCCATGTCAAGTGTAGTCCCATCCACCAGCTGAAGGACTATAGGCACTTCATCTCTACTAAGTTGGTCAAAGGAACCAACCTTGCTGCTGAATGCCATTACCACAGAGGCAAATAAGAAGCTGTAAGTGGGTGACAGCTCCTTCCTGTACAGAGTAGCTCCAACCTTGGGTTCTGCCACACCACAGAAGCATAGCAGATTGCCCATTTGCTCATTTTCAGGGTGAGGGAGATCATAGTTCTCAGCAACTGGAAGATGAAGAACCTCCCTCAGAAGATCGACTGTAATCTCAATGGTTTGAGTCCCATTGAGAATAGTACCCTTGATAACCTGAGTGTTTGGATTGTAGGAGCAGGTATACCAGAACTCGTATACCATCTCCTGGTACAGGACACCAGGAGATGCAGTCAGGGCATAGTTCAACGGATGAACTTGCAGAAATTCCACCATTCGGTCGTAACCCTTCCCCACATAGTTTTTGGGGATATTGAGGTTTGCAATGTAGTTGGTGGGCTTTAGGGTCAGCATCGTGGTGACAGATGGATGTTTAACAACATCCTCACCAACGAAGACTGGTAGAAAGGGATTAGGTCTGTGAGCCATTTGGGAATTTTGAAGGTTTGGGGAAGCAAAAGACACTTAGTCGATTTTAGGGTTCTTGAGGATTTCTGGAAATGTTGAGGAAGACGAAGATGAAACAGTATGTTGGTATTTATAGGATTTGAATGTTCGTGTGTAGGAGAGAGAAAAGGTTTGGGCGGTTTGATTTGAAATGTTAGTTGACGGAAAAACGGAACGGTTGTTCATGTCAGAAACATTTGTCAGACCACTTGACTTTTTTTTTTAATCACTAACACACGTAACAAACATTATCCGCAGTAATTAAGTTAAATAAAACATAATTTAAGAAACTTAATTATGAAGAAAGGTAATTAAACTGTTGGTCTACGCTGATGGTCAAACCTGTGATGATCAGGGTCAACAAGGTTCTCAGTCTTCAAGCTGTTCTTCCCTTCAAACTGTGCCTTCAGCCTGCTCTCTTTTGTGAGAACATGTTGTGTCCAATAGATGAACAGGTTTCAGTATGAAGAAGTGAACAGGTTGAAGACTGAACCATCAGAGCAGGCTGGACGAATAAACAGGTTAAACTGTTTTTGTTCAGCCTGTTGTATGCTCAAGCTGTTCAAGTTTTTCAGACAAATAACTAAGTACAGAACATGTATAACCTGTTCTGTCTAAGCTGTTCAGAGAAACTTGAGCAGTTTGAAACATACACATTATTAGACCTTTGAGAGACACTTAGTCACTCTTGTTTAACATGCCCAGCTTGCTGACAAGGTAATTAAACCTTGTTTCATCCAGAGGTTTGGTGAAAATGTCTGCAAGCTGTTCATTTGTGGAAATAAAACTTACCTCCACATTACCTTTCTGAATGTGATCCCTGATGAATTGATGTCTGACTTCAATATGCTTTGTTCTTGAGTGAAATACTGGATTGTTGGAGATGGCTATGACACTTGTGTTATCACACAGAATAGGAGTTTTCCTATACACAAGCCCATAGTCTTCAAGCTGATGCTGCATCCACAGAATCTGCCCACAGCAGCTTCCAGCAGCAATGTATTCAGCTTCAGCAGTAGAAGTGGACACTGAGTTCTGCTTCTTGCTACTCCAACTGATCAACTTTCCACCAAGGAGTTGACATCCACCTGTTGTGCTTTTCCTATCTAACCTGCAGCCTGCAAAATCAGAATCTGAATAGCCTGTTAGTTCAAGACTTGAGTCTTTGGGATACCAAAGACCCAAACCTGGAGTACCCTTCAGGTATCTGAAGATTCTTTTAACAGCTGCTAGATGTGATTCCTTTGGATCAGCTTGGAACCTAGCACATAAACAGGTGGCAAACATAATATCAGGTCTACTAGCAGTCAAGTATAGCAAGCTCCCAATCATGCCTCTGTAAACTGTTACTGAAACAGCTTTGCCACTGGCATCAGCATCCAATTTTACATTGGTTGCCATTGGGGTTTTAATAGGAGAACTTTGATCAAATTTGAACTTTTTCAAAAGATCTAAAGTGTACTTTCTTTGATTTATAAAAATTCCAGTTGAGGTTTGTTTAACCTGTAATCCTAAAAATAAAGTTAGTTCTCCCATCATACTCATTTCATACTTAGATTTCATGAGTAATGAAAAATTCTTGCATAGTTGCTCATTAGTAGAACCAAATATTATGTCATCCACATAGATTTGAACAAGCATAATATCAGACTTCACCTTCTTTATGAACAATGTGGTATCCACTTTACCTCTGGAGTACCCATTGCTCATAAGGAATTCAGTAAGAGTGTCATACCAGGCTCTAGGGGCTTGTTTGAGACCATAGAGAGCTTTGTCCAACTTATAGACAAAACCTGGGTGTTGTTCATTTTCAAAACCTGGAGGCTGCTTGACATATACTTCTTCTTGCAGCTTCCCATTCAAAAATGCACTCTTCACATCCATTTGAAATACCTTTATGCCCTTATGAGCAGCGTAGGCTAGATACAAACGAATTGCTTCTAGCCTGGCCACAAGAGCAAATGTTTCATCATAGTCAATGCCTTCCTCCTGTCTGTAGCCCTGAGCAACCAGTCTTGCCTTATTTCTAATGACATGACCTTGCTCGTCCATCTTGTTCCTGAAAACCCATTTTGTGCCAATTATAGTTTTTCCTTTAGGAGCAGGGACCAGCTTCCATACTTTGTTTCTTTGAAACTGATTGAGTTCTTCTTGAATGGCAGTGATCCAATTGGCATCTTTTAGTGCTTCATCCACCTTCTTTGGCTCCATCAGTGAAACAAAGCTAGAGAACATACAAAAGTTCCCTAAGCTGTCCCACCGAGTTTGTATCCCTTTATTGATGTCACCAATTATTTGATCATTGGGGTGACACCTGATCCACTTAGGATCATTTTTCAATGATGATTTACCTGAGTTGTTAGCATCTTCAGCAGGTCCTGTTGAACAGCTCTCAAGATTTTCAGACACACTGTTGTCTTGAGCCTGTTCATTTGTTGAACATGTCTGACCACTGTTGAACATATCAGCAGAGAAACTGGGAAAATCAGCATTGATAGGTTCTGGACATGCAGTTGTAATTAAGTCAGTACATTTATTCACACAGGGTGTATTGACATAATCATCATCATGTCCATCATGATTAGCAGGTTCCACACTGGGTGTAGTGGAAGCTTTTGAGTCCTCTTCATTAATTGATTGCATCAGATCATCAAAGTTGAGGTCTCCTGAAACTGATTCAGGAACAGCTTTGGAGGAGGCATTCTTGGACTCTTCAAAGGTGACATTGATAGATTCATCTATCACCTTTCTTTTGTTGTTGTATACTCTGTAGGCTTTGGAGATAGAAGAGTAGCCAACAAACACACCTTCATCAGCTTTGGGTTCAAATTTTGACAGCTGGTCCCTTTGATTCAGAATGAAACAAGGACATCCAAACACATGGAAGTAACTGACATTTGGCTTTCTCCCTTTGAGCAGCTCATAGGGAGTTTTGTTGAACCTTTTCACCACTAAGGATCTGTTTTGAGTGAAGCAGGCAGTGTTAACAGCTTCCCGCAAAATCTATGAAGGTAATACCTGATGCACACACATGGTTCTTGGCAGCTTCAATGAGAGTTTGGTTCTTCTTCTCTCTTTCACAGCAACTCCTTTTGTTGAGGAGTTCTTACGCTGAAAAGTTTTGAGTGATACTTTCTCTCACAGAAGTCTTCAAGAGTACTGTTTCTGAATTCAGTACCATGATCAATTCTAAAGCTGCTTTACAGTGGGCAGAGTTCACAGCATTTCCATCTTTTTGACACAATCCATAATCCTCTAGCAGCCTCTCCTTTGCTCTTCAGAAAGATCACCCATGTTGACCTGGAGAACTCATCACCATTACAAGAGTGTATCTTCTTCCTCCTAGACTTGGGACATTAACAGGTTCCAAACAGTTCCATATGGATTAAGAAAGTGGAGTATCATAGAGAAATTAATGTTTTGGATTTAAAAGATGTTTTTTCTTTCTTGCGTGCCTTCTCACAAGCTGTGCATAATCTTATACTTAGCAAAAGCTAGAAGTAAACCTTCACCAACAATCTTTCTTACCAGAGTTTGTTGATGTTCTTGAAGTTCAGATGTGACAGTCTTCTGTGCCATAGCCAGTTAGATCAGAAAGCATTTGTTTCTTGGAGAGAAATAAGGTTTTCAGTTGGTGGGGTCAGCAGAATGAATATCCACAAAATATTAACACCTTTCTTCTTTCGTTGAGCACATAGCCAACTTTGCCTTGGGAATCCAATATTTAACCCAGGGGCCATCAAAGTTAACCTTGTAGCCAGCAGCCACATAGTTGGCTTATGCTAACAAGGTTGTAGGTTTTAGCCCAACCACATAGGCTACTCTTTTGAACAGCTGCAGCACCAACTTATGAGTCATATCCTCAGTGGATCCCTTACATGTCACCAAAGGTGACTTTTGGCCCTTTTTCAGGCCTGAGTTCACTCAGCAATTTTACAACCTGTCATGTGCCCTGAGCAGCCACTACCAAGTACCAAACCTGGGAAGGTTGTTTTTCCTGCAGAGTGATAAAGAATTATATAGTCATTTTTAGGGGAACCACACAGATGAGATTCTCCTACTTCATCAACATGTTGATGGTTTGTAATATCCACACTAATATTCCCTATCTGAATGGTATCAGCTTGAATACCATCTCAGTAACTGGCCATTTCCAACACGGCCTGTGACAGCTGTGAGAGAAACAACAGAGTTAAACAGGCCTCAGGTCCTCAGATTCAGGACAGTCCTTGCCAGAGGGTGTCTTCTTCCACATTTGTAACATTTTCTCTTTTTAGTATTTTTGGAAGAAGATCCTTCAGAAACACATTCTGAGCTATTTTTGTTGATTCTTTCAGCAGGTTTAGCATTCTTTGTTGAATCAACAGCTTGTGTGGAGAGTTCAATAGCCACAGCTTTGACTGTCTCTTCTTTCCTCTTTTTGGGAGGACAGATGTCAAAGACAGGAAGCTTGACTAGCTTTTGAGCTTCCACATGTTTGGGAAACTTATTCCTAGTTGTCTCAGTTTGAGCAATGGCTTTGCCTTTGCCCCTACTGGATTGTGATTTATGCTGCCTATCAGCATACTCACTGTGTGTGGTTTTGAAAAACTTATTTTCATTTAAAACCAATTTACCACTATGATTTGAAAACTTATTTGAAATCACAGCAGTTTTGTTTTCAACATGAGACTTACCCTTGTTGAAAACAGGCTGCTTACTTTTTGAAAACTTGTTTTCAAAGTGTTTAGCATCAAAAGGATTAACACGCTTTTTACCATCAGCTTTGGACTCAGAACCTGTTTTGTCAACAGGTTTAGCATCCATAGCTTCAGTTTGAACATGTTTTCCTTTCTTTTGCTTATGTGAGCTAGCAGAGCACTTAGCAGGCTGACTTGGAGAACAAACTCCAACATCAGCTTTTGAGCTGAGTTCACACAAGCTGTCAGTATTTTGAGGCCTGACAAACCTGTTTGTTGAGATTAGTTTACCATTCAAATTTTGAATGAATGTATTTGGAAGTTCACCAAGAGTGGATAAATCTTCTTTCAGATTACTTATCTCAACAATGGAAGCTGCTGTGTCAAGATCCCCTCCAAGATAGGCTTGGATTTGTGCAGGAATCTGTGGACTTATACAATGGCTGACTTTTTGTGCAGATTGGCACCAAGAGTCAACTATCATTTGAAGCTTAGCATGCTTTATATCTGTTTCTCTCTTTTCTTCCAGTAAAATAGAGTTGATGTGTTTTAACTCATCAAGCTCAGTTTCCAACTTATGGAAACTGTCCAGTTTACTGGATTTAGTTTTAAGATCAGCTTTAAGCTTAGAGATTTCAGATAGTAAAGCATCATGCTTCTCAACAGCAGCTTTGAGATCAACAAGCATATATTCAAACATTTTAACTTTTTCTTCAGAACTGTAAGCCATAAAATTTTGTACCTTATACATCATAGTAGGATTCCAGTTCTCTAAGCTGCTGAAGGCTTCAGCTTCAGCCATATCCTGTTTGAAACTGCTTGTTGATGGGACATCAGTGTTGGCCATCAGACATTGATTATCTTCTTCATCAGATGATGAATTAGATTCCTCCCAGTCACATGTCTCTGCCATAAGTCCCTTTTGGCGATTGGAAGACACTGAGTTTTCCAATTTCCTCAGCTTAGCCATGGCCATAAGGTACTTAACCCTATAGCCATCATCCTTGTTAGTCTTGTTGGGTTTGGATGACTGACCAACAGCTTTTGACACACAGTCAGCAGCTATGTGACCAGTTTTGCCACACTTGACGCACTCAGCTTTGGATTTGTCAAATGCCTTCTTTTTGCCAGCACTTGAACCTCCTTGCAGCATGTTTCTTCCAAACCTTTTCTTGTTGAACCTTTTGACAAGCATGGCTATCATTTGCTCATCATCTTGTTCAGCAAGATCTGCAGCATCTTCTTCGTCTGACACCTCCTCCTTTTCATCATCCTGTTGATCAGGTTGAATGAACACATCACTCACCTGATTTACAGGCTGTCTCACATTAGCCACAAAGGCTGCACCTCTTCTGGACATTTCCAAGGCATTTCTCTTTTGTTGCCTTGACTGTTCATCATTCAGTAAAGATCCATACAGATTGACCAGATCCATACTTCTGATAGTACCTGAGTTCCTTAGGATTGTTGATCCTGTTGTCCAGTGTGATTGTGGGTCCATCATAGACGGTACACAAAGTATCCCACATCTCCTTTGCTGTCTTCATTTTCTCAACCTGCTTGAACACATCATCAGGGAGAGAAATGACCAGGTTGTTTCTGGCCTTTGCATCCAGAGCCACCAATCTCTTGTCTTCATCAGACCATTGAGCTTTTGCTTTCTCAAAGGTCCTGATTTCAGGAGCAGCTCCTTCAACCGCTGGAGTTATGGTAGTAACAGAGGTTGGCACATAGGGACCCTCCATCACTATCTCTGGCAGTTGTACATCCAGATTCTCTAAATAGAGCATCATTCTGCACTTCCAACCAGAGAAGTTTTGATGATTAAATTTGGGAGGTTTGCCCATAGAGCCATTGTCATAGTAAGAAGAATTTGCAGCACTGTTGTCCATGGAAACTTGGGAGAATGAGAGATCTAGAATGACACACACTCTAAACAGCTCTGATACCAGTTGTAGGTCCCGAGAGGTTCCCAAAGTATATAGTTATAAGCTGTAGAGGGGGGGTGAATACAGCAATTTAAAAAACTACACACTCTTTTCTCAATGTTTGTATGTATTATCAACAATTTGTTAATTACAAACAAGCTTGAATGCGGAATAGTTCAAGCTGAGATGACAGATACAACAGTATGTTTACTAGTCTAAGACAAACTCAAACTAGATTACAATGAATACACTCACTAAGACGCACTCACTGTGTTTACAAGACTTAAAGGAACAGCTTATGTAAAACAGCTTAGACACACAGATGTTGGTTTACACAGAAGACTTGCATGCATGAAAATCACACTTGCACGTTCACTCTTGGGTTTCAGCACTTAGCTTTCTTCACACTTCTTTCTGTCCTTAGAAGCTTCCTTTTATACTCACTCAGAGGATCTAAGAGAAACATCTTCATTGGACGGAATGAAAAAGGAGAAGTCTTGTTGAAAAAGACAACATAACCTTTTCTGCTCTTTTCTGAAAAGCAGACTTGTCTTCACATGTGCAGAACTATTGTCTTTTTACTTTGTCTACTGTTGCATTGCCTTTAACTAATTTAGGAATGTCAACTTTGCGTCTTTCTTCCTTGTAAAGGCCTATTTTGATATAAGAAAAAGGTCTGTCACCCTTTTTCAAATAACCTTTTGTCTTCATGTTACAGAACAGCGTGGGCAGGCTGAGCAGTTCTGTTATCCACTTTGTCTTCGACTTTGTAAACTGATCTTGTAGTCAAAAACAATACATGATGACTTGGAAACATATTCCATAAAGTGTTTAGCCTGTTCACAAAGAACAGAACACTTTAAAAAATGCCCAAGCTGCTCAACAGTGTAGAGCAGCGTAGACAGTTTATGTCCAGCCTGTTCAGCAGACAGAGTAGCTTGGACAAACTGTCTAAGTTGCAACACAGGCAACATATAGAACAGCTTTAGACTGATATTGCAAATCATTTTCAGGTTTCAATAAGGCATATAACAGGCCTTAAATTCAACCTTCAAATGCATCAACAGGTTTGATTATAAATCTCCCCCTCAGATGTAGAACAGGTTTGACTAAGGCCTTTTTGTGCCTAACAATATATATATATATATATCCGAAAGCATAAAAACAACGATAACTATTTGTATGGGTCTATGCAGGGGCGGATAGAATGTATAGCCATCAGTGTGGCGGTGTCACATAACACTAATAAATTTTGGCGGCGATAGGTGTAGATATTTTCCATACAATTTTCCATACAATTTATCTAATATATTATTGACACCTATTATTTTTATCTTTTTGTGAGTAACATTTATTTGTTCAAAATAAATTTTATGTTGAGGTTTGATTTCAAGATTATTAGATTTTTTCAATAAAGTTATAGTTACAAATTAAGATAAGTTGCATATATCATATATGTATATCAGTATATCTAGAAGATGTTTAGTAAAATAAATAGATCTTAGTCGTGGGTTCAATATGAAATTAAGTGACATCATAATTAATTTAGAGCTATATTGATTGTAAATAAAATGTGAAAAATAAAATTTCTCTAAATTAAATATTCAAGTAAACCACAATTATTAGAAAATATATTCATTAAATGATATGACAAATAAAATACTTCTGGTTTTTATACAACATAATGAATACATATTTTAGTTTTTATATCTTTGATAAATAATTTTCTTTTACACTAATTCAATTCAAATTATTTGTTAATTTAAGATAAAAACAAATTACTAAACATTAATATAACATTCAATATTTCAACTGTATTGTTTGATGTAATTATCAAATTGTAATACCCGAATCTAATACTAATCACCTTGTAAAAAAGCAGGTAAATTAAAAAAAATAGTTTTAGCTTAATGAGCAACCTTAGATAGCTAAGCCGATTTTCTATTGCATGGATTTTCAATGCTAAGATCAGAATATAGAATTCCAGATACATCTATATCTACATCTAAGGCTATCTAGATGTACAAAACTACCAAACATGCGAATGTATCTAATGCCTAAGTGAACATAATAAGTCGTACCAAATCAAAGAAGTAGATATCAATGTAGTTCTAGTACAAACAAAAATCTATCAAAACAGTGTCAGTGGAGTGACACAAAAATATCCTTGTCACCCTCCCGGTTGAATGCGCCAACTACCAGCACCCTGGGAATCTCTGCCTAGGCTGCTGAGCCATCTCTGGAACCTTTAGAAAGTACACAGTTACTCACAAAAGAATTAGTAAATCTTGAAATTTCTTGAACACTGCTTTGAAAGATTGATAATAGTAGGTTAAAGACATTTATTTAATAACATGTTCCAATATTCTAATTAGGGTCCCACTAACCACATTGATCATCTAAGTTTAATTCACACAAGTGTATCAATCGTGACCACTTGTAAACTTATCATTTTATTCCTATAATTTAATTTGCATGTAAGATTAACATATCAATGTTTTTATAAATTCATCTTTATAATAAAATTTACGTAAAACTAACAAATCCATATAATTATTTTATAAATGTATCTCTAGCATAAAAATCTACATAAACTCACAAACCCATCAAATGTTTTTATAAATACATCTCTAACATAAAAATGTGCATAAAACTAACAAACTCATTAAATTATTTTGTAAATACATCTTTGTTAGATATTAAATTTCGATCTTGTGGATATATTTTGTAATAATTATTTAGATAATATTTAGCGTTGTAATTTATTTCTTAGTTAGTTTATGTTGTGTGAAAAGTTCAAGGACCTTTTGTGTCATTCCTTGTAAGTTAATTAAAGGAGCTTATGTATAGGCTCCTAGGGTTTCTAAATGAAAGGGTTGACATTTTTGAGAAGGAATTGAATATTCACTCTGTGCAGCCGCCATCTATTCTCTCAAAGACATTCCTTTTGTTCTTTCATCATATCACAATTATAGAGTGCAAGTTCTTCTTGTGAGTGTTAATAGAACATTAATGTGCTGATATATACTGGGAATCATATACAACAATTGGTATCAGAGCCCAAAAAGGTGGATTTCAACTTCAAAAATCGGATTCTGCTGCTGTTCTTCATCATCTTCATCGACTTTTTCATCATTATTCACGGTTAGATCTTCATTCTCACCCATATTCTGCTGTTTATATGTTATTCTTGTCATATAATCATCCCATTATCACTACTTACTGATTTAGAGCTTATTAGGTTCAATCTTAACATCATATTCCTCCTCTAATCGGTTGTTTTAAAATCTAGAAAAATATGGGTTTTCTTGCGTTTTTTTGTCCATTTTTAAAGATTTTTAAGTGTTTTGGTACATTTTAAAGGCTAAAAAGTGTTTAAAATAATTTTCCAATCATTTAGAAACAATTTTAGGCCAAAAATCTGCTCATTTTAAGTCTGGACTTTTACTGAAAATTTGAATATCTGCTGTATTTCGGACCTGTACTGTAGCACTTCGGACCATAGTTCGGACCATCTAGGACCCTAATTCGGACCAATTCGGACCTTACTTCGGTCCATTTCGGACCATTTTTATGTGTATTTCGGACCAAATCTTTCCAAATTCGGACCCCACTTCGGTCCCATCCGAAGTCCAGACCAGGCAATTTTTAATTCACTTAATTTGATTTGTGCTTTAATTTGAATTTTCATTTCGGACCATCCGAATTCGGTGTTCCCTCCTGGAAGTTTTCCTAAGTGTTCATCTGTATTGGTCACTGTTCACCCGAATCCGGTCCATCCAAATTCGGCTCATCCATCCATTGGTCCAACCCGAAGTCCGGTCCCAGCCATTTTCCACTATTCACCCGAATCCGAACATTGTTCACCCGAATCTGGACCATCCGAATTCGGTTCATCAACCATTTATCAGCCTAGAATTGGTCCATCCGAACCACTGTTCATTCGAACTCGATTCCTGTCCGAACACACTGTTCATCCGAATTCGGTTACATCCGAAATCAGTATCTTAATCCGAATCAGACCATCCGGTGTACTATTCATCCGCAGTCCAGTCCATCCGATTAAAGTTTCCACCTTCAAAATCTTATTCTTCCATATCAGCAACCGATATCATGTCTGGTGAAGCTCTTGTACTCGGATCCAAGAACAGACCACCTGTTCTGTATCTTGATGAGTATGAACAATGGAAGTCCCAGTTCCTAAAGTTTGTCGGTATGCAACCCAATGGAAACCTTATGCTTCAATCCATATTCGAGGGCCCCGTTATCTACTATCGGGAAATAGCTGCTAGACCCGAGGCTGACCCCCCTGTACTCACATCAAAGGTTGAAAGGGAACCCGCAAATGATGCCAAGTGAGATAGGCAGCATGCAGAGAAGAGGGCCGAATATCTGATCTATCAGGCCCTCCCCACTGATATCTTAGGCGGAGTAGACAGCAAAATGTCTGCTAAAAAAATGTGGGATGAGTTAGAAGTTCAAATGCTGGGGGCCGATCTAGATGACCGTGCAAAGATTGAGGAAGCTAAGGCTAGGTTCATTGAATTCCGAGCCAAAGACGGGGAGTCGCTGCAGGCTACATTTACTAGGTTCTGTGCAGTCCTGAATGAATTAAACAAACTGCGCATCAAAAAGGACAAGGATGACATAAACATCCAGTTCTTTTCAGCCTTAGCCCCCGAGTGGCAGATTGCATGCTGAGCCACACGACGAGTCTTGAACATTCCCGAAGTATCAATCAATGTGGTTTTTAAAGAGCTAAAGAAGTATCAGGGTGATGTGGACCAACAGAAACAGATTGCAAATCCACTCGCATCCTTGTTGCTATCTGCCAACACCGGCATCAAACCCACTGATTCCCTAGCCTTGATCTCCAACCCGAATATTCCCACTGCATCTTTTGCTCAAGGTTCATCTTCGTCCCAGTACCGATATGCTTCTCCTCCGCGTGAGGTAATGGATAAGGAAGAAGCGGTCATTCAAGAACAGATAGCCTTATGGACAAATTTTCTCCAACAATGACGCTTTTCAAACAAGACTAATAATCAGCTCCGCTACGACACCGGTCCGCGGAGGTACTCGGATGAGCGAAGGGATGAAAGACGAGATGATTATCGCCGGGACGACTATCACGGGGATGACAGAAGATACGACGATAGACGCGACTATCGGGTGACCACCGTTATGAAAGGCGAGACGATAGGCGTGATGACCGACGCGACTATGATCGAAGGGATGATCGTCGTGATGACCGCAGGGATGACCGAAGGGTGACCGCCGTTATGAAAGGCGAGACGATAGACAAGAGGCCAATGGAAAGGAGGGATGAGTGACTGAGAGCCGAAGAGACAAAAGGAGCCGAAGAGCGACTCTGTTATAAGTGTGGAAAACCGGGCCACTTTGCTCGGGAGTGCAAAAACAAGTTTGACAGGGACGTCGGCTACTATGAGCGGAAGTTGGAAGCCGCCAAGAAATGTACAGATGCTATGGCTCTCGTCGCCCAGGAAGACTACTGGGATGCTGAAGATACCGATGACGAGGACGATAAAGGAAAGAACTGCTACATGGTTGATCGTCTGGGATTGGATAGCTATGCTACTTCTACTGCTTCGGTTTCAGATAGTGCTAATGAGGGGGAGACAACGACAAATCCACCAGCATGTCTGATGGCCAGATCCGACGATACTGAATGTTCATCATCAGAGTCAGAGACACGAGAGGTACATTCCTGTTACATTCCAAAACATGTAAATAATTTATCTGTAAATAGTGAATGTACATTGCACACACATATACTTGATTTAGAAGCTAGGTTAAATGCTGAAACTGAAAAGTGTGTGCAGGTCATCTACCCCAAACTTTAAAAGATTCGTCTGAATTATATCAATCAAAGTGGTTAACTAATCATAATGTGATAAAACAGATGCTAATCGAAAAGGTAGATGTTCAGGATAGGAATACATACCTAGAATCTTGTTTGGATAGGTTATCTAACGAAAAGCTCTCTTTAAAAGAAGAAATATCTGTACTTTCAAAACAATTAGAGACAATAAGTATGGAAAATATAGACAGCTTAGAAAAATACAAAATGATAGAAGAAGAAAGAATAAGTTTGTACTCACGAATAAAGACCCTTGACAATGCATTTATAAAACGGGGTCAAACTGAACAAACTATTCACTTGAATCAGCCCAAAGAAACTAGGTTTTACCATTCTAAACAAGGAATCGGTTTTAAAAATCCTAAATATTTGAAAAAGGCTCAAAGAGTTTCACCTTTATTTTATGACATGAATTATATGGGAGCTGGACTTAAATCTTTCTTTTTTGAGTCATCAAAAGAAGTTTTAACCCAAGACGATGAGAAACGCGTTGAAAATAAAGAAAAAGAAATATCTTTTCAATATGAAGAACTAAACGAGAGTTATCCTCCTAGAGTACCCACTTTAGAGGAAGACTTCTCGTCTAGTTATTCAGAAGCTGAAATGAAATCAGAACCTGTAAAACCAATCCCTCGCCTTTACATTCCTACAATAGTTCTTCAACATCAAATTGCTGTTTTAGAAAATTAATTAAAGTCAACTCAAAAGAAAGCTCTTGATTTTCAAGAAGCTCTTCTTAAGAGTGAGGAAAAACTGGTAAATCAAAATTTTCAACAATCTGTAGAATTAACTGTCTACAGAGAAAAATTTGACATGGTTTCTCAAACTTTGAAAGATCTTTTAAAAGAACCAAGAGTTTCTCATCCTACCAAAATCCTATTTGTGTCATCCAACAAAGGCAAGACTAAAATGGAAAATTCTTCTATCAATTGTAAAGGTGAGTGCTCAAAACCTTTTAAAATTGAGGTTTCTAAAAAGACTCAGATTTAATCCAAGTCTTTTAAGAAACCTACTCACCAACAAAAAGAAAGATCTGTAAAGTCTAAATCTTCCATGCATACTGACTCTCGTCGTTTTGTTCCTATAGATTATGTAAGAAGAGTCCCAAAAACCACCATGCAGGATTTTACATGTTTTTTTGTGAAGAAGACTGTAATGCCAATTGAATTTGTTTCTAGAGATAGGATGCCTGTAATCTCTGAAACCAATTTGTGTAATGATGTAACGAATTCTACTTCTTGTTTAAAGTACTGTTTTAGTGACTAGTTCAATTTATGTCCAACTCGTTTTGGACGTCAAGTTCCTGAAATGAATGCTTTTGTGACATATCCTGCTAAAAGAATTCGTAAAAAGAAAATAAAAAATGTTGCATCATCGGCCACAAAGAAAAATGTGACTTGTCCTTTGCCGAGGCCCAATACCAAAGCAAAAGTCAAAAAGGTCTCAAAAAGTCAAAAACTGAAGGTAATTCATCGCCTAAGGTTCCAAAGCCTGATAAATCCAATTTTCAATGGCTTACAAAAGGCTATGCATCCGGACCACACATAACTGCTAAATGGGTTCCTAAAACTGCAAACGTGCCATATTCACTTGGAACTCCTAACCAAAAAGGACCCATATTAAGATGGGTACCCAAAGTTGTGTGATCTTAATGCAGATGGTTCTTGGTTACTTCTGATCAAGACTCGTACTTCAATGAATTGGCTTCTAGTTATCATAGACTAGGACCCGTTCTTCTGCTGTCGGTTCTTCTTAAACCGACACGTTTGGCTTCTGTGCACACAGCTCAGGACCCGGTCTTATTTCATCATGTTTTCTGAATATCTCGGTTCAGAACACGGTTTGATTGTCAATAAAAGATGGATGTGTTTGAATGCTTATAGAATTTCATTATATGAGTTTATTTGTTTTTTAGGCTAAATCCATCTGGTATATGGATTCGGGTTGCTCAAAGCACACGACTGGGAGAAGAGAATTGATGTCCAATGTAGTTGAACAATATTGTGGGACGGTAAAATTCGGGAACAGCCATCAGGCTCATATAAAAGGATACGGGGACTTAGTCTTAAATAATCTAGTCATCAAGGATGTTAACTATGTTGAGGGATTATCACATAATCTATTTAGCATAGGACAGCTCTGCGATAAAGGATTAGAAGTAACATTTAGGGCTAAGAACTGCAGTGTTAAGAGTATGGATGGCAAAGAAATCTTATCCGGTTCCCGTAACTCTAACCTTTACACCATAAACGTAGCTAAGCTCATGGTTAAGGATATCATCTTCCTTTTATCGAAAGCCTCTTCAAAAGACTCTTGGTTGTGGCATCGAAGGTTATCCCACTTAAACTTTGAAAACATCAACAAGCTGGCTGCGAAACAACTGGTTAAAGGTCTCCCAGAATTACGATATGAAAAAGACCATCTTTGTGGAGCTTGTATGAAGGGGAAGATGAAACGATCATCTCACAAACCAAAACCCGAACAATCAACAAAGAGAGTGTTGGAGTTACTCCACATGGATTTATGCGGACCGATGCGGACCCAAAGCATAAATGGGAAGCGATATGTGTTGGTTATCGTTGAGGATTACTCACGATATACCTGGGTTAAATTCTTGCGATCCAAGGTTGAGACAGCTCAAGAAATCGTCGATATTATAAAGAGTGTCAAAATCCAACAGCAACTGTCTGTTCAATCAATCAGATTGGACAACAGCACTGAGTTCAAGAATTCGGTAGTTGTGGGCTTCCTTCGATCCAAAGGTATTCAGCATCAATATTCTGCTGCCAGAACACCTTAACAAAATGGAGTTGTAGAAAGGCGTAACTGTACCCTTGTGGAAGCCGCTCGTACAATGTTGACCTACTTAAAGCTACCACCGTTCTTGTGGGCCATAGTCGTATCAACAGCTTGCTACACACAGAATCGCTCCATAATCCATAAGCGCTTCAATAAAACTCCATATCAACTCTTCTTGAATAAAGTACCTTTTATCAAGTACTTTCATGTATTTGGTTGCAGGTTCTATGTGCTTAATGATAAAGACGACCTCGAGAAATTCAACGAAAAAGCGGATGAAGCGATCTTCATTAGATACTCATCCAACTCGAAGGCTTAGCGTGCATTCAATACCCGAACTAGGACGGTCAATGAAAGTGTGCATGTCACATTTGATGAGTTGGCTGAACTGGCACCCGAAGTTGATCATTCAGGATTACACATTACACCAATGCCTGGAGACTCTTCTACTCACTTTACTTCTTTTTCATCTTCCGATTTAGTTAATTTATTTGATCCTTTTTACGTAGAATTTTTCGGTCCTACCGCTAATGTTTCTAATGTTTCTATCCGCAGTTGAATCTACTCCTGAACTACCCTCGCATATCATGCCAGACATCCTTACTTCACCCGAACATTCGGAACTCGAACCGGAACCAGTGGTACCATTAGTAGAAACCATTGACCATGAACCATCATCCATCCCCACTCTCACCACTGAGATTCCATCCCGAGCACCCCTTCCACACGAGACTAAATGGACCCGAAGTCACCCAACCGATCAAATCATTGGTGATGTCTTAACCGGTGTCCAAACACGTAGGGCGTCTGCTAATGAATGTCTCTTCGCATCATTCCTTAGTATGATAGAGCCAGCTCGTGTGGATGAAGCCCTAAAAGACCCAGACTGGATAGTTGCAATGCAAGAAGAGATCAACCAGTTTGAACAGCTCTGAGTATGGCGTTTAGTTTCCAAGCCAAAAGACCGAACAGTTATCGAAATAAAGTGGATCTATAAGAACAAACGAGATGAAAACGACATTGTGATAAGGAACAAAGCGAGACATGTTGCCAAAGGCTACCGACAACAAAAAGGGAAAGATTATGACGAGACCTTCACTCCAGTTGCACGGATCGAAGCTATCAGAATCTTCTTGGCGTTCGCAGCACACAAGGACTTCAAAGTGTACCAGATGGACGTCAAGACAGCCTTTCTTAACAGTGAACTTAACGCAGAGGTGTACGTTGAACAATCACAAGGATTTGTTGATGCACATAAACCTGACCATGTTTATGTGCTAGACAAAGCCCTCTATGGTTTAAAACAAGCACCTCGCGCATGGTATGATAGTATCTCTAATTTTCTTATCTCTGCTGGTTTCAGCAAAGGTGTGGTGGACACAACTCTGTTCACGAAAAGGGAAGGCCCGCACATAATGCTAGTGCAAATATATGTCGACAACATTATATTTGGATCTACTGACAGTAATTTCTGTAAGGACTTTTCAGCCCTAATGGAGTCCAGGTTCGAGATGAGTATGATGGGGGAAATGAACTTTTTCCTCAGATTACAAGTCAAACAACTTGAAAATGAGATTTTTGTGAACCAGTCGAAATGTACTCTTGAGATTATCAAGAAGTATAAGTTAGACTCTTGCACGAGTATCGCAACTCCCGTGGCTTCCAACTGTAAGTTAGACACTGATCCTTCTGGGAAAAGTGTCGATAATACAACTTACAGAGGGATGATAGGATTCTTACTGTATCTGACTGCTAGAAGACCTGATATAATGTTTTCTACATGTCTTTGTGCTCATTTTCAGGCTGACCCAAAAGAATCACACCTAACTGCGGTAAAACGCATTTTTCGTTATCTTAAGGGTACACCTGATCTTGGTCTCTGGTATCCAAAGGAAACCGATTTTGATCTTACTGCCTTTTCAGATGCTGATTTTGCAGGTTGTAGAGTTTACAGGAAAAGCACATCGGGAGGAATACAGTTCTTGGGAGACAGACCGGTGAGTTGGTCCTCCAAAAAGCAGAATTGTGTTTCAACATCCACAGCTGAAGCTGAGTATGTAGCAGCTGCAAGCTGTTGCTTTCAAGTGCTGTGTATGAGAACGCATTTACGCGATTATGGATACTCACTCACCAATATCCCAATTTACTGCGATTCTCAAAGTGCAATTGCCATCTCTTGCAATCCCGTGCAGCACTCTCGAACAAAACATATAGATACCAGGTATCATTTTATTAAAGATCACGTAGAAAAGGGTAGAATTGAGTTGTATTTTGTTGGCACGGAATATCAACTTGCGGATATTTACTAAAGCTTTAGACGAACCTCGTTTTCAGTTTTTAGTATACCATATCGGCATGTTGAATCCACCTTCTAGTTAAATGTCAGACATTGTCTAAAATAATTCTATTTCAAACTATCATGTTTGAAATTCCTTTATTTAGAAAATATCTGTTATTTAAATTTAGGGGTTGTGTAAAATTCAATATTTCATCATCTATGTACATCTTTAATAATTAATGATCCTGACAAATTGCTGTGTGAATTGTTCATCACTGAGTGGGACACAAAATTAATCCAGGTTTGTCTGTATCTTTGAGGCTGAATATGTTCAAGAAATTCATCTGAAAAAGAAAAAGAAGCGAATAGGTGTTTATTTGAGGGGGAGTATAGTTAGGTTGTTAGTTTTTATAATTTTTGTTCTCTTTATTTTTTCTCTTAGTTAAAATTTTTAAATTTTAGGTTGGTTAATTTTTAGATTTTAAAGTTTAATTTAATCAGTTAGAAAATCACAAAAAAAAATTTATTTTATTTGTCTAAATTTGTCAAAAAGCCAAAAAAAAACATTTCATTTTTACTTTATTTCATTTTATTTTGACTTAACTTAATTGCTAAAAGAAAGTCTCAAAAATATTTTATTTTCCATTTGCTTATTTTTCTCTCAAAGAAAAATACAAAAAGAGTTTGTTTTTGGGCGAAATGTTTGTGAAAAATGTTAGATTTTTATTTTTTAGTTTAAGGCTCAATTTTTATTTGATTTGAGAAACAATTCGGCGGCCCAGGTGAACTTTTGGGCGCGGATCCATCTGTCCGACACGACCCGCTCCCTTTAAATAGGGCGGGTCAACGGTCAACCCACACACTTTCTTCTCTTCCAAGATATTTTCAAAAATCTTCTTCTTCTTTCTCTCTTCTCCGACGCGAACAACCCACCGCCAACCTCCATTTTCGAATTCAAAGCTTTGTGCATCATCATTTTCCTTCATTTTTCTTGGATATTTCGAGTTTGGCACTATAAGGTAATACTTTTCTAACTTTATTTCAGCATATAACTTCCTATAATGTCTGTTTGATTTTTGAATTTTTCATGGTTTTTATTTTCAGTTTGTCACATTTTTAGGACTTTAAATCTACTTTGTTTAGTTACTTGTAGTTAAATAAATTATTCCTTACTTATTTTTAGTCTACGATCTTCATTTTCATGCATTTTTTTATCAAAATTAGAACTGTTCACGTTGCATGTTGCATGAACATTTAATGAACTGCTGCACTTCGGACCGTCCGAATTCGGACCAAGCACCGAATTCGGATGTGTCACTTAGAAGAATTTCAAACCTTTTCCAACTGCCATGATCGAATTCGGACACTGTGCATCCGAACTCGGACCGCTGTGCATCCGAATTCGGTCCTTCAAAGAATGTTCAAAATTTTTCATTATTTTCCTAAGTTTAATTTCTCATACACTGTGCATCCGAAGTCGGCTTAGACCTGAATTCGGTCCCCATCCGAATTCTGGATTCCATCCGAATTCGGACCGTTCCTTTTCGTTGCATGCATCAACCTGATTTCGGTCCCCGTCCGAATTCACAACACCATCCGAATTCGGACAATAACCTGCCCTTATCATATATCATCCGGATTTCAGCTAGATCCGAATTCAATGGTACTGTTCATCCGAATTCGGCCCATCCGAAATCCAACACTTAGCATATTTTTTGCATTTTTCCATTTTTGCATTTTCATTATAAATCAAAAACCCAAAAAAAAAATTCAGTCCGGTGCACCATTGGTTATAGTTAAGATCAATGTTTGAGTGAAAATGCCTGTTCTAACATTTGTGTCTTAACGATTGACTTTGGACTTTATTCAGTATAATTCCATTCTACTAATAAAGACCCAATGCTTTAAACAGATCAGACAGTTTTTATTTCACACTTATCCAGACTTAGTATCAATGCCTTATCATCTACTCTCTTCTGTTCTAACTTTGATTCACCTTTACAGGAATCATGGAACCCGCAGTCGCAATTACCGTACCCCATTCCCCAATTCCTAACAACAACGCCCAATTACCCGAAGAATCCATTCTTTCCCAAGCTGAATCGTTGAGTTCATGCCACACAATTGGCAGCTTGATGTATCCATCCTAAGCCGCGAAACCGAAACAATTGCATTTGACATCCTTCAAAACCACCTAATCTTGTGTTCACTTTCCACAGCCATCTCTGTACCCCAGATCTACCTACAACAGTTCTGGCATCGTTTAAAACTTGTAGCCGATGCCGAACCGCACTTCACCTCCACTATAGACTGTGTCCCAGTCAAAATAACCACTGCAGCCATCCACCATATCCTACGCCTACCCGCTGAAGCCTATTCCATGCACCGCCAACAGTTTGCCCCAATTCCTCCCCTCCTTGAAACCCAAAATGAAATCCAAGCCTTGGGCTACGATGGTCCGCTAACCAAGCCATCGGATTTCAGGACCAAGAATATTCAAGCTCACTAGAGAATTCTTTTCGATGTCGTCAATAAATGCTTCACCGCTAAGCATGCTGGACACGACTCAACATCAATTCAAGTACTGGCAATGTTCGTAGCCTTCGCATATGACAGACATTATGATTATGCTGCATTCCTGTTCGAGGAATTAAGACGAGTTAACCTGGAGGGGAGCACAAAACTTGGACGTAAATACATCCCTCTCCAGCGGTTCCTACAACTGATAATTCAATATGCCATGGACAACGATGACGATATACATGAACGTCCAGAGGCCGATGTATACCCGACAGTTGCCATCAAAAAGCTCAATCTACCGAAAGGGGCTCCTACTGTACCGGTAATAACAATCCCACTGTCCCTTCTTCAAAGGGCAGTGCAATCTGAAAGGGTAAGGGCGTATTTGAGAGAATTTTATCTGGACGAGGCTCGGTCAGATCCGACGGAGCCTACCCAGTCCGAAGGTGAGATACGAGCGAGTGAGGAAGAGGGAGAAGCGGTGGAAGTTGAACAAACCTTGGGTTTAGGTGAGCGGGAGATTGTGAGTGTAAGGGAGGGAGGAGAAGGTGAGGCAGTAGAGACGGCGGATTCCGAAATAACCGTCTCTGTTGTAAGAGGGATTGAGATAACGTCCGAGGGTGATCACAGCCCCATCAGCCGAACAACCCACATTCAGACCATCAGTCCAATGGTCGAATTCACCCCAACCACCCACTTAACATCCTCTCAACAGGGTGCTACTTCATTGCACGGGGATCTACCACACACGCCATCACCCTCTCATTCGGAGAGTCGTGGTGTTGAACGAGGTCACACTCCATGTGACCGAACATCTTTCGCCCACAACTCACTCCCCACCCCCACACACATCGCACGATGCCTTCGTGGCGTTCCATCAACGAGCTGCCTCCGTGGCGGCTCCTCAAACTTCTGGATCTGCGCATCCAATTGTGGAGCCAGAGTTGATGGAAGGAAAACCTGGAGTGGCTTCATCTATGCCATCCACTTCAGGCCATATCCAAATCAACATCGAGATGTTAAGGGTAGCTCTACATGCTACCGGTGTTGTTACCAAGGCTACCCTGGACACCCACAAGGAGGCTGCCGGGGAACGACATACCACCCTTCTCTCATTAATTTAGGATAAGGGTGTCAATACTGAGGATTTGCCTCCACCAGGGACCCGATCAGTCCAAATGATGATTCAGGATTTATCAGACAAGATAGACGCGCAAAACCGATTAATAATTCAAGTCCAGGAGCAACTCAACTCCCGCATGGACCTTCTTGAGTCTGCAGTTATCGAGCTCCAGTGTCGTCCCCAGGCTGAGTCCCAAAAGAGGAAACCTGACGATCAGGACGAACCTGATCGCCATGAGGGGGAGAAACGTCAAAAGACTCAGTCTGAGGACCTTATGTTGATTGAAAGGGGAGCTGCATCAGAGAGAACAGATATACAGGGGTATAGGGATAAGAGGTACGAGGCTCAGGAGTACATGATGATAGAAGATGAGCCCATGTTTGAAGGTCCAGCTCCATTGGATCTAATGACAGCGTTGAGTTCGAACACATTCACGAAAAGGTTGAAATCATATTGGTGTCTGACTCTGAATCCGATACTGATGACAACAAATCCTTAATCATCATAAAGCCTGAGCCCGAGTCACCACAAAAATCATCATCCTCGTTCGAATTCCTAAACTCTCCGCCACCCGTTCCACAACAAGAAATGCTATCGTCCGTCAAAGCTCCCTCCTCACTAAAAGAATCCCAGATAGTCCAAAGCCCTCCCAGATCTCAAAGTCCTCCCAAAGTCCAACGTGTACCCCAAGTGCAAATCCTGGAGCCAGGACCCTCAGAAACCAGGCGTGTAGACAGATTTGATGAGCCTCCTGAGCAGCTCGGTATTTATGACAGAAGTGATCTCTATTGGGTGAGTTGGTATTCAAAAGGTGTGGTACATACTCTGCCACCTGAGTTAAAAAAGGAGTTGAGACAAGAACGAAGGGCGAAAATCTTCAAATTACTTGAAGCCAAATCATCTGAGATAGAAGAACCCCCCGTTCAGGGCCTTAAAGAATTTTTGCAAAAGTTTCCTCCGGAGCAAATCTAGAATCCTTTTTTGGAAGAACGATTCAAGATGGTGTTTAGGAAGAAGCCAGGGTCATACAGCACGCGCTTACTCATGGAACTCACAAATGTTTCCAAAGCTGAACAGGCCGAGTACAACCAGTTAATGCTCAGGGAGAGGAGGTCCAAAGTCTCTAAGTCTAAGATAAAGAAGCTCCTCAACATCATAATGTGCAGAAGAGCAAAAGTATACTATCCTGCCTTTCAGGTAGAGAGAGAGAAGATGGCACAGTGGAGGAGTTCTATGAAAATGACTTGGACTTTATAAATGTGGACGACGTTGAATTTCTACACAACCGACTAAGACATAGCATTAAAAAATGTTTGGCTCACACGACCGCCGTAGGTGCGCTTATTCGAAGTGTGAACCGCCACTCAATTATCATGTGTCTAAGAGATTTTCAAATGGCGATAGAGAGCGCGCTAGTCAAAGTACGACTACGAGCCCCTGAGCAAGATAACTTTCTTCTTGACCATCATCCTGCTTACAGAGTCATATTCAGAGGAGGCCCGAGAGTTATTTTGTGAACCAGAGAGGGCATAAAAGATTCATGTGCTTCGAGGATCTTCCTTGTTACTTCGATGGTACTATCAGAATGGTTAGCGCCGAGCTTACACGAAGAGTTCAAGAATTTGATGCTCAAACAGATCCAGAACATAGACGCTCACCGAAGGAGATACAGGACATCCTCAGCGGCACCGAATACCTGAACGAATGGCTACACATGAGAAAAGTGATTAGACGATTTGATGTCATCCTTGGGCTCTGTGAATCATCTGACCATGCCAGAGTTCCAGGACCACCACAATGATCGAAAAGGGGGAGATTGTTAGATATTAAATTTCGATCTTGTTGATCTATTTTGTAATAATTATTTAGATAATATTTATCCTTGTAATTTATTTCTTAGTTAGTTTATGTTGTGCGAAAAGTTCAAGGACCTTTTGTGTGATTCCTTGTAAGTTAATTAAAGGAGCCTATGGATAGGCTCCTAGGGTTTCTAAATGACATGGTTGACATTTTTGAGAACGAATTGAATATTCACTTTGTGCAGCCGCCATCTATTCTCTCAAAGACATTCCTTTTGTTCTTTCATCATATCACAATTATTGAGTGCAAATTCTTCTTGTGAGTGTTAATAGAACATTAATGTGCTGATATATACTGGGAATCATATACAACAATCTTTAACATATATATCTACTTAAACTCATAAACACATCAAATTATTTTATAAATACCTCTTTAACATAAAAAATCTACATAAACTCACAAATCCATCAAGTTTTATTTTAAACACATCTTTTACATAAAAAAATCTACATAGACTCATAAACCCATTAAATTTATCATAAATACATCTTTAACATAAAAAAAAAAACTACATAAACTCACAAACACATCAAATTATTTTATATATACATGTTTTATACAAAAATCTACATAAACTCACAAACTCATCAAGTTATTATATAAATACATCTTTAACATAAACAAATCTACATAAACTCACAAACACACATTAAACGCTCCAACAACACCGAAATATCCAAGTTTTAAAAAATAAGAAAATCCTTAAATATTTTCTATAAGATTGTCGGTTTGGTTTTAAGCTCCCAAAATTTGCATGGTGTCTTTAAATTGGTATGTTAACATATGTATGATTTTATTTTGGAGAAAGACTCAATATGGGGGAATTCACTATTGTTGCTCATGAAATAAAAATGGAGGTTTGGGAAAAAGAAATGATGAAATGCACTTAACACATTTGTTTAATTATCTTTAGCTTGTAAAGAATAAATTTTATATTTACCTTTGCAAATGAAGTGATGGAAAAATGGGCATTGATGCATGTGGTCGAGTGCAAGAAGAAAAAAAAAGCGAATAAAGAGGAGAATGGGGGATGCATTTTCAACATATACACACATATATCCTGGAATGGGAATTCGTATCAGTTTTTCATAAATAGATAGACCTAAATTATCGAATAGTGGATATATTTTCTATACTGGTGTTAGAAATTTTATTTCTTGTTATTCAAGCTTGTGTAATTGCGCTTAATTGTAAATATTTAATTATACACTAAAGGGGAGATTGTTAGACCTAAAATGGTGTATAATTAAATATAATAAAAGTCTAGGTTTAATTTGCAAATATGATTAGTTTATTTCGTGGAGAATCTCAAATTTCTAGACTTTGAGGGGAGTGTTTGGACAAACCCCCAAAGTAAGCTTAGATATAAATAATCTTGATCAGTTTTTCATAAATAGATAGACCAAAATTATAGAATAGTGGATATATTTTGTATATTGGTGTTAGAAATTTTATTTCTTGTAATTCAAGCTTGTGTAATTGCGATTAATTGTAAATATTTAATTATACACTAAAGGGGATATATTTTGTATATTGGTGTTAGAAATCACTCTCTTTCTGTCCTCTTTGAAACTGGTCAATAAGCTACAACAAGATCTTCAAGTGTTTTAAGAGTTCTTTTGTGCAACTAAGATCAAGAACTCGACTTCTACTCATTTTCATTCTTCTAACACATCAAAGTAAGTAAATACTAACTTATTACTTCTTATAATTATGTTTATATAATTCTTGCATAATATATATAATTACCAACAACAAGAAGTTTAATAAAATTCAAGTTTATAAATCAGTAGTTTTGTTTTAAAGTTTGTATCTTCAAATGTGTTTATAAATATATAAATACATTATGTAACTATGACTATTATGAAGTAAGTTATATAAATGTGTTTCATAGCCTTTTATACATGTGGTTTTTGAATAAACAACAAGAATCACAACTTGTTTCAAGGTTATGAAATCCGGATTTTCGGCAGAAATATTACATCGACTTTGAAAAATCATAATCTAATTCCTATATTTTCAATCAACAATTAAGCACAAACAATTAAGAACAATATTAGAAATACTAACCGAATGAATTGATTAAGATCACAAGATTACAGAGATGAAAATGTGAGAATACGACACTGTATCCCTAGAATGCTTTCCATGATTTCCGTGCAAAATTACAATTGAAATTGTCAGATCTACTTTTTACAAAGTCAAAATACCTATTTATATTTAATTACAACGTTTACCTATTTACACTTTATACCCTAGACTTATTTATTTCATCAACAAAAATAAGTTCCAACATTCTCCCCCTTTGATGAAATAAACCAAGTCTTCATTTTGTCAGCCCCAACTTCATCTCAAAATTTCTCACGCTTTTTCTGTTGGACAGTCTCCATTTGATCTTTGAAATGAACTCTACCATGAACCTCTTATCATAAGCACTGAGAGCTCCTCTGTAAGGTCGCCTGACTACGGATCCTATCTTGACGCGACACCTGCCAACGAGTGCGGAATCCTCGTTAGCGGCTTTACGGATAGACCACGCACACTGAAACACGGAGACACACCCACTGATAGATGAACAACGGAACGTCCCGACACGTGATTCTCTCCAAGAACAAACTCTCTGATTACTTGCAAGTTCGAGATCGCCCTTTTGCTAAATGCTCTAAAATTCTACAAAAGTCAAATAATTAATCGAATTAACCCTTAATTATAACAACCAGTTCGAATTTTTCTAGGACAAGTTCAAATTGGCCCAAGGCCTTTCGAACTTGTCCTCTAACAAATTCGAATCTTAGCCTTAAAACTTATGTTTGAACTTATCTTTGAACTTATGTTTGAACTTATTGTAACACATTACCCTAAGTTCAAACTTACAAACAATTCAATATCAAACCCACATAATCAAACATATATCAAACACTTTTTAATATTCAATCGCATGTAAATTGACTTATACAAAATACTATCTATACTTAGACTGCTATCGTCACATAGGATGCACTAACAGACTCCCCATTGACGATAACTTCTAACTATTTATATTTTACCTAAGTACTAGAACTATATAAGCTACTACCTACATACAATCCTATATCAATACAAACTCTAACTATCTTTTGGAATTTCCTGGCTTCAGATCTCCAGCCTTCATGGAAGAAAATTGGCTAATCATGTAGCTTTCGTAGGTCATCCTAGATAGGTTGATCAGGTGTAGCGGATCATATACTCTCAAAATTGTCTTCTCTTCTTGATTCTCCATTACGGCTTCTGCTGTTTCGTTGTCTACGTACCACCATTTCATGTTTGCAAGTACATCCTGTGGCATAGACTTTAACGGAACTTTCTTCAAGCATCGGACTGGCTTGTACACCATCATAGCCCAGGGTTCTCCCGTATGAGGATCTATTCTCGACTCATCCTCGACTCTATTTCCTAATCTCGGCTTGAGCCTTTCAAACTTTCCAGATCTACCATCTCTTTTGATAATCTTAGCGATCACTTCAGCATAGGGGTCATCTCCAATGTTTATCAACTCCTTCCAAGCTAACTCTTTCACTTCAACCTTGGGCAGTGTGTTAAACACTTTCAGCCTTCGCCTCAAGTATTGAAGTCCATCTCTTCTTTTTAGTATAAATAGATGCAATTCCCTGTCGAAGAACCAGCTAACTATTCCACCTGAGAGATTTTTAGAGTTTGGCACTCTCATCTTCTTCTTCATCTTTGGCTCTGCTTTCTTTTCTTCCTTACGGAACCAAAGATTCAACAATTCAGCTCTGCTTGGCTCTTTATCAGCTTCCTCAGGTTCTGAATCGTCCACAGAGGCCAAGTTAATCTCATCTATGTCTATGACATTGTGATCATTGTGCACGTATTGTTCTGTGATAGGCTGTGACGGAATGATTACTTCGTCTACATCATCGTCTTCAACAGCCTCCTCATCAGATTTCCACTCTGCTATATCTTCTGGCACAAATTCCCCTTCTTCCAGATCTTCCATTTCATCTTCAAAATCAAACATTATCTCTTCTTTTTCTATATCCATCAGAGCTTCTATCATTTCGCTCTCCACGGTCTTAGAAGATTCACCTTCAACACCTTCTGCTATTCCAGACTGACTTGGCTCCCCCTGAATTGATGCTCGCTGAGAAGTTGAAATATCTGCTAGCTCACCTTCTCTTCCAGTCTCGGGATCATTGTCGTCATCATCTCTTCTAAGTACTTCAGCTTCTTTGTAGCTACTCTCCCCCTGAGCTTGAAGATTTTTCATTAGCTGCTCCAGGAGGGACTTCATTGTTTGATCTCAGACGCTTGATCGACAACTGTTGCTTTCAATTCAGCATTCTCCAGATCAAGTCTGGCATTGTGAGCTTGATGTTCTTTTACTGCTATAGATAGCTGAAAGATTTGGACTGATTGGAAATCCACCTTGCCCTTAGTTCTGTAAACCGCTGGTTGTTGGTGAATGTGGATGATGTAGATGGAATGGATGTACATGGTGATGGAGTGATGGATGGTTGAGTAGTTGGAATTACAGGCTCAGGAGCAGTGGCGGATGAAGCTCCCTGCATAAAACGATGCCTCCTCGCCCTATGCCTAGGAACGAGGGGAGTTGGATCTTCTTCTTCAAAATCAGAATCATCATCATCTGAATCTCGAGCAGCTCTTTTACCTGTCTCTCTCGTACTAACCACTATTCTTGATCCATATCTGCCAATGCGGACAGACGGATCAACACATTCTACTTCTTCTTCTAATTCTACTTCTTCAACTTCCTCAGAAGCAGACTCGGACTCTAAAGGTGGTCATTGCTTGACCCTCTACCTCAGTCTCTCTTTCTGTAACTATTGCCACCGGGACCTCAACATCCATATTTTCACCATCTGGTGGCTGATATTCGTCCACATCTCTCAGAAGATCATGGAGATCAGCTGGAGGCTCCAAGATATCGTGAATTAGTTCGGCTGCAATATCTTGCTGGGCCTGAGTTCCGTGAGCCCATATCTCCTCTAGAGTCTCTGCTCTTGGATCAATTTCTGGGGCTGAACTTGAAGTGCCTGCAGTGTCCGTTGATGGACCTGCTGCCGTAGGCTCTGAATGCCTGCTGGAGGATGGCCTCGAAGCCTGAATATGTCTCTCTGGAGCTCTCTGTCTCCTTCGTGGTTGCGGTTGTGGTTATTGTTGTTGTTGTGGCTGTTGCTGCAGTGGCTGCGGTTGAGGACCTTCACCAGCCCATTTTTCCCCTTCTGGGGCAACAAAGTCTGGATCAATTACTGCCCCAAACAATGGTGTCACCTGAGGCCTGACCTGCTCAGCCCTGCGTGCATTGTGCGACTTGCAGTCAGCGAATATTCTCTTGTCAATGATAGGCACACCGTGACTATCTTGAAGTTGTGGCAGATTCGGCAAAAAATGACGGATAATCATCATAGCAAAACGCGGATACATTAGAAATCTTTCACGTACTGGAGCAGTGATCTGATGCACAAACTCAGCAAAGAACATTTCTGAATAACTGAAACGCTTGTTATAAACCAAAGCAATCACGGCTGATTGCATCTTGCATACGATGTAGTCAAATCCAGCCTATTTCGGTGCAAAACATACCATGAACACATGCGCCAAATACCTCCATTGCCCGATTAGCCCACTTTTCATATACGCAACTTTGGTTATATCTAGGGCGTACCCATAAGCAAGAAGGCCGCTTGCCTTATATTCAATGGGAAATCAATTTGCCCTGCCTCCTGATCTTCAGACCCGAGCTACAATATTTGACGAAGCATGTTAGCTGAGAAAACAATCGGTTGCCCCCCCAACCCTTGTTCTCAAAACTGTCGGCGTCACAGAGCAGTCCACTTGGAGGTGCTTCCAAAATTGTCTTACATATGGTAGGATTATTTGCAAATTATGGGTTAAATCATACGAAACCCTCGAATGTGCCAAAAATTCCACCATTTGACGAAATGGCTGAGCTTCGGGAAGCTCTCTATCAACGGACATTACCATATTATGCTTATTAAAGAAACCTCTATCACCCATATCTGCACGTAAAAACAACAACCATATTAGTAAAAAGATAAAAATGAATCTTGTTTAATTTCGAATTTGTTTTATTTTGAACTTACATAAGTCCAAAATCCAACACATTTGAATTTCTACAAGTTAGAATTTAAAATTTTGAAAACATTAGAATTTAATAACAAATTCGAAGTACAAGTTCGAATTTGACTGAATTTGAATTTGTTGACAAATTCGAATTTTCTGACAAGTTCGAACATGATGAACATGTTCGAAGTCGGTCACTTTCGAATATGAATCCATGATTTTAACCTCATTTGACTTAGAAAAAATTATCAACTAGTCCTATTTGGTTCTAATCGAAGATATATGTAATTTATTTGAAGTTTCACCGGTTAAAACTTGTGATTTTGAATTACAAGGTTAAAACTCCAAAAATTTCAAATATGGTCGATTTTTTGCTTAAAATGAGTCCTAAACTACCTAAACTTTGTATAATAATGATTATTATACCTAAGAGTGTTGATAGATTCGAAAACAGATGAGCAAAACTTCGAGAAATAGTAGAAAAATCGAATCGATAAGTTCGAAGCAGTAAGTTCAAAATCGCACAGACACAAGTTCGAATCTAGAAAATCGAATGTAGGTGAAATGAATGAGTCATTGTTGACCTATTTATACCAACCATATTTGAACTTGTATTAAATTCGAATTTCCTGACATATTAAAAGGTTAGTTCGAATTCGTCAGAAATTCGAATAAAACTGAAAATTTTGAAAATCCTTGTATAAATTTCAAAATTTTCAACTTTTTCGTGTAACGGAACAAACTTTGCAAAATTATTCAAACTAAGCGATAGATTATCATGCAATGTTTGTTTATTCAACTAAAAATGCATCCTTAGTAACTTTGACCTTTTTCCTACTTAGAATAAAATAAAATAAAATAAGATAAAATAAAATTTTGAATAAAATTTAAACTTATGCTACTCAAAAATACTTTTAAAAGTTACATCCTATACTAACTGAATATTTTTGGCGAGAAGGTCAAAGAAAGGTTCAATCAGATACCAGTGTCAGATATGCACTTTCAGTATTACACTTTCACATGTAGGAATTTTTTATTCCTTTGGTTGTTTGACGTGACACACATTTCTAGGTGAGTGTCGGTATTATTTTCCCTTTAAACATGTTACACTTTGGAATATCCCTTTGCCTTTTTATTTATCAAGAAACTACCTTACGTGTCCCATACATAGACATACTTTTATGATCAAGGCATACACACAATGATTATAACTTTTCGGTATTGCAAATTTTCCTTAAAAGGCAAACGTCGAACACAGTTCTGTATTTACATACAACAGAGTGTCTTAGTTTGTCTTAAAGTTTATATAAAGCTAGCAAGACAGCAGTGACAGGTCTGTACTGACGTACAACAAAGTGACTTGTCTTGCTAACTCGAGTCAAACGAGAGGTAACAGGTCTGTACTTACGTACAACAAAGTGACTTGTTTTGACTCTCAACTTATTATCATGATTTTTCTATTCTTTTCTTTTCTTTAAGATGTATCTGATGTGGCTATACATCCCCCAGAAAATTTGCATACCTCATTTAGAACCATTGTCTGTATGTTTCTAACATAAAAATTAAGACCATTTGGTCATATATCTAAGTTAGTTACACATATGACTTTTTCTTGAATATTTTATTAGCTTTGAGATTCCCTTTGTGTATTATGCCTACCAACACATCAAACTAGAAAATGTATATCACTTAGAGTTTTAAGGTGCATTATGTGTGAAAGGTTAACACTTAGAGATTGTATCGACTGTGCTAATTTTCGTCACTTTGAACCTATGTATCTAAGACTTAACTCATTTTCTAATATTCTCTTTTTTTGAGATTTTTATGGTTTTCTCTCTTTTTTTCTTTTGTTTTTCATAAATAAGAATAAGCTAATAAAGTAACCTACTAACTTACTATAAAAGGAAATAAATTCTACTTAACTACTAACTTACTATAAAAAAAAAAGAAAATAGACTAAGGTCAAGTTACTCTGGATTACGCATACCATTTAGCTGAACTAACAACTCAAAGCGTGACTTATCAAAAGCTTTAGTAAATAAATCAGCATTATTATCTTCCGTTGCCACTTTTACCAGCTTAATTAAGTTCTTTTCAGCACAATCACGTATAAAATGATGTCTTATGTCTATGTGCTTTGTTTTACTGTGTTTAACTGGATTATTGGTTATAGCAATAGTAGATTGGTTATCTATCCTAATAGGAGTATGAATATAAGTCAAACCGTAATCCCGCAATTGTTGTTGTATCCACAAAACCTGTGTACAGCAACTACCAGGAGCTACATATTCGGCCTCGCACGTTGACACGGCTACCGAAGTCTGTTTCTTGCGTTGCCAGGATACGAGTCTCCCTCCAATGAACTGACAACCTCCAGTTTTTGACTTTCGATTCAAGCTGCAACCTCCATAGTCTGAATCTGTGAATGCTTCCAATTCCAGATCACCATCCGCGTGATACCAAAGTCCCAGCTTCGGTTTCGACTTGAGGTATCTCAGAATCCGCTTCACAGCTTTCATATGCATTTCTTTCGGATTGGCTTGAAACCTAGCACAAATACACACAGCAAACATTATGTCAGGTCTAGAAGCAGTTACATACATAAGTGACCCGATCATGGTGTGACACCCTCTTGCTTTAATAATATAATTAGAATCACCAGGATCAACAAACAACCCAATGAATAATTATGATAATTGCAATTGAATACTTAAGATAGAATTAAGCAAATCCACACTAAAGCAATATAATACATGTCTACAGTGATAAAGTCTAACTATTACAACATCATAATTGATTAAAGTCATGTAATCCCAGCCCCAAAGCTATATCCATGTACCAATAGCTTCTAAAGTCTCCGGGATATTGAATTGATATTGGTTAAGTGGAAGGTCCAGCTACACTTTTGCCTTTTCCTGAAAACATGGTGAGTCAACAGTAAGCTAATTGCTTAGTGAGATAACAGATTATGCAAACAACAAATATTTCTTTACAAGCAATGCTTAACCATGGCCAGTGTAAGCCCCATGTATGTGAAAACAGGCAGTGTAAGCCTCAATGTATGTGTAAACCATGCAGTGCAAGCATGGGTTGGCAGTTCAAATGCTGATCGGGGATGTGCCGAACCTGACGGGATAACGAGTGGGATGATCAGTCCCTGACAGTGGCCTGCTGTCAGCCCCAGTCCAGGTCGCATCAGAGTGTGAAGTAATGATCATGCAGTGCAAGCATGATGTAAATAAATGCACTTTCAATTGAACGCTGACTACATGTGTATTACATGTCAAGTACGAGTGTGCATCATAACAACAAATCATGTACGAGTGCCAAATGATGTATATGAACAATGTGAACATGCCATTGAATGTATAAACATGAATGCAAAAACAATAAATGTTCGAATGACAATATGTTACTCACAGTGATTTGTATTGTGTGACTTGTCTCTGAATCAATGTGTGTTTTGATAACACCACAATGATCTGTAAAGTAAGTGTAATATTGAATTTGTGTTAGTAATTGCTTAAAAATTGTATTCTGTAATTTTAAATGTAATTGGGTTCTGATTTCGGACCATATCTGAATTCGGATGGATCCGAAATCCGGATGGTCCTATGGTCCGAATTGGAAGTGATCCGGATTGGGTCTTGATCCGAAATTGGTGTGGGTCCGAATTTGGCATTGGTCCGAAATGGGGTGGTCCGAAGTAGGCTAGTGTCCGAAATTCAATTGGTCCGAACTGGGATGATGATCCGAATTCGGATGGATCATCAATCCGAGTTCATACTTAGAAAATTTTCCAATATTTTCCAAAATTATGTTTTTTTTGACCATTTTTGCATGTTTTGAGTCTATTATCGCAAATATGAACTTAGTAACACTGTTTTAACTTATATCATAACATTTATGTACCAAAACAACCCATTTATGCGACTTTTTCTATGTGTCTCGATGAACACACACACTAAAACACACACTTAGCTCAAATTCATACTTAGACTTTGAATCTGATTCTGAAATTTTGTATACTACAACATATATGCTCGATTTACACATTTCAATAACAAAATCCAACATGCATTAACATTTGTTATCCAAAACCTATGATTCGGTTTCTATAAAAACCAAACCAAAAACCTCAAATTTTGCAAGTTTGGGTGAATCTTACCTCAAATCGTTTGTTGTAGTAGTTATAGTTCCTTCCAAATCACTTGTTTCCAGATTTTTGCACCTTAATTTGATGGTTTCTTGTGTTCTTGAGTTGGAGCCGAGAGGAAGAGAGAGTAGAGAGAGGAGTCGGTTGAGAGAGAGAGTAGTGAGAGAGTGGAGTGTGAAAAATGAAAGGTTTTCTTCCTTTTTATTTCCCACTTTTAACTATTTGCACAATATACCCCTCATCTTCGTATTTTCTCATTTAACTGATATAATGATCAAAATAACTTAAATTAATACAATCATCCAAAAGTACAATAATTTAATTCTTAAAATTTGCAAATTACAATTAATTAAAATTTGGGATGTTACAGCATGGGCTCCACCACGCCTATACTTCATCTGCGAAGTCATGCTGCGCTAAACAAACTTGGGTACTTGTTCTTCATGTCCTCTTCCGATTCCCAAGTATGATTAGCTCCCCGATGATGCTTCCACTTGACCAGCACCATCCTGATCTCTTTGTTCCGTAACTTTTTGACTTTTGTTTCTAGAATACACTCCGGCTCGTCAACGAACCTTAGACGGTCGTCAACCTTTATCTCTGAATGATCAGTCCATGGTTCCCTCTCGGGCACCAGACTCTTCCTCAAGTAACCAACATGGAAGACCGGGTGAACACCTGATAACTCTTCCGGCAAGTCCAAATGATAGGACTGATTCCCAACTCTTTCTATTATTTTGAAAGGTCCTATGAACCGAGGTGATAACTTTCCTCGCTTTACGAATCTTGTAACTCCCTTCATCGGAGAAACCTTCAAGTAGACCCAATCGTCCTTCTGAAACTCTATCGCTTTGTGTCGGCGATCGTGATAGTTCTTTTGCCGATATTGCACCGTTTTCATGTACTGCCGAATGAGTTGAATCTTTTCGTTTGTTTCTTGCAATAAGGCAGGTCCAGCAATTGGAGTTTCTCCTGTTTCCCTCCAACAGGTTGGAGTTCTACACTTTCTACCGTACAGGAACTCAAACGGTGCCATCTTGATTGTGGAATGATAACTATTGTTGTAGGAGAATTCAACCAGTGGAAGGTGATCGTCCCAGTTACCACCCAAATCCATGACACACGCTCTGAGCATGTCTTCGAGAGTTAAGATTGTTCTTTCACTTTGACCATCAGATTGGGGTCTATAGGCAGTACTCATTGCGATACGAGTACCAAGACCGTTTTGTAAAGCAGCCCAGAAGTTGGAAGTGAATCTACTATCTCGGTCGGAGACAATAGACTTAGGCACACCATGCCTAATGACAATTTCGTTAACGTAGATCTGGGCAAGACGGTCCAGTGAATATGTTTCTCGGATGGGAATGAAGTGAGCAGATTTTGTCAATCGGTCAACAATGACCCAAATGGCATCATGTTGACGACGTGTTTTGAGCAGCTTTGTTATAAAGTCCATAGTAATATGGTCCCACTTCCATTCCAGGATAGGAAGAGGTTGCATACTACCATAGGGTTGTTGGTGTTCTGCTTTGACTAAACGACAAGTTCTGCACCTTTCAACATACTGACCGACATCTCTTTTCAATCCTGGCCACCAGAAATCGGCTTTCAGGTCATTGTACATTTTCGTACTACCAGGATGAATCGAGAACTTAGATTGATGAGCTTCTGCAAGTATCACTTCTCGCATGTTCCCGAACTTAGGAACCCAAACTCTGCCATAAACACCTTTCAGTCCGGTTCCATCATCTTGCATTAATGGAAGTTGAACTCTGATGTTCTCGTCCTTTACATTCTCCTCCTTTAAGGCCTGCAACTGAGCAGCCCTTACATCGTCTATGATTGTTGAAGTCAGTATCGTGGAAGTCAAGGCATAGCAGTATGCCTTGCAGTACGCTTTTCGGCTTAGGGCATCGGCCACTACGTTGGCCTTCCCTGGATGGTAAAGAATTTCGCAGTCGTAGTCCTTGATCAGCTCCATTGACCTTCTTTGCCTCATATTCAAGTCCTTTTGACTGAATATGTACTTTAAACTCTTGTGGTCGGTGAAGAGCTGACATTTGGTTCCATACAAGTAGTGTCTCCATAACTTGAGAGCGACAGTCACAGCAGTTAGCTCTAGATCATGAGTGGAGTAATCTTTCTCATGTGGTTTGAGCTGTCTAGAAGCATATGCTATGACATTTCCTCTTTGCATTAGAACAGCACCCAAACCCATGCCTGATGCATCTGTGTAAACCACAAAGTCCTCGTTCCCTTCAGGCAGGGCTAAAATTGGTGCTTCACTTAGCAGATTCTTCAGTTTGTCAAAAGCTATTTGTTGTTCTTCTTTCCAAAAGAAGGTTGCATTCTTGCGAGTTAACTTGGTAAGCGGAACAGCGATCTTGAAGAAGTCCTTGATGAATCGGCGATAGTAACCAGCCAATCCTAGAAAGCTACGAATTTCTGAGGCGTTGCGGGGTGATTCCTAGTTCTGGATAGCTTCGATCTTTGTAGGATCAACAGCAATCCCAGCACCAGATATCACGTGCCCCAAGAATTGGATCTGAATTGAATATTGAGTAGGTACAAGTTAACAAAGAGTTCACAAGTGAATGTAAGGATCAAGGAATCGTTTGGGATGTTGAGACGTACCTGCCTTAACCAGAATTCACACTTAGAGAATTTGGCATAAAGTCGCTCTTTGCGTAGCAACTCTAGCAATTCTCTCAGATGTGCTGCATGATCCTCTTCGGTCTTTGAATAGATGAGAATGTCATCGATGAACACGATGACCGATTTGTCGAGCATTGGCCGGCAGACTCGATTCATGAGATCCATGAAAGCAGCCGGCGCATTTGTGAGACCAAACGGCATTACCGGAAACTCGTAGTGTCCGTAACGAGTTCTGAAAGCCGTCTTTGGAATGTCATCTGGGTGTACTTTGAGTTGGTGATAACCCGAACGAAGATCAATCTTCGAGAAGTATCTTGCGCCTTGTAACTGGTCGAAGAGATCATCAATCCGGGGCAATGGGTATTTGTTTTTGATTGTGACTTTATTGAGTTCTCTGTAGTCGATGCACATACGTAATGTGCCATCCTTCTTCTTGACGAACAGAACAGGAGCGCCCCAAGGAGATGAACTTGGGCGGATAAAGCCTTTGTCAAGTAGCTCCTATAACTGCTTCATCATTTCCTGCATTTCCGCAGGAGCTAAGCGATAGGGAGCCTTTGCTATTGGAGCAGCTCCGGGAATGAGGTCAATGCGGAATTCCACTTGGCGATCAGGTGGCAATCCCGAGATATCTTCTGGAAAGACATCTGGAAATTCAGAAACGACGGGAACAGTGGAAGGAGATTGAATTTCGGCCTTTGCATCGACAGCGTAGGATAAGTATGCAGGACAACCCTTGGCAACGTGCTTTCGGGCTTTTGCAATTGATATAAGGCACAAGTCGCCTTTGTGTCTGTCACCATAAATACAAATGTCTCGGCCTTCAGGAGTGGTGATCTTAATCTTTCTTTTCTTGCAAACGATTTGGGCCTCGTCATGAACTAACCAGTCCATGCCTACTATGATATCGAATTCCCCAAACTCCATGGGAATTAGATCTATGTTGAACACTACATCTTCTACAAGTAAAGTGCAATTCCTATATACCTTGTCTGCTTTAACTAACATGTTGCTAGCAGTCTCTATGTCAAGTACGAATTGCAGTTTGGAAGTAGGCATATTGAATTGAAGGGCAAATGAAGTGGAGACAAACGAACGATTTGCTCCGGAATCAAACAAGATACGTGCAGGAATAGAATTAACATAGAACGTACCAGTGACCACCTCCGGGTCATCTTTTGCTTCTTCAGCTGTGATTTGGAACGCCCTTGTTGGAGCCCTTTGAGACTGATCCCTGCGAGCCGTGGAAGCTACAGAAGATCTTGCTGCTGATTGTTGAGCATTCTGATATCGTGGGGGTTTCGGGCAGTCCCTTGAAAAATGGCCAAGTCTGTGGCAGTTGTAGCATGCATCATCTTTTCGAGAACAATGCTCCCAGTGATGGCCTTTCTGCCCACAGCAGAAGCAGTACATGTCTTGAGTCTTGCACTCCCCAGAGTGCGCCTTTCTGCATCGTCTGCAATCTCTCATTTCAGAACTGGCCGAAAAGGCCCTTCCCTTCTTGGGTGATGATGATTGTTGATGGGATTGAGGAGAGAATCGGGATGATCCAGACTCCCGCTGCCTTTTTGGCGGTGACGGTTGAGTTGGTGTTGCGGCGGCTGACCCAATGACGTATCCAGACAATAAGACAATCTGCTCAACATTCCGAGCAGCCTCCAGTAAACCGGTAAAAGTTGTATATCGAACCCCACTCATGGTTCGGCGAATCTCATAGTCTAGACCGGCCTCAAACCGGGCTATCTTCCTTTCCTACGTGTCAACTTGATGTGGTGCGAACAGGCTTAGTCGGGTGAACTCAACGGCATATTGTGTAACCGTCTTCGTTCCTTGGGTTAGGTTCAGAAATTTCGCCTCGAGACGGCGCTTCTCATCAGTAGGACAGTATTGCTGAGAGAATACTTCCTTGATTTCACTCCAGGACATGTGTGACACTACCTCCATCGTCAACACATGTGTCATAGCATCCCACCACATTACTGCGTCCCTTGCAAACATAGCGGTTGCAAAGCGGACCATGTCCTTATCAGCGCAGTCGCTGATTCTGAAAGTTATCTCCGTGGTGGTGATCCACTCCAATGCAGTCACGGCATCTCCAGTTCCATCAAAAGTAACAGCTCCGTTACTTTTGAAATCCTTAAATCTGCAACCCCTTGATCGGTTAGAAGACCCAGTGTCTTGTCTTTCCTCTTGGTCATCCTGTTGTTGTTCCTTGTTCTTCCTTTTATCAGCCTTACGTTTTGCTTCGGCCTCATCTCTGGCCCTTAATTGGTCGGCAAATGACTGAGCCTGTTCAGCCATTCGTTTGGACTGTAATTCGTTGTTCTGTTCCATAAGAGCTTGCATCATCTAGAACATTTGCTGAGGAGTCATATCGTCTCCTGACATGTTCTGAAATATAACAATTTATATTTAGAACATTTTGGTTGTAAGTCCTAAGTGCTTACAATTACCCTTTATTTGTCCCCGTGTGCATGTCTATCCTATCTTAGTTCGGATCATTTCCTAGGAGTCCATTCTAATATCATAACCAAAGTTTGAGTCCAAGTCCTTACGGACACTTGAATCCTCAAACTAATGCTTTGATACCAAAACCTGTGACACCCTCTTGCTTTAATAATATAATTAGAATCACCAGGATCAACAAACAACCCAATGAATAATTATGATAATTGGAATTGAATACTTAAGATAGAATTAAGCAAATCCACACTAAAGCAATAGAATACATGTCTACAGTGATAAAGTCTAACTATTACAACATCATAATTGATTAAAGTCATGTAATCCCAGCCCCAAAGCTATATCCATGTACCAATAGCTTCTAAAGTCTCCGGGATATTGAATTGATATTGCTTAAGTGGAAGGTCCAGCTACACTTTTGCCTTTGCCTGAAAACATGGTGAGTCAACAGTAAGCTAATTGCTTAGTGAGATAACAGATTATGCAAACAACAAATATTTCTTTACAAGCAATGCTTAACCATGGGCAGTGTAAGCCCCATGTATGTGAAAACAGGCAGTGTAAGCCTCAATGTATGTGTAAACCATGCAGTGCAAGCATGGGTTGGAAGTTCAAATGCTGATCGGGGATGTGCCGAACCTGACGGGATAACGAGTGGGATGATCAGTCCCCGACAGTGGACTGCTGTCAGCCCCAGTCCAGGTCGCATCAGAGTGTGAAGTAATGATCATGCAGTGCAAGCATGATGTAAATAAATGCACTTTCAATTGAACTCTGGCTACATGTGTATTACATGTCAAGTACGAGTGTGCATCATAACAACAAATCATGTACGAGTGCCAAATGATGTATATGAACAATGTGAACATGCCATTGAATGTATAAACATGAATGCAAAAACAATAAATGTTTGAATGACAATCTGTTACTCACAGTGATTGGTATTGTGTGACTTGTCTCTGAATCAATGTGTGTTTTGATAACACCACAATGATCTGTAAAGTAAGTGTAATATTGAATTTGTGTTAGTAATTGCTTAAAAATTGTATTCTGTAATTTTAAATGTAATTGGGTTCTGATTTCGGACCATATCCGAATTCGGATAGATCCGAAATCCGGATGGTCCTATGGTCCGAATTGGAAGTGATCCGGATTGGGTCTTGATCCGAAATTGGTGTGGGTCCGAATTTGGCATTGGTCCGAAATGGGGTGGTCCGAAGTAGGCTAGTGTCCGAAATTCAATTGGTCCGAACTGGGATGATGATCCGAATTCGGATGGATCATCAATCCGAGTTCATACTTAGAAAATTTTCCAATATTTTCCAGAATTATGTTTTTTTTTACCATTTTTGCATGTTTTGAGTCTAATATCGCAAATATGAACTTAGTAACACTGTTTTAACTTATATCATAACATTTATGTACCAAAACAACCCATTTATGCGACTTTTTCTATATGTCTCGATGAACACACACACTAAAACACACACTTAGCTCAAATTCATACTTAGACTTTGAATCTGATTCTGAAATTTTGTATACTACAACATATATGCTCGATTTACACATTTCAATAACAAAATCCAACATGCATTAACATTTGTTATCCAAAACCTATGATTCGGTTTCTATAAAAACCGAACCAAAAACCTCAAATTTTGCAAGTTTGGGTGAATCTTACCTCAAATCGTTCGTTGTAGTAGTTATAGTTCCTTCCAAATCACTTGTTTCCAGATTTTTGCACCTTAATTTGATGGTTTCTTGTGTTCTTGAGTTGGAGCCGAGAGGAAGAGAGAGTAGAGAGAGGAGTCGGTTTAGAGAGAGAGTAGTGAGAGAGTGGAGTGTGAAAAATGAAAGGTTTTCTTCCTTTTTATTTCCCACTTTTAACTATTTGCACAATATACCCCTCATCTTCGTATTTTCTCATTTAACTTATATAATGATCAAAATAATTTAAATTAATACAATCATCCAAAAGTACAATAATTTAATTCTTAAAATTTGCAAATTACAATTAATTAAAATTTGGGATGTTACACATGGCCCGATATAGAGTCGGATCCACATGAGTATCACTTTTTGTACCCGGTCCGAGATTGTGATTCACTTGAATCGGTGTGCTAAAGTGAGCTGTCAGCTTTGTTTCCTCCATCCCGAAGCGCTCTAGAATATCGTAGGCATACTTCGTCTGATGGATAAACATACCCTCCTTTCTCTGTTCAATTTGCAAACCCAATAAGAAGTTCAACTCTCCCATAGCACTCATCTCAAACTTAGACTTCATCACCTTCTCAAAGTCTTTGCACATCTGCTCGTCTGATGACCCGAAAATGATGTCATCGACATACACTTGTACCAAGATGAAATGTTCACCCTTTCTCTTCACAAATAGTGTACTATCAATTCTCCCTCTTTCAAACCCGTTGTCCAAAGGGTGAGTAGATAGTGTGTCATACCACGCCCTTGGTGCTTGATGTAGTCCATACAGAGCCTTATCAAGACGATACACTCTGTCTGGATACTTTGGATCTGTAAACCCCGGCGGTTGTTCAACGTACACCAGTTCCATCACTTTGCCATAGAGGAATGCACTTTTTACATCTAACTGATAGACTGTAAATCCTTTGAAGGATGCAAAGGCGAGAAACAAACGGACTGCCTCAAGGCTTGCTACTGGCGCAAACACCTCATTGTAATCGATTCCTTCCTCTTGATTGAAACCCTTTACTACAAGTCTTGCCTTGTTGCGAGTAACAATTCCTCGATCATCTCTCTTGCACTTAAAAACCCACTTGGTTCCTATTGCAACTTCTCCTCGAGGTAACGAAACTAATTCCCACACTTCAAGTTTTCTGAATTGTGACAGTTCTTCTTGTATCGCTTCAACCCAAGATTTGTCTTTCAGTGCCATTTGCACATTCTTCGGCTCTACTTGTGAGATGAAACACGAATAGAGGCAAGTGTGAAAAGCCTCGTGACGCGTGCAAAACACACCTCAGGTTTTAATGTCTAAATGAACCAAAAGTATAAATTACACAACTGGCAGTGTACCAAACGTGTGCAATATAGCATTAAGAATCACCCAAGATTTATCGAACTCAGGGAACGGAATAAAGATCGGAGACTCAAATACTACAACCTAAACCAATATTTAGCTATTTTAGACGTTTTGAGGAAGTTATCAACTAAGGGCAATAATTAAAATTATTTAACCGAATAACTGAAGCGAACTAAGTAACACAAGAATAAAAAGTTAAACTAATATTTTTTTGGATTTTTGAAATTAAATAAAAACCAATTCTAGCAAACGCGAATTAAACTAAACAACTAAAGCGAGCAAGCAACGACAACTAAATTATAGGAACCAAACTAACTAAAGCAAAATCAAATCAAACTAACTTACGCAAGTAAAGAACGATGATAAATTTTTTACGAAACTCTTATATTACGAAAGCATCACCCACTTGGAATTAGAAAACTACGATTAATTGGCGATGGATTGAATTGATTGACTAAAGACAAATCGGTTGATAACCAATTCTAAATTCAATTAAGCCCGGATTTTGGTTTAATTTACCGATTATTTAATTACTTCAAGTTAAAATATTTAATCTTGATAACCACGTGATGAAAACAAAGAACTCGTTGAAACCCAATATTAACCAATAAATCTTATAATCGCAACACAATGCATAAAGATAATCGATTAACAACGAAATCTAACAAATTGACTGTTTGGCACAAAAAGGCCTCAGTCAAACCTGGTCTGCATCTGAGGGGGAGATTCTTAATCAAACCTGTTGATGCACTTGAAAGGTATAATTTAAGGCATGTTTATGCCTTATTGAAACCTATTAAGTGATTTGCAATATCAGCCAAAGCTGTTCTATGTGTTGCATTCATTGCAACAAAGACAGTTTGTCCAAGCTGTTCAGTTTGCTGAACAGGCTGGACATAAACTGTCTACACTGCTTTATACTGGTGAGCAGCTGGAGCAGTTTACAAGTGTTCTGTTCTTTGTGAATAGAACCTGTTCTTTGTGAACAGGCTAAATACTATTTGGAATATGTTCCCAAGTCCTCATGTATTGTTTTTGACTAAAAGATCAGTCTACAAAGTTGAAGACAAAGTGGAAATCAGAACTGCACAGCCTGCCCACGCTGTTCTGTTACATGAAGACAAAAGGATATTTGGAAAAGGGTGACAGACCTTTTTCATATATCAAAATAGGCCTTAACAAAGGAAGAAAGACGCAAAGTTGACATTCCATATTTAGTTAAAGCCAATGCAACAGTAGACAAAGTGAAAAGACAAAAGTTCTGCCAACATGAAGACAAGTCTGCTTTTCAGAATGTGCAGAAAAGTTTATGTTGTCTTTTCAACAAGACTTTCCCTTTTTCCTTTCGTCCAATGAAGAAGCTTCACTTAGATCCTCTGAGTGAGTATAAAAATAAACTTCCAAGGATTGAAAGATTAAGCCAAAAAGCTAAGTGCTGAACCCAAGAGTGAACGTGCATTCAAGTGTGTCTTTCATGCATGCAAGTCTGCTTGAATAAAACAGTGCTTGGTGTCTAAGCTGTTCCTCTGAGTCTTGTAAACACAGTGAGTGATTCTTAGTGAGTGTATTCATTGTAACTAGTTTAAGTCTGTCTTAGACTAGTTAAACATACTGTTGTATTTGTCATCTCAGCTTGAACTTTTCCGCATTCAAGCTTGTTTGTAATTAACATTTGTTGATAATACATACAAACATTGAGAAAATTGTGTGTAGTTTTTAAATAGTTGTATTCACCCCCCCCCCCCCTCTACAGCTTAAGGCTATATACTTGGGATATCTTTCGGGACCTACATTGACTTTGTCACTTTAAAAATCAAACTTTATGATATGTCAACCCTATTATCACAACACAATGCATAAGAACCAACAAACGCATAAAATTCTAGATTAACAATCAACTATCAAATCATTATCGCAACACAATACCTAGAAGAGATAATTGACTATTAATTTTCATTTAAAGCTTCTTTCTTTTTAAAACAAAGATTTAATTAACTCTTTATTATCGCAAAAAACAATGCTAAAAGATTAATAAAAATCTGATTTTTACCAAGAAAATATGAAATAATCAAGAATCCAACAACTATAAACCAAAATCCATCAATCAATCCAAAAATTTACCAATTAATACATAGAATCCATCATCCCAAGCGATTGAACAAGAAAACTACTCAATAATCGTGCTAAAACCCAAAATTAAACTCAAATAAATAAAAACCATTATGAATCCATAAAGTTTAAGGAACGAATGTACCAAATCCGCAGCTATCCGTGCAAAATTTAAACTCTAAAACTTGAACCGAATGCTTATAATCCAAGAAATTCGAAAACTTTAGCTAAACGATGATTAAAATACGTGAAAGATGAAAGAAAGCTCTGAAATCGCCCTAAGCCGTGTCTGAATCGCACAAATCGACGTTGGAATCGCCCCGAATGCTTGTAAAATCGAAGAAGAATGAAACTTTTGGCTACAACTATGATTAATTATGAAGAACTACTGAAAACCGAGAGGAAGATCACCAAAAGTACTCTGAAATTTGCCAAAATCGATTCTCTATCGCCTCTGCCGCATGCTAGGTTTTAAAAACGAATTTTGATGGGCTAGGCCCGGCACGCGGGCGCGTAGGGGAAAGTCACGCGGGTGCGTGGCTTTAACCTAGTGTACGCCCCTGCGTGGGCAACTTACGCGGGTGCGTGGAATGCTCTGACTGAAAATGGACACGCGGGCGCGTGGGATGTTCTACGCGGGTGCGTGGATGCTCAACTGGACTTAGCCACACAGGGGCGTGGAGAGTCTTACGCGGGCGTGTAGAGTCACTTTTCGCCAAATATTTGCTTTCGATTACGGGAGATGGCTGGATCATAAAATCTCATCATTTTAGCATTGATTTCTGTTCCCACGTTGATTTAATGGCTTCTGACCTGCGGAATACACGTATTAATGAAATCATTATCTTTTTCACGCATTTGGGTCTGAAAACCACATAAATTGGAGATAAAATGATATAAAAAACATGTATAATTTTGGACATATCAAAATAACCCACAGTTGAGCTTTGCTTGTCCCTAAGCAAACTGCAACATAAATGTCTTTAACCAAGGCTTCAACTCAAAACAAACTCTCTAGAAACATATAGACTCTGAAGCATTAAAGATCCATAAACTATGAATTTGAAGCCAAGGCAAGAATCAATGAGACCACAAGATGCAAAAAGAATAGAATGATAATGTCAACGACTTCGCACCTAATCACATGACAGTACCTCACAGCTTCCACTCATCACTCAAGTGTATAGGCTCGTGTGTTTTCACAAATTTCGCTCAATGCCAGACACGTTAAAAGAATGTGAGCATATGCTTGAGAGTAAATCACGCGGCCATCACTTAGTGTTTGAAAATAAAGCACATAAAGGTCTTAATGGGCTGTAACGAGGCTAGGCTAAGGACATGGGAACTATATGGCCAAAGTGGGCTAAAAGAATGGGATCCAAGATCAAGCAGCAAGCAATAGAAGCGAGTAACCAAAAAGGGACCTAATAAATCACTGAGAAAATTCCCAAGCAAACTGGCTTGATTTTTTTACATCTAATAACAGCTCAGAAGGACAAAAATTCGTTTTTTCTTTCTTATTCCAATACCTTCTCTTCTCTTTTCTTTTTCTTTTTTTTTTTCTTTTTTTTCTTTTATATAGCGCTGAATTTCCAAGCATCGACTATATGCAGTCTGTACCCAAAAAGAACTCTCTTAACTACACTAGCATTGCCACAGTACAACACTAGAAAAGTCAGGAAGAACACAAAAGCATTAAATTACATATGACTCGACTGCTATCAAAACAAAGCATAATCGTCTAGGCTCACAGAGGACTAACTAATAAATGAATGATCCCGGATAAATCCCTGTAGCTTGCTACTGACTCACGATCCCGATTCCGGTCAATCGATAGACAAAAGGTATATTTGGCTGATAATGTGGGTTGTCACCGAAATGAAAGGCTCAGGCTCAAACGGGGAAACTAAGGAAAATGATGCCGGTAAGGGTGTTATTGGGGAAAAAGGGGTATCCTAACGGCGCCTTTATATAAGTGATAGATTCTCAAACGATGTGATCCTGACATGCATTTGACAAACAAGTTCGACCTTAATCCAATTAACACCGAAAAATTCACACCGAAAGAAATAATGAGCATTAAATATGAATGCTAGATGGGCTCAAATTCTCACGAAACGAATGTACAGGGTTGTTTGTGCTTAATCATGGAATTTCAGTCAAGAAGCGTGACATGCACATCAAACATCCTGTTACCACAAAATAATCTCAAAGTCACTTGCTCAGCTTCGCATGCATAGAAAAGAGTCCAACATGCCAAAAATAGAGAATAAATTTTGAAAATCAGCCCAATTTTAGACAAAAATGTTGCGACTTTTACTTAAGTACATGCAAAGCTCAAAATCGACATTTTTATACCCCCACCCCACACTTAAATCTGACAGTGTCCTCACTGTCATAAACCATGCAAATCTAATAGGTAAGAGTACATTAGAACTAGAGAAACTCCCCTGATAATGAAGAAAGCACTTAGGCGGCTCTGAACGATGAAGCTGAACTTACTGCCATCAAGCATCTCTACCAGTGTCCCACCTTAAACACATTCAAGCACAATGAACAACCAGATATCAGCAATGAGAAGGTAACAATAAGCTAAATAACTATACATCAAATAATAAGATAAACAATTAGATACAAATGATAAAGTAAAACCAAAAGAAAATAAAATAAACATCCTGAACACCCATGAGATCACTACGGCTAGGAACCCCTGACACGGAGACGAGAATACGTATGCGTGATACTAGAGGCTCTCGGCCTGGCGATACGGGAGGCATCCCAAGGGCGCACAGGAGGCCTATCATCAGAGACCGCAGCAGAGGAGACAAACATAGTCGCAAATAAGCCCGCATCAGCCGAAGTAGGTGAATGATGAAGTCGTGTAGGTGGTGGTGATGAGTGAGCTGACTGGTGTGGGGATGGCGGTGGCTACTGCTCCTGACCCACATGAGTATCAGTCGGTGTCGGGTCCACAGAGGGAGCAGCAGGGGTGGGGACAAGGGAGTAAAGTAGGGGTGGTAACGATGGCAATCCCGCAGCTGCCAGTAGTGAATCTGTGGCCCGATACGTGTGAAGGAGGGAAGTAAGGGCTGCATAATGGGCTACTGGATCGGTAGGTAGAACTCCAAAATGTAGGGTTGGAGTGGATGCACGCGAAGGCTCAGGGATATCAGGGCGGGGAACAGGGAATGGGGGTGGATCATGCTGGGCTCTGGGCTGAGGCTGGGGGATGACGAGGTGGTTGTGCCTATGATCTACGATGCCCATGTTGCGGAGAGTCTGCAACTGAATCTGTATAACACCATGCTCCAGAACTCTCGTAAGGCGACCGTCAATATCTGGAGTCAAAATGCCCAACCGGCGAGCTAAATGTGTGATATAAGCTCCACCAGTGATGGCACTACTCGAACGAACGCCAGAACAATGGCGGAGGAAACAGGCTAAATGATAAGCAATCTGAACAGGCCGCTCCTCTCTCAAAAATAAGTGCATGCTTTCCAAATCCTAGATCGAGACACTACATGCACCTACTCCCCGTCCACATAAAGTTTCAGCCAAAATCCTCCAAAATAACCTATGTAACCAGTCTCGAAATGATGTGCCTTTCGCTGAGTTGGAGTATATACCCATTGCAAACTCTGCCTAAAAAGAAAGATGATCAAAGTCTGTAGGGGCGTCGCGAACAGCATCCTCAAACATAGGTGCAGAAGCCTCCTCTGCTGTGTATATTCCCATAACTGTAGCAAGCTGTGTATAAATCAACCAAGTAATGGGGTTCAGACTCGTTTTAATGTGCATGTTCTGGTGGGTCACAACAATCCCAAAAATTTTGAACCTTAAGACCTGTAGTTGCAGAACCCGAAGACATGGGATAGTTAAAAAAAACGTGATTGTGTGCCTCACTGTGTATTGCATAACAGCCCCCCAAATAAGAATAACGAAACACACAATTCAGCAAAATAACCAAGAGATTCAATAACAAAACAAATTCCTGGTCTGAAAATCGTGACCAGTCCCAATAGACCCATCAACTTATTCAAACTTGAATGATAATAACAAAATAAGCAAGAAAAAAAGAATGAAAAAAAATCAATCCATTAAGTCAACCGAAGAGGATTCAGGTTGCATTCTGAGTTCGTGATGGTGTGTGCGTGTGACCAGAGAAAGAATCAAGAACAATCCTCAACTTGAATGACACTAAGAACAGGTAGGGATAAGCAATAAATCTTTGAATAAGTCAACCTACCAACAGGGATGATGGAACATGTGTTCGTGTGGATGAGTGTTTCACGACAGGCCCCTGAATATGAACCCTAAAAATTGAAAAAAATCGAAAATGCAGGTGGGAGAGGAAGAAAACATAACTGAGTTGGAGAAATCAACACAAAAATCGAGTAGAGGTTGCTACAATCGACTGAAAATGGAGGCAGAGAGAGGGGTTTCTCACTGGTGCGTGCGTGATGTTGGAGAGGAGCGTGATTTTGATTAGGAGCATGCATGAAAATGGCGTCTGGCTAGGTTATTTATAAGAAGCAGGTTATGCGCCTGCGTGGCTTAAGTTACGCACCTGCGTGGACTAGACTAGGTCATGCTACGCCCCTGTTTGGTCGACTACGCCCCTGCGTGGATGAAGGATTAAATTCAGGGATCTACACGCCTGCGTGGGAACAGGATGCCGGTGCGTAGGAGCATGAACAGGAACCTGTTCGTTGGTGCGTGGCTTCAATATGGTAGTTGGGTTCATGCAGGTGCGTGATTATCTGAACGTGGATGCATGGGAAATGGATCACGTAGGTGCGTGATTTTCCTTACGCGGGTGCGTGGAACATTCCATCAGAATGGCTGATCACCAGCAGCAAGGTCACGCAGGTGCGAATGTTTGGAAAAGAAAATTAGCGCCAAATAGACCCCTTGGACTCAATTAAGGATTATACAATTACCACTCTAAAGCATCAAACAACTCACTCCTCACTTAAATGCTTGAAGTCTTTGGACTTAGTCAGATTGGAATCATCACACACGGATTTAACAATAAAAGACATTCTTCCCATTGGCAAATTAAGTCCTAAAACCAAGATCATAAAGTAACTAAACCATGGTTATTGTAGCACACCCCACCAAACACTTCAAGTGACGCATACTTGAGAAATGACTCTGAAAGCTCAAAGCATCGCATTCCATCATATGAGCTCCCAAACACACCAAAAGCAAGTAACAAGAACCAAATGATGAATCAGTTGACTTTAAAAGTCAAACAGATGAAATTAAAATCAAGCAATAAAAGCAATAATCAAAGCTCAAGTTTCGGCATGGCATGAGATATGAAACTATGGATAAACGTCAATGAGGTGCTGACAAGGACACACACAAACTACTAGTATCGAAACCACAAAAGAGCAGGCAAGTTCAAAGTTGTTGACTTATAAAAAGTCAAAACTGAGAATAAAGGAAAATATCCCACCCCACACTTGACTCGAAACCTATGGACTCAAACATGAAACATGCAATGAAAATGAAATCAAAATAAGAAATGAACTCTAAAAAGCATTATGAGAAGCACAGTAGATAAATTAGAAAAATTCACACAACTAAACACACTAAATAAAAATAAAATATGGAAATAACAGCAATAAGAAATCACACCAATATACAAGAGTGGCTTGAGTTATGAATGAGTCTCAAGCAAGACTCCCCACAGATAATCAGGCTGATAAGTTGGCCAACCGAAGATCGGCCTCACAAACATTCAACTCAACAGGATTATGATATAGCTTCAACTGATGCCCGTTTACCTTAAAGTTGCCATCAACTCCAACTAATTCAATTGTCCCATATGGGAATACCTCGGCAGCAGTAAACGGGCCCGTCCAACGAGAGATAAGCTTACCTGGGAACAGACTTAGGTGTGAGTTATAAAGTAGAACCTGATCATCGGCCTTAAAGTCCTTAGGCTGAATCTGCGCATCATGCCTCTTCTTGGTCTTCTCCTTGTAAATCTGGGCACTCTCATATGCCTGATCTCGCAACTCGTCGAGCTCGTTGAACTGTTGTTTCCTATGATCACCTGCAGATATCAAATCAAAGTTAGACCATTTAAGTGCTCAATAAGCCTTATGTTCTAATTCCATTGGCAGATTACACGCTTTGCCATATGCCATCCTATAAGGGGTGCAACCTATAGGAGTCTTATAAGCAGTGCGAAACGCCCAAAGCGCATCATCTAACTTATCTGACCAACCCTTCCTATGCTCTCCTACATTCCGCTCAAGAATCCTCTTTAAGTCCCGATTTGTAACCTCAGCTTGTCCATTGGTTTGCGGATGGTAGGCTGTAGCTAGCCGGTGGGTGACACTATACCGCTGGAGAATCTTATCGAACTAAGCATTACAAAAATGAGTACCTCGATCACTAATGATCGCTCTCGGTGAACCGAATCGAGTGAAAAGCTTTTTAAGGAAGGAACATACAACCCTAGCATCGTTGGTGGGTAAAGCCTGTGCCTCAACCCATTTAGAGACATAGTCAACCGCAACTAGGATGTACTTATGACCACGAGAGGGAGGAAAAGGGCCCATAAAGTCGATGCCCCAAACGTCAAAGATCTCACACACCTGAAAAGTGTGTAGAGGCATCTCATTCCGATTTAAGATGTTTCCTTGACGCTGACATGCATCACATTTCATAACCAGATCTTGGGCATCTTTGAATATAGTGGGCCAGAAGAAACTGGCATCGAACACTTTCTTGGCTGTGGCATTGGCCCCATGATGACCACCTTTAGGACCTAAGTGACACTCATACAAGATTTGGAACGCCTCATCGCCAAACACACACGGGCGAATGATCTGATCGGCACATACCCGAAATAGATACGGGTCATCCCAGAAGTAGTTCTTAACATCTCGTAAGAACTTTTTCTTTTGTTGATGAGTTAATCCTTTAACCAACACGTTATTGGCCAAATAGTTTGCATAGTCAGCAAACCACGGGCAGTCATTTGTTGCCTGTACTGCACATAAGGACTCATTAGGGAATTTCTTTTTGAATTCAGACTCATTCAAAGGAAGCAAGTCTGAATTTTCTAATCGGCTCAAATGATCTGATGCCAGATTCTCAGCTCCTTTCTTGTCTTTGATATCGATATCAAACTCCTGGAGAAGAAGAATCCATCGAATCAAACGTGGTTTTGCGTCCTTCTTCTGTAACAAGTATCTTAGAGCTGCATGATCAGTATAGACCACTGTTTTCGAGAGAACCATGTATGATCGGAACTTCTCGAACGCATAAACCACAGCAAGAAGCTCTTTCTCTGTTGTAGTGTAGTTACGCTGAGGGTTTGTAAGAGTCTTACTCGCAAAGTATATGGCGTGGAACCGTTTATTCCGATGCTGACCTAACACTGCCCCAATAGAAAAGTCACTCGCATCACACATAAGCTCAAATGGCGACTCCCAGTCGGGTGCCACCATGATAGGGGCAGTGGTTAGCTTCTCTTTCAACGTGTTAAAGGACTGCAAACATTCATCATCGAAGACAAATGTTGCATCCTTCTCAAGGAGCTTAGTCATAGGGCGTGCAATGAGTGAGAAGTCTTTAATGAATCGCCGGTAAAAACCAGCGTGCCCTAGAAAGCTACGGACCGACTTAACAGACGTGGGAGGAAGCAGCTTAGATATAGTCTCAACCTTAGCCCTATCTACCTCAATTCCCTTACTCTATATCTTGTGTCCTAACATTATACCCTCTCGGACCATGAAATGACACTTCTCCCAATTAAGGACCAGATTGGTCTCCTCACATCGGGTTAGCGTCTTCTCCAAGTTAGTCAGGCAGTCCGAGAAAGAGTTACCAAACACAGAGAAATCATCCATGAAGACCTCAACACACTTCTCGATCACATCATGAAAGATGGCTACCATACACCGCTGAAATGTCGCAGGAGCATTGCACAAACCAAAAGGCATGCGCCTATATGCGAACGTCCCATAAGGGCATGTGAATGTAGTCTTGTCCTGATCTTGGGGGCTGATCGGGATCTGAAAGTATCCTGAGAAACCATCAAGGAAACAATAGAACTCATTTCCAGATAGTCGCTCAAGGCAAAGGGAAGTGATCCTTACGAGTTGCATCATTGAGCTTGCGGTAGTCTATGCAAACTCGCCAACCCGTGACTGTCCTTGAAGGAATCAACTCGTTCTTATGATTCTGAATAATAGTCATACCCCCCTTTTTTGGGACTACATGCACAGGACTCACCCACGGAGTGTCAGAAATAGGATATATCAACCCGGCATCAAGAAGCTTCAGTACTTCTTTCATAATAACATCGCGAATCTTCGGGTTTACTCTCCTTTAGGGCTGAATGACAGGTTTGATGTCCTCCTCCATCAGAATCTTATGTGTGCAATAACCAGGGCTAATGCCTCGTATGTCAGTAATTTTCCATGCAATTGCCTGCTTATGTTGTTTTAGAACATTCAAGAGTTGTGCCTTCTCTTCACCAGAAAGATCCTTGGCGATAATAACCGGCAATTGAGATTGCCCCTCTAAATAGCCGTACTCAAGATGCGATGGCAACTCCTTAAGTTCGAGAGTCGGAGGATTTTCAACTGACAACTTAGATGTGACTGACTCCTCGCTATCCATAGGTACAACCTCCTCAGTAGGCGGAGATGTATCAACGACACACAAATCCACGGGATCGTCAGAGTGGAAAACTAAATCAGAGTCTAAAGAAATCCGATACGAGGATAGATCATCATCAGAAATACAATCGTCTACATCAGTTGATGTACACGTCTCATGTCCCGACATCAATGACTTCAACAACTTCTCATTATCTTCTGGATAATGCTCTCTATCAGAGAAGTGTGAAGACTTAACAAAACAGATGGACTCGGCTGTGTCATTAGGCTTTTACATTGCCTTATCAACATAAAAACTGACTCATTCATTCCTGACCCGAAGCATAAGCTTCTTATCAAATACATCAATGATAGCGCGGGACGTAGCTAGGAAAGGTCTTCATAGAATGAGCAGTACAGTGCAGTCTTTGCTCATGTCCATGATCACAAAGTCGACTGGGAAAATGAACTTATCCACTTTCACCAGCATATTTTCAGCAATACCCTGTGGGAACTTAACTGATCTATCGGCTAGCTGAATACTCATGCGTGTAGGTTTATGATCTCCTAACCCTAACCGAGCATATAACGAAGAAGGCATGAGATTAATGCTAGCTCCCAGATCAGCAAGAGCATTAGTAACGTGAACAGGCCCTATATGACAGGGTATCGTGAATCTACCCGGATCATCCTGCTTAACTGGAAGCTTGTTCTGGAGGACAGCTGAACATTCAACATTCATCTCAACTGTAGCTAGATCCTCAAGCTTCTGACGGTTAGAAAGGAGGTCTTTCAGGAACTTGGCATACTTAGGCATCTGTGTAATTGCATCAACAAATGGAATGTTGATCTGCAACTGTTTAAACAGACCCAGAAACTTGCCATACTGCTTATCTTGCACCTCTTTCTTCAACCGATTAGGATATGGGATACGTGGTTGGTAAGGATTTGCTGCAGGGATTTTCGGATATGGGACTTGTGTACGGGACTCACTGATTCTAGTGGATGCACCTCGTCCGTAGTGGTCTCCGACCCTTTCTCAGCTGAGGGTGAAGAAGGAGGAGGTGGTGTAGGTTTAGACAGTTCAGGACCTTGGGTTGTCTTTCCACTTCTTGTTACGACCATCTTTGCTTCCCCTATAGGATTCGGAATAGTGTTACTGGGGAGCTCTCCTGACTGCTTCTCATTCAAAGTCTTAGTCATCTAGCCGAGCTGATTCTCGAGATTCTTCATTGTTGATTGTTGATTACGATTTATCACAGACTGCTCGGCCATGTACTTTGCCATCATTTCTTCCAAACTCGGCTTCTCTTGGGTAGAAATGTTTTGGTTCTGCCCCTGATATTGTTGCTGATGGCGAGGATTCTGAACAATTTGAAGATTCTGGTTTGGTGAAAATCATTGGCCACGAGGTTGGAACCTCTGTCCTTGCCCCTACTGAAAACCTTGGTTATACCCTTGATTATACCCTCTGGAACTACCTTAATTGTAACCTCCTGTATTACCCTGATTATAACCCGCGTGAGGGTTAAACTGTGGACGAGGGTGAGCGAACCCTGGAGGTCGAGGACGAGGGAGGTTAGAAAACCCCTGAGGTCTAAAGGCGTTTTGAGAAGAGTAATTCAGATTATTGTTGGGTCTTGGAAAACCTTCGGGCATGTACTCATAATCTCCATAAGAAAGATAAACTTCCTCCTGTTGGTACTCAGTAGCATATGCAGCCTGACACTCATAACCAAAATGAGCTCCACCACAATGTTCACACCCTTGCTGTATGCCATGCACAGGGTATGATGATGAAGCTTGTGACTGGCCATTTGATTGCTTAGTTAGAATGGTTATCTGAGCAATGAGATTGGCAATGGCTTCAGCTTGCTTTGAATCATTCGCTCCCCAACCAAAGTATTCTCTCGGTGTTTGAGTTTGACTTAAGACCAGATCATCGATTATGTCAAAAGCCTCTTCAGGAGTCCTCTTATACACCGACCCGTTACAGGCTGAGTCGATCAGTGAGTGATACATGGGGTGAAAATTCTCATAGAAAACCTTGACACGGTGATTAAGTGTCATGTTACGATTTGAGCATTTCATGATGGACTCTTTATACCTCTCCCATGCATCATATAGAGACTCGTCAGGTTTCTGCTTAAATGAGAGAATGTCACTCATAATCTTAGTAGTCCGAGACGGAGGGCAGAATTTGAGTAGAAATTTTGATTCCATTTCGTCCCAAGTATGAATCGAGTTCGAGGGAAAGGACTCATACCACATCATGGCACGTCCGGAGAGAGAGTAAGGGAAAAGCGTCAGTCGAATTACTTCCCTCGGAACTTGATTTGCTTTATAGCCACCGCATGCTTTTTGGAATTTCTTCAGGTGGGAATACGGGTCCTCAGAAGATAGACCGCAGAATTGCGCGTTACTCTGAACTAAAGCAATCAGACTCGAATTTAGCTCGAAATTAACAGCATCGAATCCAGGAATAACTATTGCACCTTCTGAGTCATCGGTGGCCGGTTGGTTAAGTTCAAGCATTGTCCTTCGATCTCCCATAGTGAAAGATGAAGATTCAGATGAAGATGAAGAATCAGAAGATGATGAAGGCGAAGAAGGTGAAGGACTAGAAATTGGAGGTAACTGAACAAAGATGTCTATGTGACCTTCCTCCACCGGATGAGAAACAATATGCTCAGTAGAATCCGATAAACTAGACAGTCCCTCAACTAAAGGGTGCGATTGTTGACGACGACGGTTACGGAATGCTCGCTCAGGTTCGGAGTTTGGGCTGACGATATTAGGATTACGATGACTCATACACCGAACACCCTTTAAGGAAAAACAGAAAACAGACAGAAAATTTAACTTTTCAGGGGGATTGCCCCTGAAAAGGATCAACTGAACTACCGGTGTTGGTTGTTTGTTAAAGCTCACACCGTTCCCCGGCAACGGCGCCAAAAACTTGACGCGTGCAAAGCACACCTCAGGTTTTAATGTCTAAATGAACCCAAAGTACAAATTACACAACTGGCAGTGTACCAAACGTGTGCAATATAGCTTTTAGAATCACCCAGGGTTTATCGAACTCAGGGAACGGACTAAAGATTGGAGACTCAAATACTACAACCTAAACCAATATTTAGCTATTTTAGACGTTTTGAGGAAGTTATCAACTAAAGGCAATAACTAAAGATAATTAACCGAATAACTGAAGCGAACTAAGTAACAGAAGAATAAAAAGTTAAACTAATATTTTTTTGGATTTTTCAAATTAAATAAAAACCAATTCTAGCAAACGCGAATTAAACTAAACAACTAAAGCGAGCAAGCAACGACAACTAAATTATACGAACCAAACTAACTAAAGCAAAATCAAATCAAACTAACTTAAGCAAGTAAAGAACGATGATAATTTTTTTACGAAACTCTTATATTACGAAAGTGTCACCCACTTGGAATTAGAAAACTACGATTAATTGGCGATGGATTCAATTGATTGACTAAAGACAAATCGGTTGATAACCAATTCTAAATTCAATTAAGCATGGATTTTGGTTTAATTACCGATTATTTAATTACTTCAAGTTAAAATATTTAATCTTGATAACCACGTGATGAAAACAAAGCAACTTGTTGAAACTCCAATATTAACCAAGAAATCTTATAATCGCAACACAATGCATAAAGATAATCTACTAACATCGAAATCCAACAAATTGACTTTGTCACCTTAAAAATCAAACTTTATGATTTGTCAACCCTATTATCGCAACATAATGCATAAGAACTAACAAACGCATAAACTTCTAGATTAACAATCAACTATCAAATCATTATCGCAACACAATGCCTAGAAGAGATAATTGACTATTAATTTTTCATTTAAAGCATCTTTCTTTTTAAAACAAAGATTTAATTAACACTTTATTATCGCAAAACAAAGCTAAAAGATTAAAAAAATCTGATTTTTAACAAGAAAATATGAAATAATCAAGAATCCAACAACTATAAACCAAAATCCATCAATCAATCCAAAAATTTACCAATTAATACATAGAATCCATCATCCCAAGCGGGTGAACAAGAAAACTACTCACTAATCATGCTAAAACCCAAAATTAAACTCAAATAAATAAAACCATTATGAAATCAGAAAGTTTAAGGAACGAATGTACCAAATCCGTAGCTATCCGTGCAAAATTTAAACTCCAAAACTTGAACCGAATGCTTATAATCAAAGAAATTCGAAAACTTTAGCTAAACTATGATTAAAATACGTGAAAGATGAAAGAAACCTCTGAAATCGCCCTAAGTCGTGTTTGAATCGCACAAATCGACATTGAATTCGCCCCGAATGCTTGTAAAATCGAAGAAGAATGAAACTTTTGGCTACAACTATGATTAATTACAAAGAACTATTGAAAAGCGAGAGGAAGATCACCAAAAGTAGTGCGAGATTCGCCAAAATCGATTCTCTATCGCCTCTGCCGCATGCTAGGTTTTAAAAATGAATTTTGATGGGCTGGGCCCGGCACGCGGGCACGTAGGGGAAAGTCACGCGGGTGCGTGGCTTTAACCTAGTGTACGCCCCTGCGTGGGCAAGTTACGCGGGTGCGTGGAATGCTCTGATTGAAAATGGACACGCGGGCGCGTGGGATGTTCTACGCGGGTGCGTGGATGCTCAACTGGACATAACCACAAAGGTGCGTGGAGAGTCTTATGCGGGCGTGTAGAGTCGCTTTTTGCCAAATCTTTGCTTTCGATCACGGGAGATGGCTGGATCATAAAATCTCGTCATTTTAGCCTTGATTTCCGTTCCCATGTTGATTTAATGGCTTCTGACCTGCGGAATACACATATTAATGAAATAAGTATCTTTTTCACGCATTTCAGTCTGAAAATCACATAAATTGGAGATAAAATGATATCAAAAACATGCATAATTTTGCACATATCTCCTCAGAGTTATTGATCATTGACAACAGCATTGTGTTGTTATTCAAACTACTCCCAGTCCTCACACCAACATTCGGATTTCCTATGATGATCTCAACCGGATGATCCTTATTAATCATAGATGTTTCTATTTAATCGACCCTTAGATTATGTCCTAAGTTTGATCCTATTTCACCTAACGGGGGAACGACTTCAGATGCTACATTCTCTTCCTCATGAACACTTTCCTCGGAGTTAGAATTTGTAGCCTGATTTTCATTTGTAGTCAACTCAGAATCATTCTCTGCTAGAGATCTATCTTCTGTCATTGTAGGCTCAGAAGTTGATGGAAAGCCTGTCTTTGGAAAACCTTGATCGTCGTCATTTAGATTTAATGACGACGAGTCATGTTCGATTGTACCTGTATTTCCATCAAAAGGAATGTTAAATGATTCAAACAGTTTGTCATAATCAAAAATCCATTCCGCACCAGCTTCGGGTTCATGTGTATAACTTGTTACATCAATGTTGTACACAATCTCTACTGTACCGTTTGATTTGTTAAAAACCCGTTTATTTGGTGAGTTTGGCACATAAGCTAGGAAATAACCTTCGTCAGCCTTTTCACCAAACTTAGGTTGATGTTTTGTTTTCATTAACGTACGTGGTACCCCAAACGGTTCGAAGCCAGTTAAATTTGGTGGCCTTTTATTCAAAACTTCATAACAGGTTTTGTTCAATGATTTGACAGTAAGGACCCGATTTAAAACGTGACAAGCGGTATTCACTGCCTCCCCCCAAAACATGGTAGGAAGCTTTGAATCCGAGAGTATGGTCCTTGCTGCCTCAATCAAAGTCCTGTTTTTTCGTTCGGCCACCCCATTTTGTTGTGGCTCATATGGTGCACTAGATTGATGCACTATGCCTTTTGATAGGCAATATACACCAATTATTGTGTTTTTAAATTTCGTTCCGTTATCACACCTGATACGTTTTACCCGCATCCCATAGGAGTTTTCGACTTGGTCTAAGAACCCAATCGACTTTGCAGTTTTCTCGTCCTTCGTACCTAAAAAGAAAACCCATGAAAATCGTGAGTAATCATCAGTGATAACTAAACAGTACCAACTACCACCTATACTCCTTTTGTTGATAGGTCCGAAGAGGTCCGTATGCAACAAATCGAAAGTGGAAGTTATAGAGTTCTGAGTCTTTGACTTGTGTGACTTCTTGTGTTGTTTGCCTTTCTTGCATGGTACAAACTTGTCTTCAAACTGAAAACTCTTCATCAGGACACCTTGCACGAGACCATGTTTAGTGATATAGTTCATTTTTCTCAGGTGCAAGTGTGCCATGCGTCTGTGCCATAAAACTGATTCAGTCTCTGAAGCTTTAGATAGAAGACATATTGGTCCCATCGAAGAATCTGGTTTATTCATGTCTAGCATGTATAAGTCATTCTTCCTTGCGGCCCTCATCAGTATCTACTCTTCAGGTACTTTAAATCCCGGTTTTAGCACTAACGCTTCAGTATCAGTGAAAATCACTGAGTTCTTCTTATCACAGATTTGAGATACACTAATGAGATTGTGATCAATTTTATCAACATCGTAAACTTGATCAAGTTTGATAGTCCCATTAGTGACCACTCCAGTACCGGTGATATTTCCTCCTTTGTTTCCAGCGAATGATACAAATCCCCTGTTCCCTCCCTTGAAGTCTGTGAGTAGACTTCTTTCCCCAGTCATGTGCCTAGAACAACCATTGTCGACGAACTACTTGTTGTTCAGACCTGTAGTTATCTCCTGCACATGAAAGATAATAGGTTAGATATCACGGGGAACCCAAGCCATGACAGACTTGGTAATACCATTCTCATCCACATACGTGAACTCCTTCAAATACCCATCTCTCCTTTCGGGTGACTTGGGTGTTTGATTGAGAGCCTGTTGTGGTGCAGAGCGATTTAAATTCACTCTCGTCCTTTGTGTAGGCATTTGTTGTGGAGCCCTCGAATAATTTTCATTATAGGGCGTTTCAGATTGATATCCCTGGGCTCTAACCGGTGTCTGATGTCTTACAGGAGTGTGTGACCTAATGGGAGTGTAAGCTCTTCTAGGTGTAGTACTCCTATAATTGTGTTGAGGTCCTGACCTAGATTGATTAGGGACTCTATTCGGTGAATTAGTCCTAATCACTTCATTTGGTCTGACAGGTGTTTGTTTCACAGCAGTCTTTGCTGTGGTTGCACAAGTTTTTCGGTGTTTTGAGAACCACTTGTGCTTGCGACTAGGAGAGGGTTTATGTTGTTCCGGCTTTCCAATTTTAGGTGTAGATTCTACCTTCCTATGTGGACAACTAGAAGCAACATGTCCCTTTTCATGACATCTAAAACAAGACATTTTTATCAATAGACTTTTTATGCGTGCCCTTTGACTTAGGTGTCTCACTAGTGTCATGTTCTTTCGTCTCAACTATAGTGACTATTTCTTCGTTCTGATTATTAATGTCAGGTTTGGCTTCTCCTACAATCTTGTCACTAGAAGACTGTACAAATTTGACTTTCTTAATCTTGACATTGTTATTAGTCACCTAAGATTTTTTTTCCTTAACAGATTCAGACACAGGTTCAGATGCTACCTCTGATTCAACTGGTGTATTAGTTTTATCCTGAGGCTGAGGCACATAGTTATCATTAAAAAGTGGAGGACTCTCATTATACCCTAAACCTACTGGTTTCTTAGACTGACGTTGTGCATCTAAGATCTTCCCAAGGTTCAGTGAAGAGTTCCTAAACTTTTCCAATTTACTATTTACCTCCGCAACCTAAACCTTAGCTTCAGCTAGCTCTACCTTTTTAATCTTAAGCTCTTTGGTTAATGCCTCAACATGCTCATACATTAGTTCTATCCTGACACACTGTTCACTTAGCTTGTCTTTTAGAACTATGACATCTTGAGCATCTGCCTTAAGCTTATTCCTAAGATCTTTTTTTATATCTAAGAGGCTAGCATTGTGCGATTTTAAGGATTCAATTTGAGCAGTTAGATTACTATGTTTTTCTAGTACTAAATTTAATCTATCATTAGAAGTAGCACAAAAAGCACATAAATCGCGGAATGTAGAAGAGTTCAGAATTACCTTTGCGTGATCTGATTCCACATTTGCCATTTGTGTAGCAAACTCTAGAATAGTCTGATTGTCTGACTTTTCCACTAACACAGGACTTGAATCATTCTGGTGGCTGTCCTTTGTTTCTTCCTCTGCTCCGACACTTCCAGTCTCTGTTACTTCAGCCATGAAGGCTCTAGCGTTAGACTCTGGATGTGTACTCCAGTCGTATGATCCATCCAGCTGTCTGTCAGATGTGACATTCGTTAACAGACCAGTGATGTTTTCCTGATTACCCGAACTACCCGGCTAATATCTCCCCTGAGATTGATTCTGATAGTTCTCAACTTTAGGTCTTTGACACTCTCTAGCAAAATGTCCTAACCCCTGGCAGTTGTAGCACTTAACATTGGATTTGTCGAATCTAATCTTATTATTGCTAACATTCAGATTTCTGCCCGTCCGTTTTAAGATCCTCTTGACTCTCTGAGTCACCATGGCCAGTTGCCATTTAAGATCCATCTCCTCTAAATCATCAGGATCTACCTGATCATAGTCTTCATCCCATAGGGCAGGATCGTTGATTTTCCCTTGAACGCAATTTCAATATGCTGCGACAAATGAAGCTAAAAGATTCAGATGATCTTCAGCTGATTTTGCGCTCATTGGCATCCTTGAGTATCCTTGGGACGTAGATGTAGACTGAGTTGGCTTTTCTTCCAGTCTGGAGTACCCTAAGAAAGCCCGGCTCCCTGAGTCGTCTACTTCTACTAGAGTCGAAGTTTCGCCCGTAAAGAATGCGGTAGTTGTCTTTAGTTCACTTGCAACTGAAAGTTTTGGATTTCCCAAAATACATATCCGGATCCTGTACTTGGTCATACTCCCGTTCCTTCTTCAGCAACTGAAAATTATAGGCCCTCAGCGTTCCTATGACTCCTTCTAGAGTTAGAGTCTCATATTTCTCTTCATCATGCTTTATCAGCGCTACGTACATCTCCCATTTTGCTGGTAAAGAATCTAGAATTTTCTCAATCTTCTCTAATTCACGATACTCGACATCGTGATTGTCTAACTCTGTCAACAAGTGATAGAATCTGGTAATGGTCTCATCCAGCTTTTCAGTTTTCAAAGCCTTGAAAATAGCGAACTGCTGCTTGAGCATCTCCATTCTACCTTTCCGAACCCTCGGATTTCCTTCACACATTTTCTCAAGTGCATCCCACAACTCTTTCGCTGTGCGTTGATTTCTGAATGTGTGCAAGATCTCCTGAGGTAATGCCATTCGAATAATCGAGAATGCTCGGTTCTCGGCCTCATATAATTTCTTATCATCATCCTTCATCATTTGATATGACAAGACTCGTTGACGTCCCTCAACTTCTGTTGTAGGTGGAATGTATCCCACATTGATACAAAATCACATTCTCATATCATTGAATCGAGCAAAGTCGGCGAACCTATCCTTCCACCAATAATAGTCTTCCAACTTCATCAGCTTGGGTGGAGAATTTGCCTTTCCGACTTCATGGTCCATTTCAATAAACCTTTGTAAACTTGTCATTATTTTCTTAAAAGTTTGAATTTAAAACTTGATTAATTTAAGTTGAAATTAATTTAAATTACCACTTTCGAACTTGTGTAGGTTCGAATTTGGTTAATTCTAAATTTGTTTGAAATTAAATTTGAACTCAACCAAAATCGAAATAATGACAAAAAATTCGAAGTTCTTGCCAAATTCGAATACAGTGAAATTCGAAAATGAGCAAATTCGAATCAAACCGTAAACTAAGTTCGATAAGAGCGTATTTTTTGACAAATACCCCCTTGATGTTCGAGCGCCGCAAGTCGAAAAACGGCCAAAAGTTTGATTTTTTCAACTTTTCAAATTAAACCAAAGTTTTTAGGATTAAAAACTATAATTTCAATCAAAATGATGAACTAATATGAACCTTTCCCCGTTTTGTTGCTTGAATAACTCGAAAATATATCCAAAAACGTGATTTGACCGTCCAAAAACGTCAAGAAACCACAGATGCTACTTGTGAACATGAAGAACACCACGAACACCCTTTTGGCTTTGATACCACTTGTAAGGTCGCCTGACTACGGATCCTATCTTGACGCGAACCCTGCCAACGAGTGCGGAATCCTCGTTAGCGGCTTTATGGATAGACCACGCACACTGAAACACGGAGACATACACAGTGATAGACGAACACTGGAACGTCCCGACACGTGATTCTCTCCAAGAACAAACTCTCTGAATACTTGCAAGTTCGAGATCGCTCTTTTGCTAAATGCTCTGAAATTCTGCAAAAGTCAAATAATTAATCGAATTAATCCTTAATTATAACAACCAGTTCGAATTTGTATAGGACAAGTTCGAATTGGCCCAAGGCCTTTCGAACTTGTCCTCTAACAAATTCGAATCTTAGCCTTCAAACTTATGTTTGAACTTACGTTTGAACAAATTGTAACACATTACCCTAAGTTCAAACATACAAACAATTCAATATCAAACACACATAATCAAACATATATCAAACACTTGTTAATATTCAATCGCATGTAAATTGACTATCTCTTATGATCAGCAGCCAATTTGCCTTTCAACCCACTCATAACCTTCTGAAGGGTTCCATCGCAAAACTTGTTAAGTTAAATACTTCTCATTGCTCTCAGCTTTCGGTCTTCATCTATGTACATAACAGCTGGACGCTTCACCATTATCACTTGATATTCTTTTAACTCCCCAGCAAACTTGATTTCCCTATTAGGTGGAGTTACATTGATTTTACGCATTCCTCTTTCAACACCTATCTGAAGGTCTTGCACTGACATAAGTGCGAGTTTAATGTGCATAAAATGAAACAATGTCTTCAGCGCAAACCTACAGTGTTCATTCCGTTTGTTTCGACAAAGTTCATCCAACAAGTCTTAAATATCAACCAAGTGCATCCAAAACATGTCGGATTCAGTAAATGTGTAAGTATTTCCATCAGATCTTGTTACCTTGAAAGTAGGATAAAATATCTTTTCAAACCGATCCTTTTCTATCTTTATCAGATCAACAATCGGAAATTCACTTCTGACCTTTTCAGCACTTTGAGCTTTATTCTGAAGAAAACATGCATAGTTAGCTAAATTTGGTCTATTTGGCTCTAAAACTTTGAGTACCTTCAGAAACGTTCAAGAAGCTTGTTTTTTACAAACGATCTTCTTTTCAAGATAAACTTCGAGATATGGCAATTTGTTCCTTTTTCTAGTATACTCAGCTGATTTCTTCGATGATAGCTCTAATCCCTTTTTCTTTTTCTTTCTCACTTCTTCCTCATTCAGAATAAACAACTTGTCATTAATCTCCCTTTGTACAATCCTTTGAGCTTCAAACCTTAATTGATGTTATCTTTGCGATTCATCCGCTAAGACATATTCATTAAAGAACCTCTTCATTATCTCAAATTCATTTATTTCTTTAACAGCTGGAGGAATAGAACTTTCAACATGAAGTGCATCAAAATCTTCTTCTTTCAGTTGTACCATAACCTCAGGCTTTTCAACCGTCGGTACATGTATATCATCTTTTAGTAGTCCTGAATCAAAACATCTTCTTCTTCTTCTATCCTTTTAGCTTTTACCGCAATATCAGTCAATTCAATGACATCATCATCATCATCATCAGACTCTTCAATTTCCACCATTTTCTCTGTATCCTCTATCATTGGAATTTGTTCATGAACTTCATCTTCTGAATCTTCATATTCATCAATATTATAAAACTCTGACTGAATGCTCAATGGAACAGGAACATCTTCATAAAGAATCAATTCCTGTCCGCCTTGAGTATCAGCAGGTTCCTTAGAGCTTTCGGCTTCTCCTTTCTCTTGAGCTTCAGCCTCTTTCTCCAGATACGTGATCATTAATAAACCAGTTGTTGGCTCATCAAGCTTCCTCCTCTTCTCCCCCTCATGAGGAGCATCATTGGAGTCCTCATCATGCTCGACATGCTTCCGTTTTGGCGCTGAAGCTTGAGCCTTACGCGTTTGTTCAACGGCTGATACTCGTTAAGATAAATTTCCTAAAGCAGTAATTACTGTGCTCTCCAATCCCATCATGCGCTATCTCATTTCATCAAACTGTTCAAACACAATGTTTCGTAGCACTTCAATGGCTGCATTTGGATCTTTTTGATGCACTGTTTCTTCAGCTACAGACTTTCCTTTTAAGTACTTCTGGAAATTTGTCATCCCTCACACTCTGCCTAGCAATTTCCACAATATTTATCGAAGCAGCACCTTCCTCATTTGGATCAATTCCTCCCTCATCATCATCATTATCATCATCCTCTCCTTCTGCAGCTCCTTCATGAATATTACATAGTGTTCTTTCAGAGTCAGAGCTGCTAGCTTCTCCGTCACCACCCCTCACTTGAACTTCTGCTCCCTCACTCACTTGTTGGCTTCCCTGAATTTCAGCCCCATGCTGAAGTTCCTCCTCTCCTCAACTCCCTGGTTAAGAGAACCCGTGTTAGGCACAAAAAGGCCTCAGTCAAACCTGTTCTGCATCTGAGGGGGAGATTTTATAATCAAACCTGTTGATGCATTTGAAGGTTGAATTTAAGGCCTGTTATATGCCTTATTGAACCTGAAAATGATTTGCAATATCAGTCTAAAGCTGTTCTATATGTTGCATGTGTTGCAACTAAGACAGTTTGTCCAAGCTGCTCTGTCTGCTGAACAGGCTGGACATAAACCTGTCTACGCTGGCTGCCTACACTGTTGAGCAGCTTGGTAATTTTTAAAGTGTTTCTGTTCTTTGTGAACAGAACCTGTTCTTTGTGAACAGGCCTAAACAACTTTATGGAATTTGTTTCAGTCATCATGTAGTTGTTTTTTACTACAAGAATCAGTTTACAAAGTCGAAGACAAAGTGGAAACAGAAGCTGTCTCAGGCCTGCCCAACGCTGTTCTGTAACATGAAGACAAAAGGATATTTGAAAAAGGGTTACAGACCTTTTTCTTATATCAAAATAGGCCTTTACAGGGAAGAAAGACGCAAAGTTGACATTCCTAAATTAGTTAAAGGCAATGCAACAGTAGACAAAGTAAAAAGACAAAAGTTCTGCACATATGAAGACAAGTCTGCTTTTCAGAAAAGTGCAGAAAAAGTTATGTTGTGTTTTCAACAAGACTTTGCCTTTTCCTTCTGTCCAATGAAGATGTTTCTCTGAGATCCTCTAAGTGAGTATAAAAGGAAGCTTCTAAGGTCAGAAAGAATGTGAAGAAAGCTAAGTGCTTAAAACCAAGAGTGAACGTGCAAGTGTGATCTTCATGCATGCAAGTCTTCTGTAAAACAGCATCTGTGTGATTAAGCTGTTTTACTTAAGCTGTTCCTTAAGTCTTGT